>ML685776.1:6773977-6908340 GCA_007922175.1 Pelusios castaneus | reverse complement strand
TTTCTTTCTTTCTTTCTTTCTTTCTTTCTTTCACCTTTAACATAGGAGTTCGGTTTTGTATTTGGTTTGCTTTATTTTTGGGTCACTGCCTGAGTGCATACTTCCCATTCCAAATGAAGGGTGTGGTTGGTGGGTCATTTCTGCTGGATCCAAATCCCATTCCCATTTAAGTCAATGAGAGGGCATCTGTTCCCCACATAACGTTGGTATTAAGCAAAAGCTGTTACCAGGGGCATTAGTTAAGAATCTCAGTTTTCATTTTAAATTGTCTTTAACCTCCCTCCCCCCATCTGCAGAGACAAGCTGGAATTCCTAGTCCTTGGTTACCCTGAAGGTTGATGAACCAAAAGGTAAAGACAATGCCCCCACTTTTGTGATTTTTTAAGACTCTCCTAGCATTTAAGCCAAGGGCTCCCAACCTTTCTGCCAGCAGGCCTTCCCCCTACAGCCAGGCAGAATCACTTCAGGGATATGGTTGCCTCCCTCCTCATTGGTCTCCCATCTTCTTGACTGCAGCAGGAACTCATCCTTGTCCTCTAGCCCTGTGTGCTCCACCTGGGGTCCTAGGCCATGTCTCCCTTCTACAGCCAAGGGGGGAGACTAGCAGGGCACCATTTCCTCTGGCACCACAAGGATCCCAGCACCTAAGGACCCAGGCAGAGTACTTTGCTCTCTGCTGGAGCCAAGGGAGGAAAGCACTGACCACCCCTCCCTCTGGCTGCCGCAGGGACCCTAAGGACCTAAGTGTAACACTTTGCTATGCTCCTTTCTATAGTGAGGGGAAGGAGAGTACTGATCTCCCATTCCTTTGGCCGCACCAAGGGCCTGCGCAGGTCTTTTAAGCCCACAGCAATGCACTGCCTGGGTCCTTAGGCAGCTTCTCTTTGAAGTCACAGCTGACTTCTGGCCCCTGGGTCACAGGTTGGGAACCACTGATTTAAGCCAATCCCAGGCTGCTGGTGGCTGGGACCCCCCCCGTTGACAATGCTGGTTTTCTCCTGCAGCCTAGGCTAACCGCGTGCCCAGTTCGCAGGCACAGAGCAGCGGGTCGTTTCCCCCTAGGCTCTGCAGCTCCGCCCGGCGCGCCCTACCCAGTGGCGGGAAGCTGGCGCCAAAGCTCCAGGGAGGCCGGGCGCTTAGCGGGTGGGGGGAGGCGGCTGGAGGCCGGCGCGCGCTGCCGCAGGTGCAGGCCGGGAGCTAATGCGCCCAGCGCTCGGGCTATGTAGAGGCGAGGCGAGGGGATGCATTGCGCGGGCTCCCGGCAGCATGGCAGAGCAGCTCTTCTGCAGCGTGGTGTCCGCTGTGATCCGCTGCGCCGGTTGCGAGGAGAGGTGAGTTCCGCCGCCTGCTCCCCGCGCCCCAAGGAGGGGGTTGGTAGGAGAGCGACGGGTCTGAAACTGGGGGGGAGACCTTGGCTACCTCCACCTGTGTGAGAGCGGCGCTCGCTCCCAGGCTGGTTATTTAAAATCCCCTCCGCTGGAGAGCTCTGCCGGGGGGATCGCAGCGCAGAGGTAGCCCGGGGCCGTCCCCAGCTTGTTCTCCTGTTTTGTGCCTTGGCTTGAGCGCAGGGTGAGCGCTGGCAATGGGTTTGCTGTGCGCAAGAGGAAGACTTGCTAAAGGGCCCAAGGAGTTTCGGAGCACAAAAACCAGAGCTGTTCATTGGAAACCAGCCCCCAGGTCTCTTGTATTTTGTCTTGGTGACTCCCTATGACCCCAGCAGGAGAATTCTCTAGCTCTGCCACTCGGAACACCTGTAGCATTAAAAGACTGGCCAGCCTGCCTCTTCTAATAAAGAGCTGGCATTAGAAATGTGTATGCACAGGATGCTGGTGCCTGAAAGCCTTAGAGGAAATGAATTCAATAGTTCAGTATTGTCAGCTGGAGACATTCAGGGTTTGAGTTAAATTTTATTTGTAAATGATAAAAAGAATGCAGAATTTGCCTGCTGTTTTGTGTTTTTGAGGCAGTAGCGGAGTCCCATTTTCAAGTTTTCTCCATACCACAAGGACCTGAAACTGAATTTTTTTGAAAAGGAGAGCTGAGATTTTTGAGTAACCACCTGAGCTCAGGCATTGTGACTATAGATCCTTATGGTCAGTATTTTGTACATTGCGTGGAGAATGTGCTGGTAGGGTTGTTCTGGGTGGCTTAGAGAGAAACAGTATATATAGGCCTTCCAAATTAACTTTCATCTTTTTTTTTTTTTTTTTTTCTTTTCTACATCCTTGTAACACGATGAACCTGATCAGTGGACTGGATGAATTACTAAATGTAATACCTCTTCATGTGTAATCATCACACTCTATGAAATTTACCTATTGTTTGTTCTCAAAGTGCAATTAACAATCTATACTCAGGGGTTGCTTCACCAGACACTGAAACACAGCTATAGTCAGAGCTGGCCCACGACATTTTGGCACCTGAGGTGGGGAATTCAAATGATGCCCCCTCACTTGGGCTAAAACTTTGAAAGGTCTCAATTCTGCCTTCTTCCTGTTCTACTCCTCTCATGTTACTGCTCTGCTACCTACCCCAATAAAGGAGAACTAACAACTTAAAATGCCTTGTTCAAAAATTTTAAGTAACTTTCAAACTCCTGAACAGCAAATGTAACTTTTCTTGTCTGCATAGTAAACACTGGCACTTTTATCTGTTCGAATAATCAAAGTGGTGCTTTCCATGCCTTCTTGGTTGCAAAGACTTGAACTGCTTCCTGAAGGTCTGCACTCTGGGCCAGCTCATGCTCTATTGAGATGGTTACAAGGCTGACCAGCCTCTCCTGTGTCATTGTGGAGCATAGATGTGTTTTTATTAACTTCAGCTTGGAGAAGCTGCATTCACCACAGGCAACTGTCAGAGGAAGTGTTAGAAGTATGCACGGAACAACAAAAGCATTTGGAAAGAGGATGGTCATCTTATTTGTACACATATATTCCAGACAGCCTTTGGAGATGATCCTGCTGAAATGTATCTTGAAAGGGCTTTCAGTTCATCACCCAAATCACTCGCATTAATATCATGCATGTCATCATGTGTCAACACCATCTCTAGTGCCCTGCATTGCTGGTGTAGGTCATCTTCAGGTATAGTGAGGAGTTTTGGAATATCATACAAGATCTCAAATATACTGCTGTGTTCCTTGAGCTGCATGAAACATTCTTCAACTGACTATATTGCACAATCTAGCACCTGGTTAAAGAATTCCATTTTGAATTGTTGTTTTGGGTCTCTTATGGGATTATCCCGTGCCTTGTAATCAAAATGTTGTTGTCTTCGGTGACTCTTGTATTCTTGAATGGGTGGGAGAATAACTTCAGTGTGAAGTTCTTTTGCCAACTTCTGTGCACTCTTCAGAAAGTTTTGAAATCCCTCATCTGAGCGGTAAGACTGTAGGTATGACTTTGCTTTGTCCAATTGTTCCATTGCTCCAGATATATCAAGGTCAACACCTTACAGTCTCTCTTGCTTACAACATTTATTTCAAACAGTATGCCACAACACTAAGCCACACAGAAATTTGAAGTTATATATGTTTCTGGTGATTCCATTTCCCTCTGCCACTGTTCTCCCATGAACTGTTCCTGTCATAGTGTTATCCTCCATAATTGCAACTTCCCAATTTGGTGTTTGATAGGCTTTATCACCTCCACACAACTTTCCCATTCTGTGGCAGTCAGTGGTTTCAGCGTCAGGGAGGATGTTCCCAGATGTTGCTTCAGAATTTACCGTTGATGAGTTGATGCAGAGAAAAATACATAGATGCTTTGAATTGCATTAAAAAATTCAGCAGCCTCACTAGAAGCTTATGCTGCATCACTGACCACCGAGTTCAGTGAATGAGAACTGCATGGGACCAAATAAAGCTTGAGGGTTTAACTCTTGGATCCGTGTCTGCACTCTTCTGTTCTTTCCTCTCATGTTGGCACCATTATCATAGCCCTGACCTCTCATGTCAGCTATCCCAATTCCGGTATCTTCCAGCTTTTTAAGTAGTACATTTGTCACACCAGTTCCTGTAGTATCATCAATGCCAATAAATTCTAGAAAATGCTCTTTGACAGTCACCACTGCAGGCACATTTTCACTAGCTTCTGTTGTTATAAAATGCACCTTTTAAAGTCATTTGTTCCATATGGTTGTTGTCAGGTATGCAGTCCAGAATAACAGAGTAATATCTTGCTGACTTCAGATCAGCCACAATCTTCTGTTTGACTTTTGTTGCCAGTAACTGTATGATCTCATTTTGAATTGTTTTTCCAAGGCAGTAATGTGTATAGATTTTATTTTATTTTATTTTATTTTATTTTATTTTTTTTTTTTGGTGGTGACTCTTAGATGCTCCTGGAGTACAGCATCAAACTCAGCCATTCGTTGTTTGGCACATACAGCTGATCTGAAGTGCCACGCAGTGCTAGGTTTTGGGTAGCAAGCATTCTCACAATGGCAATGAGCCTTTTCAGAATATTTTGCCAGTAAAAAGACTGAGACAATCTTCTCTTGATGCTGATCATCTATGGTGGCCTTTAACCGTAGTCTCATCTCAAGCTCTTTCCACCTATGGAATGCTCTCTAGTGATTTGCTACCTTCTCATGCCAGGATAGATTTCTAGCCAGATTTTTCTAGTCCTTCGTTCCCGTAGAACCCAATGTGGCTGGAACATTAGAGTGGAAGAATTTGCAACAAAAACGGTATGCAGCATTCTGGGTTTATGAGTACATAAGCCATGGCCTCTCCATTTTGTCACCATTGCGGATTTCATGCCAGTAATGTGTTGGATGGGGAAACTTTTATTTTCATTGTCTTTGGGGAACATGAAGTTTTTCACTTGCTGTGGCCCATCATGCAGTACAAGGAAGTCCCTCAGGCTACAGCTCAAATGGGTCCACAGTCCTGGATTATCTAGATTTAAGGAACTAAACTCGGCAGCAGCTGTTCCTTGCACCTCCACCACACTCTTCTCTGACCTACACTTTTCTTCAGGAATGTGCATGGCTACATCCATTTGTGATGGAGATATGGATGCTGCAGTAGCTGTCTGGTCACCTGCACTCTGACTAATTGGAAGGTCAGGCATCTCCTCACCACTCACATCCTCACTGGGGCCGGAAGGCTCATCGTGAACTTTTGTGTCTATGTATCTCAGGAGAGCTCCTTCCTGCTTAGATAGAAAAGCTTCCTTTGCTTTCTTTCTTTTTCTGAATGCTGCCCCAGAGGTGCATTTTCTTCTTTCACTCATGACTGCTGTTCTGTGCAAGCTGTAGTGACTCTCAACACTCAATTGAAGGGGACAAATAAGCAGGGTGGTAGCAGGGTCTATGTAAGGGAAGCTATCAGTGTCTTCAGGGCCTAACTGGCTTCTACTACATCAGTTAACTGCCTGTTCTCCTCAAGTGGGTTCAGGGAAGCAGCAGGGAACAGGAAGCTCCCTGAGAAGCTGGTGTTAATCAGTCTAGGCTCCTGGGGGTGCTAGAGAGGTACCTAAGAGGCTCCTCCTCCTCCTCTCTCTCTCTCTCCCTGCAGCTCCTGCTGCTTTCTGTTATTCCCTCTCACCTTGTCTCCTGTCTGGCTGTTATGTCTCTTGTGCCCTCCTTCCTCCAGCATAGAACTCCACCATCTCTGTGCATCTAGAGCAGCGAGAATACATATGCACCAGGAGCAGACACAATTTTCTACACTCTGAGTGGCCCCCCCCCCCCCCCCCAACAGTCTGGCACCTGAGGCGGCCACCTTAGTTTGCCTCATGGTAAGGCCAGGCCTGGCTATAGTTGGGATGAGTGTTAGCAGGCAGAAATTCAACAGGTGGGATGAATTTATCAAATAGTGGGATGTAGTGCCGAGAACAGAAAGTGAACAACAATGTATGCAGTTGAAGCTACAAGGGGAATTTTAGACAGGCAGAATGATTGAAGTTGAGTCTTTTTAGCCACTCACCAGGGGTAACATCCCTACACTTGCAAAGGTCTCATGGAAACTTTATTTTCCACCTATGGCCAGGTTCTGTAAGTTTCTTCTAAAAGATGGTGTCTGCTACTCTCCATACTCTCTTGCACTGTGTTGGGTACTGGTTAGTATTAAGTCAGCTAGAAGAGTGTCACCTACTGAGCAGAGGCATAGCCAGGACAGGCTTTTTTGGGGTTAGGGCCTGTCACGAGCGAAACAAGCTGATAAAATTGTGGGATGAATTGCTTAAAATCTGGGTGGGCCTGCTTTCCTGTATGAAGGGATGGAACTGGACTGAAATCCCTTCTTAAATCACAAATGTCAATTATTTTAGACTATTCCTAGTTTCCATTTATTCAAATTACAAAGTCACCACATAAATCAGCATGACTTGCACACTGCCAAAGAGCAGCCTAGAAGGGTTGGAAGGAGGATGTAAGAATCTTACTCGCATGATATTCCTCTTTTGTCCTCTGTTGTTTTCTTGATCATACTACTTTGTTTTGTATTTGCCAACAGCAGGCTTGTCATAATATTGTATTACAAACTTAAGGATTTCTTTGATAAATATCATTCTTTTAGCCAGAATCACGGGATAAGGAAATGCTGCAGCCAGATTAGTGCTCTGTATTGTGATGCATCTTGTAGGAATGTTTCAAGCCTGAATTGAGGTACATTGTGGTATTGCTATCTGAGAAATTTTGCATTGATCTTGCTTGCAGTGCAATCAGGGTGGTTGTTTGTTGGAAGTACTTGGATGGCAAATTTAATACAGTATCTGCGCTACTCCTATGAATTCAAGAAAAGCACTATGGTGGGAAGTCCTGGACCCCACGGAAGCATCATCTTTATTATCATCCTGGACTTAGAAGGTGTATGGTAAATATTTAGCACCTTATACATGAGAGATGCAGACCCATGGGGAGAGCTAATAGCACGATAAGAGCTTAGGAAGATTACTGGAGATGGTGGTATCTTTTACAATAAAACCATGGCTGGTCTGTGTCCGCTGATACATGGGACTCAGGCTGTGGTACTATAAAATTGCGGTGTAGATATTCCAGCTCCCTTGGGATGTCAGAGCCAGAAGGTCTGCACTGCAGTTTCAGAGCCCTGCAAGCTTGAATAGCTGAGGTGCTAACTGGGTGTTTCAGAATATTAGAAATAGGATACCCAGGCATTTTAGGCTGCCAGATAGCCTTTGGCTATATGAAATGAGTTGAGTGAGCAGTTGTCCACATCAAAGCCACCACCATAATTACCACTGGTGGTTGCTTTGTTGGTAACCTCAGAATAGAAGCCATGCATGGAAAGTGCAGGCTTGAGTCACTTCAGTGGGTTAGTTCAAATACTTCCATGTGGTTTCTTCCCGTGCTGTCTGTTTCTTGTGTTTAAAGAGACAAGACTGGTTTCCAGGCTGTTTTCTGGTACTGTATGAGCGTTATGCTTCTCTCTCCCCACAACGCTACTTTTTCAAAAACACAGTTTTTAGTTTAAAGATCTTTCTTAACCATAGATTTCCCTCCCCCTACTCCCCGCCTAGCTATACCTTATAGGTGAGCTATAGAAAAAACTTTGGCTAATAGCTGTCTTGACAATCGTGAGTCAGAGAAGGATTCCTGTATGCCTCATTACACAGGCTTGATTAGGAGATGTAATTTTGTTTAATTTTGGGAGCAATTTTTCATCAAAACTGAACAAACTTCCACAATAAAAAAGAATAGTAAGTTGACCAATGTCTTTTAGTTTCTCCCCATTTTTGACAGTCTCTTGTCAGAGACTTGCTGCTCTGCTCAGACACACTTTATGGGAAGGAACCACTGATGTGTACTCTCACATCAGATGTAAACGTAATCTCGAAGTCCAAAACGCACACTAGATTGATTAATTTTAATCTACCAGCATTCTCAGTGTTTCATGAAAGTAGTTTTATTTTCTAAGCATCTGAGAAACAAACTGGGGTCATCTTAGTCTTCCGGGTAAAGAGCATGTCTAACATTTCAGGTTGTTGTACAAGGGATTGTGTGAGTATATGGATGCGCAGATGCGCATTCTATGGTATCTCTACCTATTTTACTGAGTTGGTGGTTTTGACTGTGCTAAATGTATTATTATTCTATAGTTTATTAATAATTATAGAAAAGTTCTTAGTGTAACTATTGTAGTTGGGCACGTTGGCATTTCCAACTGTATAATAATTTGAATAATTCTGGGTCTGATCTTGGGACAAGAACCTGTCAACCCTCAAAATAACTGGGGATTCTTAAGTAATCAATTTAATCTATAGATCAGGCTACCATGCAAAGGGTTAATATTTTACCCAGTCTGGAGAACAGGTATGCAGTTTATATCTTCGTTTGGTTCAAAACTATTATCTCAATTTTGCCCATGTTTATACTTGTTTACAACAGAGAGATTTCACTGTGTTACCAGAAACTTTTCATCCCTGTTCTCATCTAGCTTTTTACTTATTTTGAAGGTCTCACAGACATCTATATCAATTTTCTCTAGAAGATAACCAAGCATACTGTTTATATTTGATAATACTTCTGATGGGTTCTGCATATGCAAACAGAGATTGTAAACAGTTTATTTGCTAATAAGTTTCCATAATAAAGCTAAGCATGAGTACAAAACATTCTGGAAAATACATCATCATATTTATGCAGCTTAGCATGCTTACAAAATTTTCTGAGAAATGTATATTCTCTAACAGTAGAAACACTTTAAATAAAGAAATGGAGGAATTCTTGAGGTTTTTCCTCCATGTGATATCTGAGACATTCTGACTTTCTTAAATCCAAAGCTGAGGCTGCTGGTTCTGAAATGTAACAATCATTAAATTTAAATTAAATTAAAATCTGAACATGCAGATTTGAGGAATTTATGGTACCACTGTAAAGGCAGGGGGACCACACTATGCTGATTACCATAGTGAAATTTAATGTAGGATGTAATTTAATTTACAGAATAAACAGTTTCCTGTTGCAATAGTACCATTATTTTTAATAAAGCTTTCAAGAAAAAAAAAAACTGTTTAATCTTGCCTACCTCACTTTGTACTGGATGTATTTTCTCCTTTATCTCCATCAGATTTGGATTAAGATGATCTGTCCTGGTAGCCCCATTGATGTTGCCAGCCTGAAGCCTTTCAGATCTTGTACTCCTGGATCCTAATTATCATGCTAATTTGTCATCCTCTCCTTGAGAACTGTTTATGGGAATGATGTACCATAGTTGAGTCAGGGAAGACTTTTTACTTGAGCCTTTAATTTTAACTTAGAACAGACTGATTCAACTCTTATTTAGGAATCAAAATAACTGACCAGAAGTTCTTACCACATTGGATGATGTGCTATGTTGAAATGCTAGCACTTATTTAGTGCCAACATGGGAACTGACCCTCACCAGTAGGTGCTGAGCTCCTCTTAAAACTTGGCTCTCCGTATTGAAAATAGAGGATATATTTAGTTCTGTAACTTTTAGTCCTTGCTTAGAGTCCTTCATGTCTCTAAAGGTGAAGTGGCCACAGTATGGAGAAGCCAAGGGAATTTAAAGCCCTATCTATTAGGGATCTACAGCTGTTTGGATAATGTGCAGACCCTTTCCTGTAGAGGCTCCCCATTTCTTGTGTCAATAGTCAGTGCTAAGGAAGACTTTATTTTTTTTAAATAAAATGTGACTTCTGAGTCTTCATTCCAAGTAGTTTTATTAGAAGAATGTAGTGACAAAAAGTTGAAACTTTGTTCCAACTTAAGGGAAAAGTTGTAATGGTTGAAGGGTCTTTTCAGTCTATGAACTCATGTGGTACACCATTTGCCAGTATTAAACAAGAAGAAAGCAGAAATTTAGAAGAATTGGGTCAGAGAGAGAGAGAGAGAGCACGCGTGTGTGTGTGTGTCAATAGGTGGAAACAATAGAGGAGCAAGTTGTGGTGTTAACTATTATAGAAAATTGGGTAACAGTTCTGGGAAAAAAACTCATTCAGATTCATATGCTTAGCTTCATGCACTGAGAGATGTCTGTCTTCACTAAATATTGAGTAGGTGTTTTGATTAGTGAACCCATTGAATGGTTAGGCATTTGCAACTTCCCTTGTCTGAAAACTTCACCCAAATGTTGTTAAACCTGTCCAGTCACACACAATTTTATTTCTCACAGGAATGGAACTATTGCAGTATCTTTTTTTTTTTTTTTTTTAAACACCATGTTAAAGCACACTTGTATAAAGCATGAATTCACATATTAATCTATGCCTTTTGACAAAAAGGCTTTTGTTGAGTGTGAAATTCTCTATTTATATTGCAGAAAGGCTGATGTGAAACTAACTGTTGAAACTTGTACATCATCAAGTCCTAGCCATAAGAAGGTATACTCTGTATTAAAAAAAAAACATTTTTGTATGTCAGCTATCTTTTGTGTGCTAAACCAGAATGTAAATGGCCTCAATGTCTTGATGCAGTGATATAGGCTTTTTTGCTTATTGTGTTGCTTAATATTATTATATAAATTGCTACAAAAAGTTTTTTGTAGATCTCAGTATAACTATATAATCTTGTGTTGTGTTTTAGAATTGTACAGAATATTTTGCTGGTAATTTAAAATGTACATTTATAAGTGTAGTTAAGTTTATCTACAATGTGAGGCACTGCGCAGTGATCTATTATTTAAGCCCCCCTCACCCCGCAAAAAAAGTTTGAACCAAAGGTATGATAAAAATATCACTTTAGTCATCTTGTACTTTGTATGTTAATTGTAGTTCATTTGTCTTTTTTGCAAATGTAAACTTTTTACATGGCATATCTCCTATGTACTTTATGATGCCAAGCAGCACACTGTTAATGTTCGATGAATAATGTTAATATAATGCTTCTCTAACTTTGACAGGAATTTACTGTACGTATTACAGATGATGCAGACCCATTATTTTTGTATTCTCTTGCAATTGGAGAGGAAGATTTTCAGAGGTAATTGCTATCATGCTGCTTTTCTCCAAGAAACAATGGAATATGCTATCGTTAACTGTGACTGTTGTCTTAAGAACAAATGTTTCTTTCTTCATTTACTGTTACTACGAACCTTTTGCAGTTTATACACCAGCTGCATTATGTTGTCGTTTTAATATAATGTACTTACTGGGGTAGGCGTCAGCATTTGTGTTTGGAAGCAGATTCTGTTCTGAAAGATTTCTTTGTATCATAGGAATACGAGTCTATGAAATCAGATGATTTTTCTTTAAAATTTTCTATTAATAACTAATATAGAACTTCTGTTAGCATGGTAAAAAGTTGTCCTTGTTAGATATGCTGCAATGAAATGAATGCAGTTCTTTAACTGTTCTATTTTATGTTATTAAAAATTATTTTTGTGAACTTTTGGTTGTGTTCATGTAGTATCTGAAGTTCTTGTGCATGTACCATTGCTGTGTTCAGAGTGGTCAAAGTGAACATCTGGCGGCTTTTTAAGTATGAGTCGGAGTTTGATATGACTGTCTGTCTCGTCTCACTTCCTACCCAGATTAATAGAAGGCATGGGCAGATTTTGGAGCTGTCTCTAGGGAAGGCAGCTCCACAGTCATCACAGGCAACCACCTCGCTCTTCCCCCAGCCGCACCCCTTCGCCGGGCCCGATCTGGTTCCTGCAGCTGGGCCCAGGGCTGTCTCCTGCTGCCGCTGGCAGCCTCAGGTTCCGGCCGGGGCTCTATCCCACCGCTGGTAGGGGCTCCAGGTCCCTGACCAGGGCAGATACTGCTGCCAGTGGTGGCTGCTCTCTACCTCAGTAGGGAGGCAGAGAGCGGCCAATCAGGGGAGGCAGTGCCTCCCTCCGCCTATTATAAACTCCATCCCTGATAGAAAGAAAGAAACAGAAACCTCCCAATAAGAGTGTACAGAGGAAAAACTTCCCAACTCAGAGAAATGGCTAATCACCCCCCCACCCCCATTATATTTGAATAATACAGCACTTCCACACAGATCCCACTTAGAAAACTTATTTTATAGACGGACAGTGTTTCAGAATAAAGGTAGATTTTCCTTCACAGTTATTCTTTGCCATTGACATCCTTTTTGTTTCCTTTGCAGTTTGAAGAACCAACAAGGACTGCTCGTAGATTTTTCAGCTTTTCCTCAAAAATTCATTAACTTGTTAGAGCAATGCATTTTGGAACAAGGAAAACAAGTGCCTCGGTAAGGGCAGTCTCAATATTTTGGTACAGTTTGTATCAGAAAGATGCATCCAATAACTATTTACCTGAGGGAGCATTTCAGTGCAGCTCTTGTAGTGGTTGTATTGTATATGGGTGGTTAGGTATGGTCGAGATGAGTAATGCCTTTATAAATGCCATAGATAGAGTTAGAGGTTTATATATGCCAAGTTCCTTAACTCTGTTAAGTAAAATGGTAGAGGAAGACTACTTCACTGTTTTATTGTTAAGAACTAAAAATCTCTTTCCTTGTCAACACCACCATTCTCCCATTGCTCAGGTCCGCAGTGACTTGATTCCTCCTTCATCATTGCCTCACGCATCCAGGCCATATCCAAATTTGGCCACTTCTTCCTTAGATTTTCCAAGCTTTCTCTTTCCATCTCCTCAGACAAATCTCTCATTCAGGTGCTCGGTGTATCCCACTTTGCTTACTGCAACAACTTCCTCTCTAGTTTCTGTAAAATCCATGTTGCCACTGTCTGCTCAATATACAATATTGCAGTTAAGGCCATTTTCATTGCTGCTGATTTTGATCATGTTATTGCCGACTTTGAGCCCTTCTACTCTCTCTCCATTCATTACTGCATTAGATTAAAGTACTTAGTTACTACCTTCAAAGTGCTACATAACTCTGCCCTCCCTTACTTATTAGCTGAGCTTGTCTCAGTTTGTTACCAACCATCCTTGATTACCTGTTTTCTGCTTCCTGCGTAAGCATCTATGGGTATGTCTACACTGCAGTCAGGAGGTCTGATTGTAGCATGAAAAGCTAACTCAAGTAATGGGGGCAGTGAAAGCATGGTAGCAAAGGCAGCTCCCTGAGTTACTCTTGCCTGCCTAGGGTTCCTGAGAGAATACTCGAGTAGCTACTGCTTAGACTGCCACTTCTTCACTGCTTCTATTACTTGATCTAACGTTGATGCTATAAGACATAGTCTGTGTGCCATGTTTCATGCCGTCCTTTGTACTGTATCCTGGAACAGATGTTTGGGGAGTGTCTGTCCTAGCCTTTAGAAATGCATTGGCTCTTTTCAGTTACCTGTGAGAAAAGTGTGCTGTAGAGCAGGCCTAAAGATTTTTAGTCTTCATATGTTAGCAGGTTGAGGTAAAAACAGAGGGGGGACCTAGGGTTCACATTAACCTGCTAGCACATGATAAAACTATAATTGTCTTGTTTTCACTAGGATTTTACTTTTGTTATCATGTGTTAACACACACATAATACACTTTTTTAGGGCTAGTGAAGGCAAGTCCAGAGGGGTTACAACTTGGCACCTAGCACTATTATAATTATGTTAAACTGTCTGCAGTAGATGTTAAATGGTGGTTCAAATCATGTTAGCTAATTGTTTAATGAAAAAAAACACCTTTTTCCTGTAGTCTATTTGTCAAGTAAATAGCCCAACTGCGTACTATTTGCTCTGTGACTATGCAGCTCATTTAGAGTCTGTCTGTACTGAAGAAAGCTGGGTCTGAAAATCATTTGAAAACACAGTTTAATAATGGCTTTCTCAATACCAGATTTAAACATAATTTGTCTGCCAGTGTAGACAATCAACATTCTCAGATGTCTCACTGAATCTGTAAAATAATGGTAAGAGAAGTGCCTGGAGTCAGTGAAGTTTAAATGTCTGTAACCTTTCGGGGACTATTTTTAATACTTGCCTTTTGTTGGTGTGTTTGTAGGTTTTTAATTCAACTTGTAACGTCTTCCCCTGCATTGGACTGCATGCCTGCATGTTTAAATGTAGTGGAAACCAATCCATTCAAACACCTCACTCACTTGTCTCTTAAGCTTTTGGCAGGAAGTGACAGTGACATCAAGAAATATCTTGCCATCTGCATTAAAAATTTAAAGGTTTGCTTTAAGTCTTTCTTTATTAGGAAATAATATAAGTATTATCAACTAATACACTAATACATCAGACAGAATGAACAAAGCCTTGAACCTTGGTGTGATCTATGAAAGCCATCTTCCCATGCAGTACCCCAATGACTTGAATGAGTCTCCCTGTGGGGATAAAGGTCCACACATGCAAATACAATTCCAGGATCAAACCCCAAAGGAGAAGAGTATTTAAAATGTATAATTAGTACAGTAGCCAGCTCATGCTGTGTACATGTACCATAGGTATAAGCATGATTCTCATCTTGTATAGTGTAACTCAGTGACTTCAAGAGAGTTACCTTTGATTTATTCTCACCACTTCAAAGTAGATGAAAATTGGGCCCAATGTCTTAAATGTATGTAAATGCAAGGTTTTTTTTAATCATCTTGTGTACTTTTAATTTATGCTTGAAAATACTAAGCAGTAACATTTCAAGAGTTTCCATTTAATAGGTCTGGCTGCAGTGGTTTAAAAACTAAGTGGTGAGAGGGGGAAACTAGAGATGCTGAATGTGATGGAGCTGGTTAATTAGTGTTAAACCTCTAATTAGTTCCAAAGTCCTTCCTGGATCTTAAACTAATGAACCTTTCTCAGCTCCCTCTTAGGATAGCTTGTAGCTGAAGGAAAGTTTGTTCTATGGGAAAGAATTCCCTTCTCTCCAAATCTACGCTGGTAGAAATGGGTGCCTTGCAGGTGGTATATGTGCTGTTTGCTTCATAAAGGTATTTTCCTCACCCCTCTGCTATTTTTACGTTTCAGTGGAGTGTGAACCCAGTGACATCTGAGTCTAACTTTTGAACTATGATGAATGAGTGGGTTTGAAATTAAGCAAAATTCTTCTGTTTCTAGAAGTCTGCAGAAATAAATACATAAGACCAGTAAATTGTCATGGAAATATAAAAAAAAAATATTTAAGTGCTTTAGATATCTTCTATTTTAAATCAAATCCATTGCAATATCACAAGAAAATTTTCTTTCCTCCATTCCTGCCTCCCCAGTCATAATACTTACTGATTTCTTTTTTAATCTTCATCTTAAATTATTTATTGGTATAATATTTGCTGTCGAGCAAATCTAATCAAATATACTTTGTTTTTATTTTGCTAGTGGTTTGGAAGGAGACTTTCTAATTATTGTGTACTGTCACCACTGATAGTACTAATGTGTGTGGTGGTCTCTTCACATATTGGTAAAGTTTCTTGTACGTAAAGGAAAAATCTTTAATTTCAGTGTGGGCCGCTCACCTATTATAATATAGTTTTGTGTGGGTTTGGTTTTTTTTAATAGATGGAAAACAGCATCTTGGAGGATAAGCTACACAGAACAGAAGAGGGGCTTTTGAAAAGATTAACTATAACACAGCAGGTAGGAAGCAGCCTTTATTTTTTTTTTTTTTTTAAAAAAAGGCAAACCAAACCTTGAAAATGTGTTGCTATATCTACACCACATTGACTTTAAAATATAAGGGCTATACAAACAGAAATCAGCATGTGATGTTTTCAGGCTTTGGCAGAAAAAAGTAAGGAACTGGATAAACTGCAAAATGAATGGACATCACAAGCCACTTCATTGACTAACAAATACTCCAAAGAAATCACAGCAGAAAAGGAGGAAGTGCTAAAGGTAAGTAGAAATATAGCCATTTGTCTTGGGTAGAGCAGCATTAGAATGGCCTATAGATTTGAATATGTCATGCTTATAGCATAGATTACTACTTGGCAATTTGTTGAAATAGTCCCTCATGTAATAGCTTCCTTTTAAAAAAAGAGACTTTCCCTGAATTCTGCAGTGAAGGAGAAATGTTTAAATGTGAGTTTTAATGTAGTCTGTAACTCTTGTGAGCTATTTTCTTTCACTGTATTTAACTGAATTTTAACTTAACATACTTGCATATAAAATCAGATGTTTGTGCACTGGTACTTGTAATACACATGACTTCACTAATATCGTTGTCTTCCTGTTCTAAGATTCAAGCACAGTACCAGCTTCAGCATGAGCAGCAAAAGAAAGAGATGGAAGCAACTTGCAACAAAAAAGTATGTCACTTAGAAACCAGGGTATCTGAATTGGAAACTGTTAATAAGGATCTTGCAGAAAGAAGATACAAATCTGAATCTTCTATAAGGGAACTGAAATCCAAACTTGCAGGACTTGAAGAGGTATAGTAAAGCTAGCATAATACATTTTATACTTATTGGGGAATTAAAGGTTGTGTTATTGGTAACATTTTTACCTTTAAAAACTGATACACTCAATGAATTCTGGTAAATTTTAAGACTTTTGGGTTAGATATTGAGTTGATGCAAAATCGGCATAGCTCAGCTTTAGTCAGCCTGTTCACACTAGCTAAGGATCTGGTCCCTTATTTAGTTATGTTTAGGATGGGATTTTAGGCCTTTGAAGATTCCAAACTTAAGATATTATTATAACTTGCTCCAGAGGAGTTTTGAGAGCTCTCTAAGATCTTTATGTATATGAGGAGGGGAGAATAAATAAAGCATGTGAAATTGCTGCAGAAGTAGCTGACTGTAAGTACAGTCTGTACCAAAGTCAGGGCTTTTTTTGTGCTTGTACTCAGGGGCCTGGCCAACCTAAGAGTTTTTGGCTACCTAGGTGAACTATGACTTTGGCGCCCCCACACCCACATTCAATATAGAGAAAAATTATATGTATTTTTAAATAGAGGAGGGAAAATTCCCTTTCATCTAATTTGGCGCCCCTTAAAACCTGGTGCCCTAGGTGACCACCTAGTTTGCTTATATGGTCGGGTCGGTCCTGCTCAGGGGTGCTGAGTCCTGGCACTTTTTTTTTTTCCCATAGTGATGCAGCTGGGCTCCTGCTGCTGCCGGCCCCAGGTCCCTAGCTGAGTACTGGTATTTGTGTTTTTTTTTTTTCTTTTAAACAGAAAAAGCACTGATCAAAGTATTTCCTTCAACTCAAACGTATAGATAGAGCTTTGCAGATCCCCAGGTACCCGCATCAGATCCATGTGTATCCGCATCTGTAGATCCATTGCTGCAGATTGAAGCTGGGATGCGGGTTCTGTTTTTATCTGCCCAGGGTGCGATAGCTGCTGCCGCCTCCGCCACAGTTGCAGAGAGCACTGTTTCAAATGTTAAACTGCATAGCAGGGGCTCCAAATAGCATCGGAGCTCAGCTTACTGGTTAGTCCCGCCCGCAGCTGTTCCCTTGATCTCTGACATTGAGCCCCAGCGGCCAGTTCCCACACTCCACCAATCATCTGATGATGGGCTGCTACCCGCACTGCTTCCCCCACCGCTGGCCACCCAATCAGATGAATGGCAACTGCCACTGAACAGCTGAGTGATCTCAGGAGCTCTGGCTTCCCTGCCCAGTCCAGGCAGAGTAAAAGTTGTTGAGAAGATCGGAGCCAGGGGAGGCTCTAAACTGTATTGGGAGCTGCTGGCAACTCATCCCCCCCACCCCACCATGAGCCTCAGCTCAGCAAAGCTGTGACACCCAGACAGATGCTTTGTTCCTATTCTCAGAGCAGGAGCTGCTGCAGGGTGGGGATGATGCAGAGGCAGACCAACATAAAACCTGGCATGCTGATCCTGTATTGGATATGGAGGGGGGCGGAGGGGCCCCAGGATGAGGCTGGTGGGGGCCTCCCATCAAGTCCAGTGAGGCTCTGGGGGAGCTAGAGGGATCTGTGGTGAGGTCGGTGAGGTGGAGGGACCTGTGGTGGAGCTGTTGAGGGTGGGGTGGAGGACGGTGGTGAGGCTGGGGAGGGCTGGCGGCCGTGACGGGAGGCAAAGGGACCTGCAATGAGGCTGTCTGGGTGGGTTGGGAGCCCCGTGCCAAGGCCGGTGAGAGACTGGTGGGGCTGGGAAGACCCGTGGCAAGGTCAATGGGGTAGGGGGACCCACGGTGAGGTTGATGGGGGAGGGGCGGAGGGCCCCACAGTGAAGTCAAAGGGGGGGTTGGGAGGGTCGGCAAGGCCCGGAGGGAGTCTAGATGGACCCATGACAGAGCTGGCAAGGCCAGCAGGGGAGGTGGGAGGTGGAGGGACCCGCAGTGGGGCCAGCAGGGAGGCCAGAGGGACCTACGTTGAGTTGGCTAGGGGTTGGCCCGTGGTGTGGTGTGGTGTGGCCATGCGGGGTGGGCAGGGGGCCCTGGCAGGGTGATCAAGGCTGGTGGGGGGAGTCCGAAGGGGCTGTGGTGAGGCTGGGCTGGGACATAATTCAAGGAGGGGACCCTCCATGCAGCGTGGGGGACCCCATCTTTGACTTTTGCCCAGGGCCCTGGAATTCCTGAGACCACCCTGTGTGTATCCGTGCAGGGCTCCACATGTTGCTGCTTAGTAATTATTGATCCATAATATTGTGATTATTTCTGTTTTATGCAAATCCTTGCACTCTGGCTCAGGGAAATATATCTGCATAATCACTGTATAATTGTTTCTGAATAACCATTTGGCAAGTATCCAAACCCCTCTACTGTAACTGGCCATTGCCCTCAGAATGTTCCACCTCTATATCCGTATCAAATCCATTTGACTACACACTTAACTCTCTTTCTGTGCTCTTGTTTCATGTATCCCATATTAAATACAACTTAGTTTAAGGAGGATCTCCCTTTTAAGTAAGGGGGAAGGAAGATAAAGCATTTGTGAGAACCAAAGGCTAATTAGGGGGAGGTAGCTAGGCTTTTAAGTTGACCGGCTAGTATCTAGCCAGGTCCTCATATATTCTGGACCCACAATGCTTCTTGAAAGAAATGTGACTCTCTATCTTTATAAATTAAAACATTTATTTCAAAGCAGGAGAACATATTACCAAAACTAATCTATTCTTGCGAATATTAAACTAAAAATAAAACAATGCAGCAATCAAATAAAGGTCAAATAAAAATGTTAATCTTATCATTGAATTGGGTTAGATCATTAAATTTAATACCAAAATAATCAGCTCTTGTAAATTCTAAAGAGGATTCTAGGAATGTGCCTGTCTTTGATAAAATTATTTTTAGTTGGGTTTATTAAAGTTGATTAATTTTATAATTTGGAGCTAGTTAAATGTCTTAATATGGGAAACAAATTATGTAATGTGTGAAACAAGATCAATGCCAGTTATAAAACTTCCTTCTTAAAATTCATTTCTTATATGCTGGCTAACCCTTTCTTCCCACCTTCTTCAGGTGACCTGAAGATGAGCTCTGTGCAAGACACAAAACTTGTCTCTCTCGCCAAATGAAATTCCATTCTAGGAAAAAAAATTACCTCTCCCGCCTTCTCTCTAATGTCCTAGGACTGTCATGGTTGCAACAACGTATCACTTAGTTGAGCATCAATTTTGTGAAAAGTCCCATTTAAATTAGTATTTTTTAAAAAAATCTGTTTTATATAGTACAGAGACTGTAGATCTGTACTCCAGAAAAATATAAAAAAAATCCAGATACATAAGATTACCTTGAAGGAAACTGGCATACTCTTATCCAGGTAAAAGTCTAGAGATGATACTGTGATATCGGTTTATGGAAAGCTTGACACACATCCTATAAAAACAGCTGATTGCTAGTGTTCTTTTCCAGAAATTAGTCCCTCAACAGTCATCCATCAGGGACACAAAAATTAAGCTTGAACAATTTGAGCAATATCATTCTTGAAAACCTGACAGTTTACATTACTATTTCTCTTTTGGAACTGGGTTATATATCAAACATCTTGGTTTGTTCACCCTAATATATTTCAGAGGAAAAAAATTATCAAGCTAAATCCCCCTTAAGAAATAAAAACATTTTGAAATTTATATAAGGTCTGTGTTGCCATGTGAGCTATTTCTAACACCTTCAGTGATGCATGGGGGCGACATTGAGATGAAAGCTATCTTGGTGCCTCCTTCCCCCCCCCCCCCACCCTCAGAAACCTAAAGTTGTAAGGGAGGAAAAATATTAAATTTCTTTCATGCCTCACAGTACTTGGCCAAAACGTTTTTAAAATCTAAACAAAACCTATTCTACTACTGTTTAAAATTAGATAAACTCTTGAGCAGGGATCAGTTGCTGTATTTCTGTCAATTGCCTAGCAAAATTCTGAAGTAATACTGAGCCTGCGTGCAGTGTTGTTTTTCAGTAAACAATCATGAAAGGGAAGTTGCTGGGTTATAGTGTGGAGCAGGAAGACTAGATTTTATCTTTTACTTTTATTCCCCCATTTCTATGGCATTGTTTCTAGAGATTTCTATTCAAATGAGTGAGGAACACCTGTGTGAACACCTTCTCAACAGTTAGCATTGGGATTCTCTTAAGGCATGGCCAATATTTTTGACTGTTCAGTGATAATGATTTTCTACATAGCTATAATCTATTCAAGTCCAAATTGCAAATCTTTGTTCTAACATGCCTGATCATTGTACATAGTACAACCTAGTTATTGTAATAAAGAATAGTAAGGTTAGACAGATGATACCATCTCTTCTAATTATAATAAAAAGTCATTCACGTTCTGATAATGTGTCCCTCAAGATATGTGGTTAAGCAAGGGTGCCGTAAGATGGTGATGATGATAATTTCAATGGCATTGTTGTGGCCATTTCCACTATACACTCAGCAGTGGGGGTGAATTTTGGAGAACAATTACTTTGTTGAATAACAACACTTACTTTGAATGGTACGTCCTTGGAGAGGCTGTGACCCTCAAGTCCCTTGAGATCATGAATAGAATTGGGTGGGAAATGGTGTTTTTCTGTTCTGTGAAAATTTTTAAGACTTCAACATTTTTTCTGTTGCACTTCAGGACAAAGTGGGAACCTTTCAAATTTTTTGCAAAAATGAGCACAAGTGAGTTACAGAGGGATAGAATAGCCAGTAGCCTGAGGCTTAGGACATCCATGTGGGAGAGCTGGTTCAAGTCCCTGCTCTGTCTGATTTGGGATGAAAAGCTCTTCTCTTGAGTCAGCCAGAGCAGGGTACTTCAACTTGGGTCTCACATCCCAAATGAATGCCCTAACCTCAAGGCCATTGAATTCTCTGGGGGTGGGGGCGGGGCTTAAAATATCTGACTAGCTCAGTTCATATGACCTGATTAGTCTTGCATAATCCAAGATTAGGAGTGGTCCACGCTGTGTTATAGGCAAGGGATATGCACAATCAGAAATTCATCACTGTAGTTGGTGTTAAGCCTTGGGACGCTTTAAGATAGAAGGGGGTCTCTATAGTGGTGAAGGTGAAAAGGCTCATTAATTCAAAGAACATAATAATTCTCCTTCCCCTCCACTGAAATCCTTTTTCTTCTATTGTCAGACATCAGTCTCACACTCCTACCTATTAATGTCAGCTGTCCATGGCAGTGTTTGAGGCATCATCTTTTTACCTGCAATTTAATCTTTTAATGTGGTACTATCATTATATACCATTAGAAGGAGTGGTAGACTTTTATTACAGTGAATTGAACAAGATGTTATCTCTTTAGTTATTATGCATGCCATATGTACAATTATTCCACTTCAATTAAATTCTAATTGACTAGAGAGAGAGAGCGCGAGAGAGATTTGTTTGCAGTTAGAGGATTTTATTATTATTATTATTTCTTTTTCTCTTCACAAGCATTTTACTTGTTCAAGCAGGTTGCCTAACCAAAGGCATGTGGCAAGATAGATGCAAATTGTTCTGAAATCAGTACTGAAGATGTTGTAAAGAAAGTATATTTTCTTATGTGTTAAAAGCAGAGTAATAGAAAAATCATTGTTTTACTGTGGATAAATCATAGTCACAGTGCAGTTTTGTCTTGTTTGTGTTTTCCTGCTCTTAACTGTTGTGTGCAATTTTGTCCCACCACTAGTCTAATCTGGTGGTCTCTATTAGCATAGTAGCATCTTGTCAGTGTGATGTGGTATTTTATTTGACTTTCCTTGTTCAATAGATTTCCACATTTAGGTGTCACTTGTTCTCATGGAGGTATTGTAAGCGTTAGGTAGTATAACTTTTGAGGCCAGGTCAAATGGTGCTTTTTGTAAAGGTTTGCTTTAGGATCTACTAGAGACATTTTGAGTTCTATTATTGTGCAAAATACCATGGAAACAAATTCCACTGTTGACAAATGAAATGGAAACTATAGTAACCATATTTTGCTTCAAACACTGACACCCAGATGTTCAGTTTCAAAGGCAGCATTGTATAGTTAGATGAGGATCATTAAATTATTATTAGTGCATCTGTATAACTGTTTTTTAATTACAGGTGTTAATTGGCTAGCACCCCAAACACTGTGCTTTACAGACATTCAGAAAGCTTATAGTCAGAATGTAAAGGTATCACAAATGTGTAAGGAGATTTTTGTGAAGCTCGTCACTGAATCACAGTGATTTGCAGAGAAGCTAATGGCCACTGAGGAAAATTTTGGGTAGAGGAACACAGAAATATAATGAAGATGAGTCTGTCTAAAGGGCTAGTCTCTTAAATATAGCTGACCAAACTCACTATAATTTTCATCAGTTTTTCACATACAGATGTCCAGTCCTCACAAAGAACTTCTTGGCTTCTCATCCTAAACTACTTCCATAATGCTTTAATACAAAGAATTATTGTTTTTCTTCTATTTGTCCCCTGAATCTTCATTAATAGGAATACCAGAGGGCAAAACAAGAAGTTCTGTCCCTTCAAGGAGAAAATTCAACTCTTGACACAGAGTGCCATGAAAAGAAGAAACTACTAAACCAGCTAAGAACACGTGTTGCTGTCCTGGAACAAGAAGTGAAGGATAAAGAGCAAGTAATGATAAGAAGCGCAGATATCTGTAAAAGTGCACAAGAACACAAGGTTGGCAATAGCAACTTGTTTCTTGAAAGATGTTTCCTAGAGCTGTAAAAAGGCACATCTTGAAGGTTTCTTTAAATATTCCTTCTGAAAGTAAACCAGTTTTGCAATGTTGTAGTGTTAAGTGAGGATTTTTTTTTTTTCTTTGTCAGGGAGTGTGTTTGTATGTGGGTGTGGGGTGTGTGTGTGTACATAGCTATAATTCTCTTCCTCTAACTCAGCTCTCACCAATTGATTTTCTTTAAACGCAGTGTCCTTTTAAATTTGGAAAAAATCAACATTGCTTTGGTCAAATTGGTTTGTTTAATTTTATTTTTTTTAAAATAAAAATACATTAATGAATTCAGTGCTCATGAAAGAACTGATAGGCCTGCAGGTTCTAAGACTATTTACAGACCAAGACCAAACAGCTGCAGCAGTATCCATTTTTCCATGCTGCCCTGCTTGTGTACCTTAATTTAGAGATGGAAGATCTATCTAAAGTGACCCTTCCTCACTAGGTCTTCCTTGCAAGTGCGGTTCATGATCGCTTTCTAATTCTGCCTGCAAGGATGACAAATAAGATGGTGGTTTCTGAGAGGGATACTTATCTATTAGACCTGGGCTGTAACAGACTACCAGGACAGCCTTTAGATGATTTTTATTTTTACTTGATCTCCTGCACAGCCTGTCAAGGGTCTCACTGAACAGGACTAATTTCAGGACCTAGAAATGAAATGCTCTCTCTTCCGTATTACTAATCCCTGGAGTCTTTCAATCAACAACACTACTAAATGTCAGCATTAGGTTAAGCTAATATTGTCCTGTGAAATTCAAACTTATCTGTTTCAGAAAAAGTTGGAAGAATCTCTGGAGATGAAACAACGTCAAATTGGGAAACTTGACACCACTGTGAAATCTATTTCTGAGGAGCTTCTGAAAGTAAGACACTTATGAGCATTTGTTAAACTTAATTTGTTAAACTTATTTGTTGTTCACTGAATTATTATTATTTTGTTTTTTTGGGGCGGTGTGTGGGATAGGCTCATGAAATTATCAAAAAGCTCCAGGGAGAGATGAAGAAACTAATGGAGAAAATGAAGTTAAAAAATGCAGTGACCATGCAACAAGAAAAAATATTAGGAGAAAAAGAGCAAAGCCTTCAAAAAGAGAGAATGGAGTTTCATAATGTGAAACAAGCTCTTCAACAAAAAGAGGGAGAGGTAAAGAGTGTACAGAGTGTGTGTGTGTGTGCGTGTGTGTGTGTGTTGCATGGACAATTACACAGTGGTGCAAATATTTAATATATATATATATATATATAATTTTTGCAATTGGCAAATTTTATCACAATTTCTTGTAAGGCAGGTTGCAATTAAAAAAAACCAAACAAAAAATGATAACTTGACTACTCTCATAAATATCAGTGTGTGTTGTTAATGTCATAAGATTGTTGGTAATAGGATTGGTGCACTTATTCCTCATCCGATGACAGTTGTTACTCTATTTAATCACAGCAATTTAGTTTTCACATGAAACAATTATTTACTATAAGTTCATTACTGTTCTTAGGTTTTGAAGTTGCAAGAGCAGCTGGACACCTCTGTTCAGAAATTGGAGGAAAATAAACAGCTGCTGAAAACTAATGAGAATGGTAAGGAGACTAAAGGCACCCTTCAAAATGGTAATGTAAACTATCCAGTAAGGCACAAGGTTTAGTTCAAAATATTTTGTATTCCATGGCATTTTAGTTTTAG
Source organism: Pelusios castaneus (assembly GCA_007922175.1). NCBI lineage: Eukaryota > Metazoa > Chordata > Testudines > Pelomedusidae > Pelusios > Pelusios castaneus. The sequence continues at coordinate 6,883,794 of ML685776.1, read as the reverse complement.
CTACTTCTCCACTCTATTATGAGTTGAAACAAATTTCAAGGGCATAAGTTTGAGCTTTAAATTGGGAAAGATGGGTATTGAATATCTTTGTGTGCATATCTAGATGCAAGTCCAATTCCAGTTTGTTAAAATATTGTAAATCTGTTTTTATTCAACTGAAATCAATAGAGTGATCAGAATCTGGTACAAAATCTTTACTGTAAGACTAGTACAGTATATACCTTTGTGGGAAGAAAACCAAGAGTATTAGTACAACTGACAAAACTTACAGGTCTGAGCAAAGTCTCTCATTTAAGGTACTTAAATAACAATGCTGCCACCCCAACCTCATCCAAGACCTATCTATCAGGAAAAAAGAACACTGATTTCAATGGGAATTGAAAGTACTTGCCGCTTCATACTACATGTGCATCACCGTGCGATTGGGTTCAGTTACATCACCATTGTATGTGATAATATCTAGAATGTCATTTAATTGACTTCTTTCAATCCGCCTATTCTAAGCACTTGATATTGTAAATAATTTGTGCATGTTTAATATACAATTTAATAAATGTTGTGACCAAATGCATTTGTTTACTATTGGCTTTCTGAAAGTAAATATGCTGTATAATTAGCGTAATTCCATTTATTTTTAAATTAACTCAGTTGGCCTTGCATTACTTTGAGGATACATGCAACCATGAATTCATTGTCCTTTGTTGCTCAGTTACTCTACTTGCCTATGTTTTTATGTTAGACAAATCAGAAATCTTTTACATTTTATGTAGAGCTGAATGTTCATTTCATGCATTTATTTCTTTGTAGTAATTTCCTGGCTAAATAAACAACTGAATGAGAATAAAATGCCATTTACGCACGGGGCATCAGGTCACGGTGATATGATGCGTGCTGGAAGTGCAACCAATTCAGCAGTCTTGCAGAATGGTCTGGTAAGTATGTGTGCTCTGCAAGACTGAACTGTGGTTGAGAGATCATTTTGATTATTGATATGCATGAAATGATGATAAATCTCAGATCTGGATGCAAACTGAGCAAAGCCACCCAGTTCTAAACATGCCCATCTCTTGCTCTGGGGTTAGATTCTTGGCCTTACATGTAGCTGATTTGCATTGTTTCAGCAGCACAAAGCCACTGCAAAGCTGCTTTATTGGGATAGCTAAAGACGCCTTAAGCCACAAAGAGTGTTTGTTGGGGGTCGAGTGGCATGTACAGTGCTCCTCTTGATTTTTAGTCCTAGCAATTTTTAAACTGCTCTAAGCAATGCTAGGGGCTGTGTTTTGCCCATCTCTTCCTCTCCTCTCCTCCTAGATTGAGGAGCAGAGTGGGCATAAAACTACTTTTCCACACCTTCCTTTGGCCTCTCTGCTGAGTATCTATTACTTGGTGTTCAGGGGAGTATGAGTGATGGTTGATCTGACTGGAAACTAAAAACAAAATGTGCGGTGGTCACATGTGAAGTTTTTTTTCCATTTTTGTAGGATTCTGCCAGAGAGTTCCAACATTTAACCTGAGGGATTTGGCTAAAGCAGTAACCCCCTGTCAAAGTAGTCAAAACTACAGAGCAGATGTATCTTTATATCATTTCAATCGACACAGGAGGAAATGATAAATTGGCTGGCCTCCTCTTGATTTAGTAGACCTGTGGTATGCTGCGTGGGAGGCGTTCTTATCAGTGTTGTTGTCTATCTGATGCTGGTGTCTGCTTGGCTACAGGTGTATGTCTCTGTATAAGCATTCCTTCAGAATTACCCCTGGTTCAGATCTTTAAGTGAGGGCTCGGTTAGTTCAATGAGCTAAAACCTGGCAGGAACTTTGTTAGCCCGGTGTTCTTGAACCGAGGTGCTCCTTTGGTTAACACTTCGTGTTAACTTTTTGGCTCAGGCCTCAAGTGAGAACTCCGTTAGCTCAATGACCTGAAACTTAGACCCTGTGTGTAAGAGGTAGACTTATGAGGTAACACGATCAAAGACACCAACACGACCATGGATCCTTGTAGAAACGAAGCAATTGTGCTGTCAGTGCAATGGAACAGCTCAACAAATGGCAGGACTCTCTGACAACCTCTTTGGCTGCATGAAATCTGGGTTTTGGGGCTCCTACTTTTATATTCTGCTCGAACCTACTGACTCGGCCCTCTTTGGGATCTGAATTTATCTTGATTGGTCCATGTACCCCTTCAGTCATTGGAAGTTTTTAAGATCAGGTTAGACAAACACCTGTCAGGGTTGGCTTAAGTGGGTACTTGGTCCTGGGGATTGGCCTCACATGGTTCCTTCCAGATTCTCTGACTATCCTGTTTGTGGAACTGCTGAACTTGGATATTGCTGAAGCCAGGACAGAGTTTTTCAGAAAGATGTCAGTTGCTGGTCTACATATGGACAACGGGAACTGTCAGCAGTGCAGATAATTTAGCGTGCTCTCTTTACACAGTTTCTTCCCAATGTGTTACCACTTCAGAACCAGCAGGAAAAAATATGTAGCTCTATCTAGTACATGTCGACTCATAGTACAAATGAGAAAGGATTAAGAATTGTAAGTAAAATAGTCAATAGAGAAACATAAAATGAAATCTGAGGTTGCAGAGTACTTTCTAAATGATACAAACAGAGTAGGGGATTTATATATATCCAAGTAATTCTTGTTTGAAGAAAAGAGCTGCTCAGCAGTTCTGAGGTGTATAACAGATGGCACTAAGCTGAAGTCGTGGATGATATTTAAAGAAGAAAAAAATCTTATGATATTGACAGGTGGTGTACAGAGGTGAAAATGCATCCCAGTGGCTCAGAGAAAAATGTAGCGGTGAAGTAATAGGCGGCTCTACTATGGAAAATTAGACCAAGAGGACGTGTTTAAAAGGCAACTATAATTAGCATTTCACTTCTTTCAAGACCATCTGGAAGATGGCTTCAAACAAATGTAAAAAAGGAAAATCAATATGCTTGTTAATTCTAAGGGCCGTCTACCCTTGCTCAGTTTCGGAATCCAATTGACAAATCATTAATGAGCGAGCAGTGCACAGCTGAAATAGTTGAAGCACTGTGTTTTGTTAGTTGGATGACAAGTTTTGGCTCCAACTTTAAATTGCCTCAGAAATAATGTGCAAATTTAAAAACCATTGCTTTGAGTTCAGCTTGAACATAATTGTGAAATATAAACTTTCTTGAAATGGTGTAGGTAAAATTGTGGCCATTGTAAATGCAATACACTAGAGCCAGATTGTAGAAAAAATGTGTCCAGAAGTGGCTCAGCTGTCTATAATCACTTCTTGCTAAGAACTAGCTATTTTAATTTCTAACCCTGTCTGCTTCTCGAAGACACTCAAGCCAGTCTTAAATTTCTCCTGCATCCACCAACCATGTCTCATTGCTCAGAAGAGTGACTCCATTTTATTCTAGTAAAGGACCTTTTGTTTGGTTGATTTGGGTGTTTTAGGTCACAGATTTAAAATAAATCTATAAATGGGGAGATTTCCTGAAATATCATCAGTATAATCAATTTATAACAAAATTCTTCAGGAGCTACCCTAGGGATTCTCTTCTGAGGGTGTTTATTTCCCCATTTTCCTCAATCCTGTTTGGCTTCTTCTTTTGTTGATTTGTTCTGAGGAAGTGGGAATTTTAAGTCTGCATTACCCCTCCTTTTCCAGAAAAGAGAGAGACAGATACTCTTGCTCTGCTGTTTTTGATATTCTTCTCCTTCCCCAACTTGCTGACAGTCATATTGGAGGTTAATGATCCAAATCTAGAGATGCTCTGAATTTACTGACCTGAGTCCCTAGATTGCAATACCCAGTGCAAGATTGTCATATACAGAGATCCATGCTTAATCTAGTATTCTACAGTGGCCATAGTGGGTGGGTTTATGTTATCCTTCTAGGAATAGGGAACCAACTCCACTGCTCTGGAATCCAAGAAGATAGTTGGAGTTTTCATGGGCTAGGAACCAAGCAAGCTAATTCTTTTGTCAAAGAGTGACCCTATGACTTGTCATAATGGAAATCCTTAGTAGAAAGGACCCATATCACAATTGGGCTGAGTCTGCACTGAAGAAATTAAAGTGCAATTTATGAATGTGTACCTCTCTAGCTAGGTCACTACTGTCAATATTTGCGGGAAAATTATTTGGGTAGAACTGTTCAAGCTGTTCTCTTGATGAGACAGCTCAGTTATCCTCTGTCCACTTAACAAATATTTCATTGTCAAGAATTTTTTTCCTGAAAATTAGGCTATATGGTGCTAGATGGATTAGGAACTTTTCACTAAGATGCTTGTAAAAATAAGGGACAATATAAATGTTTTCTTAATAGGCTGTTTTAAAATATTAATATTTACAAAGAAACATGACTTATCCTTAGTAAATGTGGACAAAGTTGTCATCATGCTGCTCTTCAAAAATAGATTACAGTTTTGCGTTTTTGTCTGCACTGCATTTTGTTAATGGTCCTGCACAGCAGCCTTTTAAAAAGATAATTTAAAATACACGTGTGAACTTTTTCTGTATTGCTGTAGGCAGGAATATAATGGTAATCCTTAGCAATTTAAGAGCACTTTTGAAAAATCTTTCCCAACACCCTGCTGAGAGAAGTAATTACTATACCCATTTTACAGATCAACTGATAAATGAGGGGCTACATTACAATGAGTCCTGTGGTTTCCTTGCAAAAATATGTATGCTTATAATTGCACTATGGTAAGGCATTATTGCCCTGTGACTGCACCACATCAATTGATTTCCCCCTAAATGGCTAATTAAGTATTCAAGTAGATGGGTGTTCATGCAGTAGTAACTATTCACAAATGTAGGGGCACACTTTGCACATGAAACTCAAGCCTGTTTTGTTGAACATATTGGCTCTGAGAGAGTGTGATTTGCCTGCACATAGGAGTAGTCTGAATTGAAACTTTTATAGTTCATGACTTCCAGGGCTGTCACTATCTGTTAGACAATACTATCTCTGTTACAGTTAATGAAAATGAACTTTTTAAAATTGACTTTTTATTGTTAAGAATGAAAAGTACTTCTGGTATATAAAATAAATAACTTAGCAATGCATAAAATTCCTGGAGATTTCCATATTATTACTGGGAGTCACCAGATGGTGCTATTAGTTAGGCTGGCAAGTCTGGAAAAAATTATCCTGTTTAATAGGTGATGGGTTTTTTTGTAATAAAAAATAGTATGGCTATGTCTACACTGGCAAATTAGTTTGAATTAAGGAGGCTTAATGCGAACTAATTAAAACCATGGCTACACTAGGCTTTAGTTAGTTCGAATTAAGGGCTTCTTTAATTCGAACTAATAGGTTCGAATAGGGTATTCGAACTAAGGGGTTTATTCAAACTAACTAGTTTGAATTAGCCAATGTGGCCATGTTAATTTGAACTAATTTCTTAGTTCGAATTAACCAGCCATTGAAATGAATGGGGATCGCTAATTCGAACTAAGCAAGTGCTTGCTTAGTTCGAACTAACGTTCCAGTGTGGCCAGGCTAGATCGAATTAAGCTAACTAACTAATTCGAACTAATTTTAGTAAGTGTAGACATAGCCTATGTGTTATCAGTACAGCTGACTTGATTTGGTTCCTGAATCTTGTATAGAAGTAACTTGTTAGATAAGGATTGATTCCATATGGACTATGTTGTGAAAGCAAACCGGTCCGTTACACAAGGTGATGTTTTGAGATCTTAAGGCTCTTAAGAGCTAAAATTCTACTTCTGAAAATGGAACTTAGGTTTCTAGCGTAGCTTAGGGTCTTTTCAAAATTTTGCTTATGTCAAACTTCACATAGCCTCAGAAAACCCAAAAGGGCTGTGCACCTTTAAAATAAAAAGTGGGGTGAGAGTTCGCAGGAGTTCAGCTGTTCAGAATAAACTGGAATAATATGAACATTCTTAAAGAGAGGAAGAAATATGAACAGCTTGGAGAGCTCCTTCCCAAGGGTCTCCTAAAATTCAAAGCTGAGTAGGGAAAATGGTATCCAATTACTTGGACAGGAAGAGGACAAGATATGTCTCCTGAAGAGAAAAGAAAGCTAAAGACATATTACAATAGGATTTGACTCTGCAGTAAAAGCTAACTCGTTGTTAGTATTCCATTTTAAAATTAATACAGGTTCTAGCTGAATCCATGGAATAACAATCTCGGACAGAGTTGAAGTTCCTGACTAATGGGTAAGCATTTGGGTGAACAAAGTGATTCAGGATAGGATAATGATTGTGACCTATGATAAAAGTTGTGGAAAATTGAAGTCAGGAACCCGAATAAAGCATTGGGCATAATTGGAAACCAAGAAATGGCTGAAGCCCAGTTAACTTATGGTCAGCATTTTCAAACGTGAATCCCTAAATTCATATATGGACACTTATTTTCAGTGGCCTGATTTCCCCTCCCCCACTCCACCTGGTTTACAACAGTTTACAACACTACTGAAAATAAGAAAATTCACCCTATAGTTGGATGAATCCAAAATTATGGATAGCAAAGCTTTATTAATGGCCTATGGACGATATTTTGATGACAACTTCATACTGCAAGAAGATATGTTGTTTGCAAAAAATCTCATTGCTTGATACAAAAGGAGAATCAATTTTTCTTACATTAAAAGCATACTTTGAAGAGGCCAGCATTCCGTTGACAAACATTATTGCTTACGCATCTGATGGAGCTCCATCTATGGTAGGAAAATATCGTGGATTTATAGCATTTTTGAAGAAGGAAGTTCCAGAAGTTTTTTGTATTCATTTTGTAATTCACAGACAACATCTCATTTCCAAATGTTTAAGTCCAAGATTACATGACTCACTAAATATTGTAGTGAGTGCAATAAATAAGATTAAAACCAATCCCAAGAATGATCGATTGTTTCAACAGCTTGTCAAGATAATGATGAGCAGTTTGTTCGTTTGTTGTTACGTACAGATATTCGATGGCTTTCTAAAGGCAATTGTTTGACACGTTTTGTGGAATTATTTGAAAGTGTATTAGAGTTCTATCATAATGAAAACAAAATTGAATTCTGAAGTAAATTACAAAGTGTGAAAAAAGATGTTATTTACTTGGCTGGAATATTTAAAAAGTTTAACGAGATTAATTTGAAACTGTAAGGTAAGCTAGTGACACTTATTGATTGCAGAAATGTTCTCTCTGCATTTATCGACAAATTAGCTCTATACAGGCAAAATATCTTGCAGAAAGAATTCTATCAATTCCCAGAACTATTCTCAATTAAAGATGAGCTTAAAACTGCTGACATAGAGAAATTTGGAGACCATTTACATGGCCCGAGAGTTGATATGATGACTCGATTCAGCAACCTAATAAAATTGAAGGTTGATCCGTGGATGTTGAATCCATTCAAAGTAAATGTGTGTGATGTAGATGTTACGTGTCAAGAGGAAATTTTAGAATTGTGCTACGATGATGAATGCAAAGCCGATTTTAAGCAAGGTGGATATTTACAACTCTGGCAGAACAAGAAGATGTCCTCTGTCTATCCACAATTGTGGAGCATAATTTCATTAATACTACTAGCTTTCCCAACTTTGTGTCTAGTTGAATCAGGTTTCAGTGCAGTCAGTCGTCGTCTTACAAAAGAAAGAAATCGCTTGGACATAGTAAAAAGAGAAGATCTTCCTCTTACCCTATCAACTTTAAAGCCTGACAGTGAATCTCTGGTTAAAGGGCACTAAGCACAAATATTGCATTAAAAATGAAATGAAAAATAAGAAATAAATTATTTTAATAAAATTTCATATCTTTATGAATAATGAATAAATTTTGTTTGAATGAAATTTGTTTGATATCCTATTTAAAATTAACGATTAACAGTATGACAATGTAACAATTTAATGACAGTGGCAATTTATAAAAAGTAACAATTTATGTAGGTGGGTGGTAAACTTATTGGAAATGTGAAAATATTGGAAAAACTGGGGGCTGATCTAAAAAAGGTTGAAGACCACTGTTCTTAAACTTTTGTAACTCCACCTGGGAAAAAGCGGCAGAGTGGATGGGCTTTTCCACCTTGAACTCATTAATAAAATGTGGTACCTTTTTTGAGGTAAGAGAAAAGAGGGGCATTTACACTTGTCTATTTTCTTAGAGTCCCTTTTCTTGTTTAGCTTTAGCTCAGCAACAGAGCTTGTACTATGGGTCTGTAATGTTTTATGTTTCTTGTTTAGCACATACTTAGATTTTTTTAAAAAAAGTGTGTAGATGAAAGGTTTAGGTTTTGTGGTTTGAGTAAAATTGACCTTTCTGCCCAAGTTACTTAGACCTATGTAGGCGTTCTATCATAGACATATCAAGACAATTTAAGCATAGTTGAGAGGCTTGTTAGCTTTTGTTGTATTTTACTTTAATCAGTCTTTTCTCCACTTATTTTTGTTTTTCCCTTACAGCTTCGACTTCCACTTTATAACAATCCTCTCTCTGTCTCTGTGATGTCTCCACCAATTAGCTCTGCTTTCCTTTCTAATAACTATAAAGGCTTTGTTCCTCTGCGAATGAATATCCCATGTGTGGGCACCAGGGCTGCAAGATATAACCCACAGGCAGGCATATGTGCTTTATCTTTATTTTTCACTTGCACTGTAACATATTCTGCTGAAGTGTCCTAACTTTTAACAGCTTAATTTTCCATTGTGATTTGTCTCTGGATAATGCACACCAGAACATTGTTAACATGGTATGTTTTGACACTAATAGCTCCACTTCTCTAATGCAGATGTGCTTAATGTAAATGTTGGGGGGAAAAAAGAGAACACTTACATAATAGTATTGGCTATTTCTCAGTATTCCCTTCACCCAAAAGTTTTGACTTAGATGAGAAATGCAACATAACGAATGTGTTCTGAAAACATTAATAACTGTTTTTGAGAGAGTATGCACAGAGACTACATGAGAGGAACTGGTTTAGAGGGGAATGGGGTTAAATATTTTTCTTGAATAATTTTTGCTTATTCGTTCCTCCCCAAAAAATTAATGGACCAAATGATGTGCATCTGAAAAAACCATTATTTTACTTAATGTATAGTTTTCTAAAACCATGCAGTATACATGACCTTTATCTTGAATCTTTCACTGCCTTCCTGCACTGTGCTCACTAAAGCCATTCCTGTTAAGACTACTTCTTGTATTCCAAATTTCTTGGCAGCTTTTAAATGATCTGGCTTTAAAAAATCCCCAAAAAACAAACAAAAAAAACCCAAACAACCCAAAACAAACAAACAAAAACCCTAAAAGAATTTGACACAAGAAACATTCTCCTAACTCCTATCCCCTCACTAGTCAGAGGCCCAAGCCTAGCAAAACTCACACTGGTGTCTGATAGCTCACAATTACTCAGAGCTGGAAATGTCTGTAGCCCACAGAAGAGCTGGGATCGGAGGCCTTCTAATATAAAGAATCTCTTCCTGGCCTCAGCCAGTTGCAGTACATTAGCCTTACACTTGCAACATCTGGCATGTAGCAATCTATTTTAAAAGATGTAAAATGTACTAGTCTTCATTTGATCTACTTCTTATTTGTAGAATTAAATGTGAAGCCAAAATTGTTTTAGTTCAGAGTTGTATATGAAAAAACAATTTAAAAAAAATGGTTTTATCGGCAGAGAGTATGAAAATAATGAATTTAGATTTCATTGTATTATAAAATGTGGCATTACATATTTTTCCTCAACGTAATTAATCTGAAGTCTTTTTTGACATTTATGTGAGGCAACCTGCAGGGTTACATTTACCGCATTCAAAAAGTGCAGTAAACTCAAACTTGCCCCAGTAAATCTTATCCCCCAACTCTTAAGTTAGGTTAGCATTAGATTAACTACTCATATAATTATTTTTAGTTATGTTAAAAATTAGTCCAGTAAGTTTCTGGGTTGCATTTACAGCAATAAGTTCAATAATGCAGACATTATACTGTTTCAAATTGGATACATCAGGCATTCAGTCACACATGCAGTTTACTTTGAAGGGGCCTTCTACTGCTTCCATTTAATTCAATGAGAGGTTTTTTTTGTCATTGGTTTTAGTGGGAGCAGGATCTGGTTCCAGAAGGCCAATGGGGGAATGACTATTCACTGCACTACACCAGTTTGAGCCATGTGCTTTCACTGAAGACAATGGAGTTGTGTTAGCATAAAACTGGTATAGTACAGCAGAGATCTAGGCCTGACGTTGCTGAAGAGTTACCCAAGTGAGCTCTTAAAAAACCAAGGGACTTTAAAAATCACAAAATATGGTTTAATGATACAATGACGATTGTGCTGTATTTGGGAGGGGGAAACTGTGTGCTGTCTGTGTTGATGGGAGTCATACGAGCACATAAGTCTTGTCCAGTGTTTTTGTTTCTCACTTTCTAAATTGCATAGGTACAGGTCAACTTGTCAGCAGATTCCTCCAGCACTCCGTTACCTGAGATTAGATCTTGCCCACCAACTTCCACTCCCCTAGTGCCACCTAACTCAGGCCATGTGTAAGTATGACTGATATAACAAACTACATCATTTTACGGTAACTTGTTGAGAGATTACACAAGTCCTATTTTTATTCTGTGTAAGTATATTACACACAGACACATTTGGCCATTGTAAAATTGTTGCTGTGTGGTAAGTAACACAAGTCTAAGGTTTCAGACCACATTATACTGGCAGCTGTTTGACTCTTTCCTTCAAGCAATCCATGGGACATCCCCTTTGTTTGCCCAGAGAGTCCCATGAAGATCAGCTGAAGTGAATTAAACTCTTCAGGGAAGTCAATTTTCACTTTAAAACAAACAAACAAAAACCCCACAATGCTCTTTACATCCAACCATCTTTGTAGTGGATTTCCTCTCTCTCATATTTGCGGGGAGGCCGAGCACACTAGTTCAATGACTGACATTTAGGAACTCCTCCTGATTAAACCATTCATAGAAATGTGTGCCTTTTTAATTAAAAATGTAGCCAGCTAATTAGATTTTACTTGGGCACTTTTCCAGATAACTTCTAATTCTCTTCAGGTTGATCTGATATGCAGGCAGTTCTAATCTGACTTGAGCGTGCTTGGGAGTCTGGCTCCTTTTTTATACCATCACCAGAGCCTCATGATTAGAAACATAACTGTTAAGAGCAAGGAAAATAAAGACAAAGCTGGAAGGTGTATTTTGCCTCTAGAAACTCATTTTTTTTTTTCCCAATAAAGTGAATTCTCTCTCTTGGCGGCAGATACCACACTATTTTGAAAGTAAGGTGAATCCTCAGGATAAAGCACAGCCCACCTTATTGCCCACACAGCCTCCCTGCTAAGCAGCAGAAGGAGGATATAGGGAATGTGCTGCTTGTCTGAGCACCTCAGAGACGTGGGCTATGGTGGAAGTTAGCTGTTCAGGCATCTCTGTAGCCATCTTCAATCAGTGGCCATCATTCCGATTCCCTTCTGTAATAGTGGCAAGAGCCAAATGGAAGACTCTACCAAGAAAGCAAAAAGTCTTTCTGGAAAGAGAGGCAAAAATGGAAGTAGTTAAAACATCAGCCAGACTATTTTAGCTGTGTGTATTATCTATTGAATTACAGTACTGCATGTTTTGCAAGGCAAAAATGGAGCTGATGTTCATTCCAACAGTAAATGATTTTTATCATTGGTTTTGAAAGATAACAATTTTTCTGACTTAAACCCTAGCTTCAAAGAGAGAAAGAGACACTTTGAGGATGCGAGAAGAGCTGTTAAAAAAAATTAATTGGAAAGCAGCATAAGTTCACTGTATCTCTTTGTTCCTCTTAGGGATGGGGGTGGGGGGAATATTTAAATCATCAATTGCTTGCTACATGAGAACTTGCATAATAGAAGTTCTTTATAACACAAGTTTTGATTCTAGCACCGTATTACAGCTCATTAAAATAGAGGAACAGTGATATCTCTTGCAGAAAGAGTAATGCCACATAAAGCAGCCAACCTGATCCTCTGTGTGTAGCACATTTTCAAAGCTCTACAAAAATGAAGATCCAGGATGGGATTTTTCATAAGCGCTTGGCATTGTCCTAATTCTGTTTCCATTGAAATCAATGAGAGTTTTAGAATTGAGCTCAATGGCAGCAGAGTTATGTTAGTGTGGACTGGCTGCTCTTGAAAGTGTTGTGATGCATATTGTGGTGAGGTGCTGGATGATATGATACCTTAGTTTTTTCCTTTCTCAATTACAAATGTCTAATTCTACAAGAATTAGTTATATTTGTTAGCAAATTAGGTAAATTCATTGTCTACAATATTCCACTATGAGGATTATTGTTAGAGAGAGTCAGATATGGAATTTATCTTTCTATTGCAAAAAGTACTTTTGGCTATAATGTAAATTCTTAATATTTGTTTTTTTGTGAATGTCAGAATGGTGTTTTGTCAATATTGTGCATTTTATCACTGCACGCTAATGTAAATCTCCAAAAGCAGGAAAAATGGTGTGTTGTGTGATAAGTGGTTAGGTGGTACTTATACAGGATGAGGGAAAAGTTCTGAATGATCCAGTCTTGTGACAATGGAAATAAATTTAAATAGGTGTTAAAGTATCTGGTAAAACTGTATTCTCTGTTAGAGTTTTAATCTTCCTTCCCCCCTAAGCAATTATACTTTTTCCCTAAATTTTACATAGTGACATTACTATATCTAAAACAGATAGATAATTGATTTAATGTCAGTAACATCTTTGTATATGGTAACAGTATTTTATGTCCTTTCAAATGTATCCTCTCTGTAAAGCCTTTGTTACTAGTCATCGTCTATAAAAGGCGATGGATGCTATTCATTTAAGGCTAAGGAATTATTCTTTTTAGGATTCCTGATCAGAATGTTTCAATAGCTACAGAATGAAAGCAATGAACTGTACAACTCCTATTGTTTACAGTCCACTGTTGTTCAGCTGAAGTTGCTTGAACTATGGTTGAGCTGTGCATTTATTTTATATTACTTTGTGCCTCTTCTCCTGACCTAAACAAAGAAAATAGTTGTCAGGAATACTGCATACTCTGTTGTTTTGCACATTTTAAGAATGGCTAATAACTAGAAAATTGAGGGGGAGGAAAAGAGGTAACATAAGAGACTATATAGTTTAACAAGGATATTCATTAGAGCAGAGGTGCACAACCTGCGGCCCGTGAGCATGTTCTATGCGGCCCTCTGGGAGTGGAAGGATCACGTGATGCAACACCCCCCCGCCCCACACACACATGTTGCATTTGTGGCCCTCGAGTGCCCTTAGAAAATGCAGTTTGGCCCTTGGCCAAAAAATGTTGTGCACCCCGGCATTAGAGGCAGCTTTCTTGATTTTGAATAACTTTTTCCCCCCAAAACCCATTTTGATATTGCAGTGAACCACCTGGTTTAGATACAAAATATTTGAAGAAAGATGACAACTTGCCTTTGAGGGGACTAAAACCTTTGTCTGTAGCAAACACAGGTAAATAATCTAATGGAGTACAACTGTTTTGAAGTTTACTTGTTTGTCCCAGTTAGCCAGCAGTTCAGGGCTGTAGGGTGCTGCCATAATGTAAATGCTTAATAGTAGTAACCTGTGTGTTTAACAGCATGTGATTTGAAACCACGTGTTGTAGTGGCCACCATTTATAAAGTCGCTCTTTGATGTACCATGATATCTTAAGATACGTCAGTCATTTCCTGTTTGATGTGGGGAATACTGAGAGAGTTCAGGTTTCATCAATTGACCCACAGTAGTATTTTATTGGAGATAATATGAATGTATGCTGGAGTTACTTCTAGAGATGGAACTGAACTGCTAAGTTCTGATCTGAACATTTTACCTAAAAGGAGAGAGCGAGCATTTTGAGGTTTCAGGCCTATTTCTACTCTTTGGTAAATTCACGTTGTTAGAATAGAACAATTTTAAGTATACTATTGGCCATAATCTATTAACCTACACAGAAATGAGGTCTATGAATCCTTACAGTGTAAGGTCCTGATTCAGTAAAATACATAACTTTTAAGCATGTGAATAGTCTCATTCACTTCAGGGGGATTACTCAGATATTAAAGAGGGGCACCCGCTTGCATATGTCATTGAACCACACGGTAATTTTTATATTTTTGGAGGGGTGGGGGTGACCTGGGGAGAAAGCTTACTATATGTTGAACTGTTTAATATGAATAATTGTTTTTATATACATATTACTGTCTTATAAAGAGTCAGTGAACCATCTGATGGAACTTATTTTAAAAAATATTTTCAGTGTTATCAAGAACTATGTTACCCAAGCAAGGAAATCCACCTGTGATATCTACTTACTTCCCAGGGCAACAGAATAGACTTCCAGCATCATAAACCCCAATTTTATTAAGAGGGTTGTAATCAGAAAGGCTTGCACATGTTAATGGAAGCAGCATCAAATATGTACATTTGATTTAGCATGTCGGATGCAAAGGGGAAAAAATGGGCTTGGGCAACAGTTATAAATTGGACTTTATAGTTGTCTGAACTTGTTTACTTTCTGTAAAGTCTGTGCTCATTAAAACTGCCAAAATGTCATCTGGAGATAAAACCAGCTATTTAAAAACTTAATGATTTCATTTCTAGATCTATCTTTTAAAATGAGAATTTTTTTGTTTAATGTAAAGCAGTAGCTGATTGACTCTTCAAAGACACAAAGCTGTTTTCATGCTAAGCATGCTGAAGGAAAGCATTTATTTTATGTGATTTCTGGTGCTTGCATTCTGTGTCCTGTTTTCATTGTGCTTAGAAGTGGTTTATGTAATCCTAAAATTGTGAATTTCTATTAACATCTTTTTAAAAATACGCATGTCACAGCAGAATACTCCAATGTGCATGCGTTGTTTATCCTACAGCCTATTAAAGATGATTTCTGAGAACTATTGTCCCTGAGAATTTTTTTTTAACTGCATTCTGTTTGGGAATTTGAGAGAACAACTTTTCAAAAGTTTGAAATACCCATTTTATATTACCTATGCACAGACTACAAATTAAATTGTACATTTTGTTATATTTTATAACTGGGGTCAAAATGGTTATTTAATATTGCTACTTTTAATATATATTTGTGTCTAATATGTACTGTCAAAACTTGGAGAATTCTAGTAACAGACAACCGATTTAATAAATTATGGATGCTGAAAACTTGTGTCCTATCATTCTAAAAAATATTTACAGTTTTGATAGGTTAGGATGGATGGGGACTCTGAGTATTACGCCATTTACTTACATCCGTTCTTTATTTGGTCCTTTGTCATTCAGACCATTTAAAATCAAGAGTATTGGATCCACCTTTTTCAAAATGTTGAAAAACTGGGGTATATTGTAAAGCGTTGCCAAGATCTGTATTTTACGTGAAACTTATGTGAACCAACCCATTTTGTGAGAGAGATTCAAGATGTCAGCAGAAGGATCTGCCCTTCACCTTAAAAATATTTGCCCACCTGTACTCCTAAGTATCTACTGGTCATTTCTTCTCTCTCCCCATTTAATTATTTTTCTTATGTAAAATGTAGAGTCCTCTATTTCCAAGAAATACTGCAGTGAAATATGTTATCTCCTCCCATTTTCAGACCATTATAGCTTGATCTGTCAATGAATATTTGCAATCTCAACAGAAAGCATAGTTGGCAGTCAGCATTGATCTATGGCCATTTTTCCTTTTGATCAATAGCTTACTTTTTGGGAAATATGAAATTGGTCATGGAGTTATTAAAATAAGAAATCTGCTCTAAAATGGTACCTACTAAACTGATGCTCTACTACTCTAATTTTCAAGACACTGTTAAAATGTAATACCTGGAATACTGCAGTTAATTTTCCTGTCAGTATTATACATGTTAACCTTTTTCTAAACTTTTTTTCTTTTTTAGAGCATGTATTTGTTTTGGGGAGTAGCAGTAGGTTTCTGTTAACCATAATTACTACCCACACTGTACCACACTTTTCATTTCATACTTGCAAAATTCACTTATTTGAGTCGAGACAAAATTAGGTATTCAGAATTGCAGTATTTTTTGCTTGACCTCTGTGGGTTATTTCATGAGAGAGGATTTTGCATGTCCCAAAGAACGGTCTAGGGGTTTGGAATGTGCATCACCTGTCACTTGATACGTATCCTGTGGCCTAATGTTTCAGTGTGTAGTCTGCCTTGCAGCGTGTTGAAGACGTCTATAAAAACGTTAAATTTTATATTTGAGTTTTACATTGTTGTGAATAAAATATTTGAACTATTTAGAGTGTAATAGTCTGTTCTTTAAAAAAAAAAGAAAAGAAAAAAATGGAGAGGCTATTTTGCAGTAGATACTTGAGGTAAATTTTGTGTCTTAACATTACTATCCCACTTGATGATAAATGAGGTGACACAGGCATATCTAAGAGCAATGGGGTGGGGATTGTAAATGAGGGCAGAATTTGGGAGATTAAGGATACTGGCTACCACTGCTATCCTGCGGCACAGGGTCTGCAAGCCAGTATTGGGTCGCGACCTGTACTTTGAAAACCCCTATTCTAGACAGTTTTTGATCCAAGATAATTCTTTGCCTTTTACTCCAAGACAATGTAACTTCTTTAGTAGCTTCTTGTATGGGACCTCGTCAAAAAGCCTTTTTGAAATCTAAATAGTCAACCAGTTTATTCATTAATTTGGTTTGTTCAACTAATTCTAAGATTAGTAAGCAAACAAAATGATAGTGACAATGAATGTTTCATCAAGACTTGTCCAGCTCCTTGAAAATATGGAAATAAGTCTTCACCGTTTCTTTCCACTTTCACATCTCTTGCAACACTAGTGATAATACACTGAGATATTCATTTCCATCTTCAGCCATTACCAGAAAGCACTATGTACCTCCAGGGTGATCCCACCCTAGGCGAACTATGATATAGGTACCCCCATTAGAAGGTGATACTTCTGTTTATAAGAGATAACATATATCAAAATATTTTTTTTAAAATAGAGGGAAAAAAATTCACTTCCATCCAATTTTGCACCGCAAAGCCTGGTGCCCTCGGTGACCACCTAGTTGCCTATGGGGTTGGGCTGGCCCTGTGTAACTCATCTTCATTCAACTTGCTCTGTCAATATGGTGATCTGTATGCTCTCATATCAAGAGATTGACACATCTGATTGTCACACTTGTATAGGAGAGACTGAAATATGTGCTGTTGCTGTTACAAGTGTGAATGTCAATTTATTTACTTAATATCTATGAAGCAATCATGGTGGTCTATTGTTTTGTCCTTTGATTTTTAGTATTACTTTAGAAAGGGTGTGCACATGTATGTGAAAAATTAAAAAAAAATACATATTTTGTTAAAGCGCCCAAAACTTTGGTACTTCAAAATTAAAGTAAATCCTACAACAGCTCTATCACTTCTTAAAACAATAACAACAAAAACCAACCCCAACTTTAAGTAACAAGAACTGAGTGTTCACAGAGAAACAATTCAAAACAGTTGATAATGTGCTGTGGATTACAGATAAATAGGATAAAATACTGTTCAGTGAATAAATGAGAACATTCAGTCACAGTCAAAAGCAGAATGAAACAAAGGCAAAGGGGGAAAATGATGCTTTAAAATGAAATTTGAAAACCTGGACAGACAATGAGACTGAGTTGGTTGCCCTTTTTAGGAGTTGAGAGAAACTGCTCTCACTACCTGTGGTGAGAGGTTGTTAAGTAGAGAACGAGAAAGGTCAGGCACTAGATACATATAGGAAGCAAGGAGAGAAGAAGTAGGGAAAAGGATTGGAAGACTGGCTGGTGGGGGCTGGGTGGGTAGTGTAAAGTAAACTGGAGCTGCTATAGTTAGGGAAAGAAGTAATTAAATTAGCTGAGGATTGCAGCAGATACAGTCAAAGTGCTAGCTTGGGATCATGGGAAATGCTGTAGAGATGATAACCAGTTAACATTTTGGGAGAATAGGAAAGAAAAGGAAAGTTCAGAAAAGGTTAAAAAAAAAAAAAAAAAAAAAAGTTGATGTGAAGCCTTTGAACAGTGCAAGTAAATGGGAAGTTGGAGAGGTCCTGAAGATTTTCTTGCCGAGAAAAGCTTCCTTCAAGACATGTAGCTGGAAAAGATTGGACAAAGCCACAATCTTACTTCTGTAGTGTAGAGTGACATTTTCTATATAAATGTGTTGTTACAGAAGCTCTTATGGTAGGATGAGAAAATGTTCTGGGTATTTCAATTCACAGGAATACAAAGTAGAATAGCAGGTTTATACCAAATGCAGGTGAATTTGGAATCATAATACTGGACTATTACGAGGAATGTCGGAGAGAGAGAGAGAGAGAGAGAGAGAGAGAGAGAGAGAGAGAGAGAGACTGTCTCTTTGCTGCCTCTCATAGGTTTACTTAGGGTTATCAAACTCATTTGCTATGGTGGGCCAGATTTGACTGAAGTGTGCTTCCAGTGGGCCATACATACCATAAATCGAAATACTAGGGCCTACACTCCCGCAGCATCGCAGAGTGCTGTGTATGTGAGACTACACTGTGATACCACACACTCTACCTATCAGAGAAAGAGAGCGTGGTCTCGCAGTATCATGAAGCTCAATCTTGCAGACCCAGAGCAACACAATGTCACGAGACCTGCCATTCTCACGACATCGCAGAGCGCTGGGTATGTGAAACTGCACTCCGTGATACCATGAGGCCACGCTCTCTCTGTTAGGGAGAGTGTGTGGTCTCATAGGCTATGTCTACACTGGCAAGTTAGTTCGAATTAAGGAGGCTTAATTTGAACTAACTAAAGCCATGGCTACACCAGGCTTTAGTTAGTTCGAATTAAGGACTTCCTTAATTCGAACTAATAAGTTCAAATAGGGCTTCAGAAGTAAGGGGTTAATTCGAACTAACTAGTTCGAATTAACCATTGTGGCCATGTTAATTCAAACTAATTTCTTAGTTTGAATTAACCGGCCATTGAAATGCATGGGGATTGCTAATTCAAATTAACTTAGTTCGAACTAACTTTCCAGTGTGGCCATGCTAGTTCAAATTAAGCTAATTCGAATTAACTAAAATCAGTTCCAATTAGTTAGTCCAAATTAACTAATTCGAACTAACTTTAGTAAGTGTAGACATAGCCATGAAGCGCAGTTGTGATCTGGATGGAAGAGGTTCGTAGGCCATACCAGGTTTGATACCCCTGACTTAGAGAATGAATTCAGTTTGTGGCCGTACAGCCAGCCTTACTGCTCTAGCACCTCCTAATGGCTGAGCCCACTAGTATCCCTTTCCAGGTTGACACATTTGTTTAATCAAAACCAGAGGTAAAACAAAGTCTGTTAGTGCAGACTGCTAATTAGGCTCCACAATAATACAGCATTTGTCAATATTTTTAAGATAATTTCAGTAGAAATGTGAATCAGGGTGTGTGTGTGAAAGAGTGTGCACACAGGGAAGAATGGTTATAGATAAGGAAATCTGTTAATTGTGAATGAGATGTAGTATGCTTATCTTAGTTGGGCTTGGAAAAAGATTATAGATTGATTGATTGTTCTGACAGCTAATGATGTTTAAACATACAAGTATGCATAGTTTTAACTTACTATGGGTGAAAAGTAGTAATTTTTCCTCAGAAAGGTATTTTGACTAAAAAAAAAAGTGTGTGAAAATACAGACATTTAAACTTCTCAATTATGAATGCCAGAGTTATGAACTGACCAGTCAACCATATGCCTCATTTTGAACCAGAAGTACATAATCAGGCAGCAGCAGAGACAAAAAAAAAAAAAAAAGTACAGTACTGTTAAATGTAAACTACTAAAAAGGAAAATTTTTAAAAAATTGACAAGGTAAGGAAACTGTTTCTGTGCTTGTTACATATAAATTAAGATGGTTGACACTGCATTATGCAGAAGCTAAATGATGCTTTTAAGGTCATTAAGTCAATGTTCAATTTTGAAGGAATAAGCACAATGATTTGTTCAGAGTTGCAAACATTTCAGAGTTACGAGCAACCGCCCAAGGTTTTTGTAATTCTGAGGTTCTACTGTATCTTGATTTTATTTAATATAATGGTCACGGTAACTGGCTTTTTATCATATGGCATTTAAGGCAATCATTCAACTTCCCCTATTCTGGGTTTCTCGTAGTTCACAAATACATAGCTTAAAAAAATTAAATCCAGGATCAATATAGGCTAAAATTTCTAACTTGGCTGACTAAATTTAGTTACCCTGCTTACTGGCCTGATCTTTCCTCAAAAGGTATCTGTAGCTCCCCTTGAGCTGAGTGGTGGGTGTTCAGCACTTAAGAAAAATCAGGCTATTTGCTTAGGTGCTTCAGAACTGGTTTAGCTACCTAAATTGGGCTCCTAAGATCGAAATCTGGCTCAAACTTTTGTCTGTGCTGCTTCCTCTTTCTGTATTACTATACGTTCATGTTGAATAAATAGGGTGCAAGTTCAAAAAAGTGCTTGTACTGGATACAGAAGCTAAAAATTAAACAAAGGTCTAGGTTCATTGCTGGTGGCTTTTGAGCGAGTAGTGGATAGCGTTTGGGAATTCCTAGTAACCCATGAATGTACTGTTTGACATCCCCATGGTAACCAATGGTAAAAACGTTGGGCTCAGTGAGCTTTCTTCTTAACCCAGGTTCAGTTACCTGAGATAGTTACTCTTATAAATCATTTACTTTAACAAACATCATAGTAGTAGGTGCAGCCGCATATCTTATCCAGAGTTATTAGAACTGGCACACTGGAAAGCAATATTTAAGGATTTATTTTTAATTGGATTTTTTTTAAGTGATACTTCTGCTATCTGAACTGAGCTGGGCTGTTCAAGCATATAATGAAACACATCCTTACAATTTTTATTCTTTCCTTGGCTTAGTGTACATTGCAATGTGTACTAAATTTTGTGTATAATGGTACCTTTGGGGCATATAAAGGCAAAGCCATAGATATGAAAACTAACCTGCGCTGAATTTTTGGTTTGTTTTAGCTAAGCCATTTTTCCTCTTGGCCTAACATGGCTTATGAACAAGAAGACGATGACTGAATGTCATGGTGAGGGATCTTGAGAGTTTTAGGCTCTGTCCCTTTTTATGAATGAATTAGTTTGTTTTTCTTCATCTTTTTTTTTTTTTTTTTTAAAAAGAAAGACTTGTGGTTCAGAAAAAGTGTCTTTTCCTCTATGTGTAAGGTACTTCAAATAGAAGGACTTTGTGCTTTTTGGCTTTAAAGCACTTTACAAACATTAAATTGCACAATGGTTAATAAGCATTCTTATAATACGTGTGTAAGATGGGGAAACTGAGGCAACTAGTTTCAGCAATTTCCCTGCTGTCTGAAAGGAGATTAAAATTTCGGAGTGCCGGACTTGAAGCTCGGTGCTTAGACCACATGTTACAGGACTGACAAAGATCGGAAATGAGAGATGAACTGAGAACAATACTGATATGCTAATAAAGATTGTGTCTTTTTAGATGATGATGACGACACACAAAACATTCAAAAAAGTATTCAGGGGTTATTGTTGTCTATTCAGTGACTCAGTGTTTTACATATACACGGAGCTATACTATATAGACAGTCAGAGCAAGTGGAGAGTCAATAATGCCTTTTTTAGTTCCTATGATTTTTGTTTAAACAAATAACATTTTATTATGGTTACTAAAATTCTAATCTCTGGTCAATATCACTTGTGTTACTGCCATCAAAAATAACTTACAGGACTTCTGGCAGCTGCTTACTGAGACACTGTCCTGAGGCAAAGCTAGGTCAGAAGAGACTCAACTCTTGCAGCCCAGGTAGTTAGTTTAGTTTAAGAACAACCACTCCCCTGTGTGCCCAAAAGCAAACTTGTGGTCAGATGATAGGCCCAGCTCAACCGACACCGCTGCCCAAGTAGAGCTGGGTGGCGCAGGAAGGTAAAGAATCTTAGTTATGGAATGCATAAAGAAAGTTGTTAGGACATTAACCTACATATAAAGGTGATTTAAAATAAATGTTGTACAATAAAAGGCAAGGAGCAGGCTTATAAGTGCCCATGATACTCAATGCAAAGCAAAAGGGTTGAGGGGTGCACTCATGCTGTATCACCTTTTTATTTTGAAATATGTTTGCATTGAGGGAGAAGAGGAGGAAATGGGGCACATTCTCATAATACAAACACTACTGATTTTGATAGGATATATCAGAATCTCTTTTCATACACACTGAATGATGTCCAAAAAAGCTAATATAGTGTTGTTTTTTCTTCAGTGAAGTACCACTAGATGGAGCAAGTGTTGTTTAGTATTCTTCATTTGGTATTCTTTTTCAAGGTCCAAGCCTGAGAAAGTGAAGTACACAAATCATTTAGAGTTGCAGCATCTTTGTTATTAAAAATTAGCGTTCAACTATAGATGCTTAATGTTGTTGAAAGCTGCCTAATCAAGAAAATTGTTTTCACTTTCCAATAGATATCTTAATAATAAAAATTATACTGAAAGCAACTCTAATGTAAGGGGCTAGGGGAGAGGAAGGACAATTGAAAAAGCCATTATTTAAAATCCTTGCAGACTCCATTTTATATATAAGATAATTGGGATGCCATCATTAAATATTTTTGGATAATGAGTTGCAAAATAGGCTTTTTAGAATATTACTTACTATATAAAATAAATGATTTATCAATTATAGTTAGGCATAGAAATTAAGATGGGCCTTGTAACTGAAGATGCACCCTAGAAGATACAGAAATGTTGGAGTGTGCCTTCAGTGAGCTGGGCATTTGTACTGTCTCACTAGCCTATTGTAAAATAGAAAAATCTGATCAGTTGGGTTAGTCCCATGGCTACTCAGCAAAGACTCAGATTGGAAACTGTTGCAAATCAGAGAGATGAATTTGGTACTGTTATATACATTGGAAGATTGAACAGCATGGCTTAGTAAAGGTCATACTACTAGTTCCCTTTAAGATAAGTTTTATTTTAAATTAACTATATTTAATTAAGATATGCAGATTATGATGTTTACTGCTCCTACACCAACTAAGACGACTATTCCCCCTACATGACACTGGAGGAATTTAGGAAAAAGCCTGCAGTGAGTCTCCAAATTAGATTTCAAAGCAGATTTGACATTTACTGCATGCTCATGGAAAGACTTCTGATTACATTCTTTCCTCCCATAGTGAAATGGCAACGTACAGTGCAGTTTGCACGAACCTGGGTAAATTGTTCCCACTCAGTACAGCTTGTAGCTCCAGTCACACAATATGGAAACCATGATTTGTTTTAACTCTTATGTCTTTTTAATTTATTCAAATCACAAACTCAACTGACTCCTAGAACATACAGATGGATGGTGGGCAAGCTTCTTTACATGATCTGTCAACTCTCTTGCTGACTTCTACCACCTTAGTGTGCCAATCCATGGCCCTTCTTGTACAGAGACAGAAAATTCTTCTGACTTGTGGCAAAGTTGCTGATGATTTTGCAATGTGGCTGGGGACTAGAAGATGTTTCATCTTTCTGAAAGTTCTCCCCACCTGCCTTAATTACACAACTTAGGTGAACAGGAGCATGACTGTTTCCAGGAAGCAGTATAAACAGGCTCTAATGATGATAAAGAGAAGAGAGAGAAACATACACAGAGTACACAACTAACAGTGCAGCCCCCATGCTGCTCAATAAATAAACATCAACTCTGGCCTGGAGACAGTTTCTCTGGAGATAAGGATTAGCCTTTGTACTCATCTGAGCCTTGGTCTCTGCTTGTGCTACCAATCAGGGCACCAATTTTTAGTGTCAGTTATAATGGTGATTTTTTTGTGATATGGGCCATTAGGAAAATTCTATAGTGACTACAGTAAAGGACAAGGGGCACAGCCTAAAACAATCCTGTACTCTCTCTTAGGTGTTTCTTTGAAAAATAAAATAAAAGTGGATGTTTTTTGGAGCTGTATATTGTGGCTCTGGAGATGTGGGAATTCTT
Source organism: Pelusios castaneus (assembly GCA_007922175.1). Taxonomy (NCBI): domain Eukaryota; kingdom Metazoa; phylum Chordata; order Testudines; family Pelomedusidae; genus Pelusios; species Pelusios castaneus. Next base: position 6,859,884 of record ML685776.1, on the reverse strand, counting down.
CTCATTTTACTACATCACCAATACTCATTTGAGGTTTGTCATTTGAATATTTCACACACCTTCTCCCCTACTTCCCACCTCTGGGATTTTGAGTCATGCATCAAACCACACTGTTTTATAGACTGTTTTTTCTAGGACAATCTTTTAAGCTCCCTGAAACGATGGGACTATGGATCCCGAATGGCAAGAGCATAATTTTTGAAGGATTGGGAATTTTTCTTTACATTGGAATTTTGAAGATCGTCATTTGCCTGCTTCCATGTCATGTGTCATAGATAGACTAACGGGAAGGTTTCCAGCAGGCACTCAGGTGTAGAAACAGTTTGTGATAAAGGAATAGAATTTATAGTGGTTTAATCTCAAGACCAGATGAAGTGATGAACTAGATCCAGACATTAAATGCAGATGTGAAATTACAGGAGCTAAAATGACATTAGTTCCATCATTTCTTTTCCTGAAGCTTTTAAAGAAGGATGTACTTTGCAGGGGATATATACAACTTCAGTGTCCCCTAGTGTGGTATCCTCAAGATGCTTGCTAGTTGAAATTTGGAGGAAGACACAACCTCTGCACTGCTATTTCATGGTTCAATAAACTATAATAGAGACGCTACCAAGGTACTGTAAAACAGGAATCCCACACTTCCATATTACTCCATTTTTGCACAGGGGGAAAAGACCTCTCAGGGGGTCTTTTACCCTCTCTGGGGTAAACTCCAAGCCATACAAGTACATTTGCAGTTGTAATATGATCTCTGCTAGGCTGATGTATAACTTACATAAAAGGCAAAAGTTATTTTTTTTTAAAGGGGAATATGACTAACTTTGGAAAATAAACTCTAGTTACGTTGTTTTTCAATGTAAACCTATGTTTACCAGAAGACTTCTGTCATCCATCCATGACTTATGGACTGGTTCCTGACTCCTCATATTAATTTATTCTGTTAGATTCCTAGTTTTTTAGCTTATGAGAAGTCTACTGCTTTCAAAGCAAATATCATATATCAACTTGGCCATGTCTCCTGACCCAGCTGCAGATCACTTAGAGCATGGAATAATGCTATATTTGTCCTAAAATAGTCAAGAAGTGGTAAATGGAGGACTCCTGGTCCAGAAAGATGCATTAGAACTCATCAGTACTTCATTAAAGATATGGAAGGAGCTGTGGATGTAGAAAAGAAGGGACCCTTTTTGGTGGGTGCTCAGGATGCAGCAGTTTCATTCTTAGTTGCCATACCTGTGGGACACACCTAGAAACAGGGATCCATGCCATCACTTCATACTGATGAATTGCAATGCATTCTACTGGACTTTCAGTTCATCTGGAATGCCATGCGGATACAACAGATGATTTAACATGCAGTGACCTTCCTGCTAGGAAGAACAGACAGATGAGAACACATTGCTGTGGTGTTCATCATGGTATGTTGTTTCTCAATGCAGTTGCAGATCCTTTTCTCTTTACTCTCTCAGGCCTAACAACCTCCTTTGTTCAAGTAAAATTTTCCTTTCTGTCAAACAGTTTAAGGCCATAAGGGACCACCAGATCATCTAGTATTACCTCCTCTGCATCATAAGACACCAACGCCATCCAGCTCCACACGCTAAACCCAACAACCAAAATTAGACCAAAGTATTACAGCACACAGGAGATGACCCTTTCTTTCTTGATCTGAATTAAATGATCTTGTGGACTACTTGCCTGCTTACCAGTTTCATCTCACCTTCCATTGACCTACTTCTTACTGCAGCTTATAGATCAATGTTTACTAATATTCCACCATCTCTTTTTTTCCTCCCTCTGTTAACACGAGTTCCTGTTTCCCCTTTGTCAAGTTCTGAGGAATGCTCTGTTCCTCTGCGTGTTTAAAGTCACTTAGTTGCTTTCTAATCAGTCTGAGCAGTTATTGCTACATGACTCAGAGATGCTCTCTCCACCCCATGCTCTGCTGTGCTGAGTGCCTCAATTCCAAGGGCTTGTTACTCAGGCTGGCAGAGGTACTAGGAATCCAGCCCCTGGCACTAGTTATAAATGGGCCTGTACTGTGACACCCCCCCTCCCCCCAGATGTCTCTGCCTACAGCTTCTCTCTTCTTCCCCTCTTTTATTGCAACAGGTATTTAGTGTTTTCAAGACACTGAGGCCCTGATTAAAGAGCCATTGAAAGCAGTGGGATTCTTTCTATTAACTGCAATGGGTTTTGGAGCAAATCCCAGATGAACTTTTGCCTGCAATATGGTGAGGGCTCAATTATGCCTCCCTTACCACTGAGCCATCCTGAAGAGGGGAAGCCTTGCACTGCTGGAACTCTAGTCCCAGGCAGCAATAGCCAGCCTTTCAAAGGCATAAAGCCTCCGCAGGACTGGGGGAGTGAAGGGGAGATCCTGCCCCCCAGCACTTCTTTAATTACAATAACAAATACTTTTGCCAGAAGCTAGGACGGCTGCTACAGCTCATCATCACTTCATCCTGAAACACCCCCTCTGAGGCTCTCAAAAGTCTGACTGCCACCCCTCCCCCAATTCCAACAGCTGTGGCTGAATATTGCAATTTAGTCCTTAATTGGGATACTCTGGGATGAGTGTTGCCATGTGGCTATCAATCATGTTTTTCAGCAAAGCTTCATTTCTTTCTTACAGAAACATCTTTCATTTAGAACGGGTGGGTGTTAGTTGCTCACGGTGTTCCCTTTCCAAAGGGTGCATGGGCCGGTATGGTATCAATTACAAATTCTTGTCACGGTCTTGTGAAGTTCATAGCAGTAAAGAATTTGAAAACGAGCAATCCTGCTTTTGTACCTGATAAAAGCACTCTGCATTTCACATGGTTTAGTCATCAGGCAGCACTGATATCTCAAACCTTGTTTTGACAACTGTCAAAGCCATTTAATAAAAGCAGGCTCTTGCCCTTAGGAAGCGAGATGAAAGCCTAAACTGGGAACTATGGAATGGTAAATACAATAGCACACATTCCACTCCACATCTGTGCTATTCTCTGCTTGTCCTACCAGCTGACTATTTGTACTTTTATATTGGTGTGCAATATACTTCCACTGGTCCGATACCCTACTGTCATCACATTATCCGAATCCCTTGTTTCCCAGCATGATACAATGTGCAGAGGGCATCTAAGGACTCAGGTAATACGGAGGTTTTCAGAGATGCTATCCAGGCAAGAAGGACAAGTCCCCATCAAAGAAAGAGGCCACTCTGTTGCTTCGTGACTCCTGCAGCAGCAGCCCCTATCATGGAATTGAGCGAGCGGGGCAAAGCAGAGACTCCTGGATAGGACTGCAAAGAGACTTTGTCCACTAGAGCATCCCTCTGCTAAATGTCTGCTGCCCTCCCGAGGTGCTGGATTATCCAAGTAAATCCCACATCCCCCATACTATTCAGATAAATGGGAGTAACAGAGTATTGGATTTCTGATGATTTTTTAAAAAAGGATCCAGCTTCTAATCTTGCCGGGAGATCAACTAATTCCTCTGGAGAACTCCTTATTTTAAATGAAATTACTCCAGATAGTTCTGTAACTGCCCTCAGCCTCTAGGTTAACCAATTAAAAAATAAATCATTTTGCTCACAGTTAAATTGTGATAGACAAGAAAAATAAGAAATCAATGGGCAGTTTTAGTTCATCTAGGGTTATTTTGTGCCAATATAAAAAGAGGCAATAGTAGAAAGAAGGGCTGAATGGTAGTGAGGTCTGAGAACTGTCCCAGTGGAGATGCAAGAGGCAATGGCCAGCCATAAAATACAGAGCCTCTGGGAGCAGCAGAGCCCATCTGCTACCCCTGGACTATATGCAGCAAGTTTGCCTTGCTACTTGCCAGCATAGGGTAGTGGCAAAGATATAGCATTTCAGCACTAAGTGAGAGCAGTCATAATGCTCAGAGAAACACAGAGAATGTCTTTTGTGACTAACTGCTATGCACAGATTCCTCCCTGCACAGTTGTGCAAAGGCTGGGCACAGTCTTGCCCATACTTAATTCACAGGACACATTAGATAACTCATCATCTTTGGCACAATCACACAAGTGCTTTTGAGAATGAATAAATGGGGTCCATATGAGAGATGGGTAATGTCAGATATACACAGGAGCTGAAATGAAACAGCAGCTGATGTTACAGAGGAGAAAAGTGATTTGGAGAGAGTTAGGGAAGCATAGGTTCCAACATTAGCCTGTAGCCTGACTATGATGGATTTATAACACTCGTCACCACCAGACTGGCACCTCCTGCTGGTAGTCTGGGAATTAGCTCAAACAGCTCCCCTGTCTGCAGCCTGTGCTCCATCACTCTTCCAGTAGTGCTTCTCAACACCATGTTGATACATCTCCTTCCAGAGTTGGCCCTCCAGCCAAGCCACAAACCCGTGTTCTCCCACCTACTGGGGAATTTGACAGTTCCAGCACCACCACTTATTTTAGTGGCTTCCACAGTCCACCACCACTCCACTGATAGTCTGGGGGAGGCAGGGAGGGACCCAGGCCTGCCCACTTCTCCAGGCCACAGGCTAGGGTCCCAGTGTGCAACCTTGCATTGCTTCTTCCCTCAACTCCTTAATAGATTTCCCTGGGCTATTTCCCTACAGCCCAAATACTTCTTCTGCCCTTGTATCATGGCCTTCGGCTCACATAGAACCCCAGCCTTCGGCTCACATAGAACCCCAGCAGTGAGCCACTTCTCTGTCTCGGATGCGGTCATCCTTTAGCCTGCAGGACAGCCAGTCTTCCCTCCCTGAGCTCCTGGGAATGACTGCTTCTGCTCTGCTTGCAACTCTCCTTTCGATTAGACTCCTGTGGCCTGATTGGTTATCCCTCAGCTCCTTCCCCTTGACTGCATCTCCTTGGTCCTTTAAACCCCTTCCTGGAAGCAGTGGGATAGCTGCCCCACCACACTGACCAAAACTTGAAACTACTTAGTGGTTTGGATTGGTTCAGAACTTCAAAAACTTTCTATTCAATCCAAAGGAATTCAGGAATTTGAGGCAGGAAGGAGCTGATCTGTTCTGGGAGCAAGTACCAGACTGATGGACCAGTCAGTACAAAAGCTCTGTCTCTTACACTTAAAAGTTTTATCCTTCAGGGTGACAGTTCTATGCTTTCAGTCTTGGGTGTTGGAGGACAGGAGGGAAATGATCCCTCAAGAAACTTGGGCTGGTCCCTTGCAGAGTTTGGAAAATGAGGGTCAGGTCCTGAAGTTTGACCTGCTATTTTATGAGGAAACACTGAAAAGAGTCCCCAAAAGTAGCATTAGCTTTTTGGTGGATTCATTGTTGGCTGCCAGCAGAGTAACACATATCCCCTCTACACAAACTAGAGGATGAAAGGTAAATAACTGTATTTTATGTGCATATATTTCCTTGTTCAGTAGTACTTCAGTTTATTTTGGATACCCTCCACTACTCCACTAGTGGGAGTTCCCTTACAATTAGTCTGTACACAGTGGACCAGATCTGGTGAGGAGGTAGAAGAATGCTCTCTAAACCAATTTTCCACTCCCCTCATCCTCGGCCAAACCTCATATAACCTCACATAACTCAGAAGTGTTTGTAGCTGCTGATTTAAGTTATGGCTATTAGAGCAATCCCTCAGGGATTACAAGATCCAACCTATCTAGGCCCAGGAATACACCCAGAGCTGAGGAGTATGAGGCACAGAGTCAACTATAGTGGTGTTATTCCAGCTGGGATTCCCCTACATTTGGTCAGATATCCATTGTTACCAGAGCAGCACAAAAGGGATGGAGCCTGGAGCCATGATCTGGGCCAGCATTTCACTGAATGCAGACTTAAGTATGGAATCTGAGAAAGTACAGGCAGGAGATATATCCAAAAGCATTTCCCATGTTTAATCAGTCATGATAATAAATTCACAATAAAAGTGCCATGAAGGTTCTCCCTGGCACATGGTGATTTATTACTCAACAATATTCAAAAATTGTAATTGATGGACCGGGTAGAGAACTGCAGAGTAATAAAAGTTATCTCTCTCCATGCTCTTTGTGATAAAATGTACTGAGCACTTTACACATTTCATAAACTTAATTGCCATTTTATTCACACTAGCGATCATCTCTGTTACAGCTATTATTGGTTACCCTAAAATCCAGCTCCAAATGTGCCATTCCACCAAGCAAGCTATCCGACATTAAGTAACAGTGCTTTGGCAGCGCAATTGACATTCAGAGACCAGGGCATCAATTGTGAATGTTGCATGTGTAACCCATATGCCTGAAAAGGCTATCTCTGGGAGACCTGCTGAGGGTGGGTTACTATTGTTGGGCAGATTAGCTACCCACAGCTAGAAACTTCCAGAAGCAGGGAGTGGTAGCATTTTGAGCATGCTCCACAGTGTACCCTGCTGATGTGATGTGAGGTTGTCAGTCAGATGACTGGAGAGCAGCAGCCTGAGCAGACAGCAGGCAGGAGCTGCCTTGAGGGGAGACCATGTGCTCAGTGTTCTGGAGAGGAGCTGAGCCAGGAGTGAACAAGATGTTTTCTCCATGTAAAGGAGTCATTTGCGACAGACCTTGCAGACATGCATATGGGACTGAGGGCTGGTTGCAGAGGAGAAGAGAAAGCCTGCATGGAATGCTACAGAGGATCCCAGCAAAGAAAGAAGAGGACAGCTATTTCTTGCCACTCAAGCTTCCACACTGGAACAGAGACTGTAGCTGAGAGTTGGGTGAACTCCACACAGACTTTGGGACTCTTGGGTATCTTTCATGCAAGGGATTGTTCTTGGTTAATTGTAGTTTGTTTTCTTAGGATAAGGTTCATTTAGTTAGTAGTTAATAAAGTTCATTGTTATGTTTGTTTTTAGTAGTATTTTAATGTGTGAGTGTAGCTCTGAGCAAGCTTCGCGGTGAGTCCTGTACAGACTGGATCCTGGGTCTCCAGCTGCTTTCCCCATAGGGGTTGGGATTGATTTCTGTGGGGTACTGGAGAAGGGCAACTAAGTGAATTTAGCCCACCCGAAGGTTACACATGGACTATAATAATCATTGTCAGTGTTCACCTGACTTGCAGATTAATAACTTCGGGCTGGATTGTGGTGAGTCCTTATGTGGCATCACAGGGGACGGAGTAATGAACTTTCCCCTTTTTATGGCTCTGGTAAGGTTGCCTGAAAACATAGCACCTGTATTAGAAGGTCCAAAAGGGCCACTTTCATGTTGCTCCCTTTGGGCAAAACTCACTGGGAGTGGAGTAGTGAACGGTAGAGACTAAGCAGGACCATAGCTTCATGCTTCATCCCTCCACCCTATATACCAACTGGTCAGCTGTATGTGTTGCAGGGGTGGAAAAGGGAGGTATGCTGTACCCTTTAAAGAACTGTAGCAAATACCCCTCATTGGGGAGTTTCTAGAGGCATTGGGAATCTCTCGGGCACAATGCTTCCCGGTATTGCTTCTGGGGCAGGTGGCTATGTGCTGCTTTTCCATCGGCTTCACCTAAAAGGCACAATTTATCCCTTGATTAGTGATTATGTAAATCTTGCATCTATCTGCCATTGCACATGAGTATGGGGAGCTAAAACATTGGCCGCTAAGGGTTGTTTAAGGCAGGGAACTATATGAAGAAATAAACCGTTCTTGTGTATAATTAAACACTATTCATTGCAAATATACACCAGCCCTCTGAATGGCATTGGTATCATATGGCAAGGCTAGAAGGCTATGTTTACACTTACTAAAATTAGTTCAAATTAGTTAATTTGAACTAACTAATTCAAACTAATTTTAGTTAGTTTGAATTAACTTAACATAATTGGCACTTGCTTAGTTCAAATTAGCGAATTGCATTGAGTTCAATGGGCTGGTTAGTTCGAACTAAGCAATTAGTTCGAACTAACATGGCCACATTGGTTAATTCGAACTAACTAGTTTGAATTAACCCTTAGTTCGAATAGCATATTCGAATTTATTCATTCGAATTAAGGAAGCCCTTAATTCGAACTAATGAAAGCCTAGTGTAGCCATGGCTTTAGTTAGTTCGAATTAATCTTTCTTAATTCGAATTAACTTGTCAGTGTAGACATAGCCAAAGAGATTTACACAAATCACGATAATAAAAAAAGAAAGTGGTTGAAGTTGGGGGAGGACCTGGGGATAGGGGTTTGCTTCAGTAGAGTTTGCAAGTTCTATGCTATTTATATCTTGCATATTTCAGTAGCATTGCTTTACTGAAAGATTGTGAATGACCCCAAGTGGTTCCAAAAGATGAATGATTGGGCAAAATCAGTCTGGATGGATGGGAAGTAGTGTTCATGGGATTGGGATGTTCACATGACTAGGTTTTCAGCCAGCCTCAACCTTGTCTCTGATTTTTTATATGTACCTATTTGAAATAATGGTGTATACACATGGGAGAAAGAACAGAGATCACTCTTTGAAAATGTAGCCCATATTGTCCTTTCAATGTGTTATTTTTAGAGACTATTTTATTTTTCCAGATGGTGATACATACACTCCTTTTCAAATTTTAAGTGAGAGACTTGACCTTGTCTACTTTAGTTACACCTGCATTGTTTAATTTTGCATAGAGCAGATCACAGAGGGAAAAGAAAGATTCAGAAATGTTTTTGTAAATAAAACATTCACTTTGCTGTGATCCACAGAATTATATTATCTGTTAATTGTGAGTGTTTGTAGAACTATGGGAATTGGTAAAAGAGTTCACAAATCCCCAAAATTTCATGAATAACAACACAAATGCATAATCTTCCCAAACTATCATACCTGAGCTGTAGTGTTGCTTGTCATGATTATATAGTCTCCTGTTTAAAAAATTTCTAATCAGAAAACAGAAACACCACGTGAGTGAGGAGCCCACCAAACATGGATATGAAATAATTAAAGCAAGCGGGTAGTAAACAGCCCCGACTCTGAAAATTATTCACCCAAATGCTTCAAAAAACAAACAAACAAAAAACCTTGAAAATGATTACAAAACAACCATGTTGGATTCTGAGCTCAGGGAGGGAATTTAGAGAGACAGAATCACTTGCTTGAGATAATGACCAGAATGTTACAGCAAAGAGAGTGAAACCATCAGTTAGTTACATTATCTTCTCCGAATGCTTACTTAACTTCACTGGTCAGAGCTCTTCTTCCTTCTGAAACTTGCTTTGCCTTGCACCTTCTTTGGACTGCACTTCTCTGACTTCCAGTTTTCCCAAGAAAGGAGAAAAGTCTCTCAGTGATTTTGAGTCCACACTAGCACTTGCATCTCATAATCTTTTTTCCCCATCCATGTCTATCTTCTCCTGTCAACGCTCCCCCAATGTTTGCTTTGTAGAATGGTGCAACTGCTTTGCCATACAGAAGTTAAAATGAGCAGTTCACAGCCACCCTGCTCTTGGTTGGATCTATGACTCACTTTTTAACTCTCCCTTTGAACAAAATGCTCTATTTAACTTTGATTTCAACAGAGTTTTATAATATGTGTGATTAGTAGAACACCAAAGAAGACCTTTTGATGATTTCCTAGTCCTTACTTAGTTTCTCTAAGGGAAGCATTTCCCAGTATGCCTCTCTGGGCCTGGCCTTTTAAATTTGACAGAGCCAAGTAGCTACAGCACTAGAGTAGTCATTTTAGAATTGGTAGTTGCTACTGCACCTTCTCTTCCATCTGGTAAGTACCTGTTGTGTGTCCCCTTTCTCATTACTAAAGAAATGGTAATTCTAATTTTATAATATAATAATCATTATACAAAAATAAACACTATTGCCCAAAATACAGCCTCATTCTTCCATGGCTGTACAAACATATACTCAGAGAATCATGATTGGCTTGTGAACAAGGTGCTGGCTGTAAGGAGAGTGAAATGTGTAATGGAATGTGTAATGAGTCTGTAATGAATAAGCTGTGTTCCCTGTGCCCGGATACAGAGGCATTTTGGGGATTTGAGGAGTGGGGCTGGTGGATTCACAAGTCCCTTTCTTATTCTGTGGGAGTTAGAAACTATGTAATACTATCTTCCTGAGGCTCCATTGCTATGTCACTACCTAGAAAAGATTTTTAATCCCTCCATTCATTCATCTGCAAGATTTAGGACCATACAGCACTGTTGTTGCTTTCTTTTAAGAGTTTGCTTGCATGTGAATGATGGGCTTGGATTATTAGCACTGGCTAGTCCCTAATCTAATACTTGCAGTAAAAAACTCTCTGCAACATGTTCAAACTCAGTGGCTATCTATCTCCAGATAGTTTCCTGAACATAGTTTTATGTTCAGCATTATTTTGTGTGTAAAAGCCATATTTCCTGTTTTATAATTAAATTTGATTTATTTTTCATTTAAAAGGAAAGTCTAGGCTTTGAGAACCCAAATATGGCCTATATTGAATGAATTCATAGAATTTAAAAAGGAAAGTTTCCAGATTCTAAATAATGTATCCACTGCATATATTTTTTAATCTACTAGTTCATCACTGACAGATGCAAATCAATAGTTGCTTTTTCTCCCTGACAGATATAAACCAGTAGTTGCTCTTTCTGACAAAAAGTTTTGTGTTCCCTTCACTACCTTTGCAGGATAAATTAATAAAAGAAAATATTCCCAGAACTCTGCTGTCCTAGTCTTATGATCATTCAAATGCATACTAATATATTGTATAATAATTCTCCTGTAATTCTAAATAGGTGCCACTGGGGATAAACAAACTCTTCTATGCAATATGTTTCTGTAATTGGTAGTTATCTCAAATTGTCCAGATGACCAAATACATTGTTTTCAGGCTGAATAGGTGAAGTAAAATGTACTTTTAAGGCATCTTACATGTAATCTAAAAAATAAAAGCTGCTACACCGTGGCTTTGTTTTAAAAAATATAAGTAAGATGTTAGAAACAGATATTTTGCTTATTTTGTTTATATAATCTGAAAATGCCAGCTTTGGTGTGCCTGGTAATCTGAATACTTTCTAGCACTGTTTTGATGGCCATTGATATTGTTGTGTACACAAAAGTGCTGTGTTGGGATAAGGTGCCAGCTAAACTGAAATTGTTATAGGAAAACAGGCATGTTAATTTTTAGATCTTTTCAAAACATAGGGAAGGTAAATCCCACCCCCCAATGTTTGACAAATAGAAAGTGACAAACCAATGAGATTTTAAGAATACATATTTTCAAGCTTATAAAACAGCAAGGCAAAAGAGTGAAATACAGTAACCTCTTTAAAAAAATTCCATAACTGTATCTTTTTTTTTTTTTTTTTGGTGGAGGCTGGTATATTAGTAAAGTTGAATGAAATGTACAGTATTTTATTGTGACAATTAGTCTTAAATATTTCTTTCTTTCCTCCTTATGGTACTCTCAGGTTATATACATTCCCACTTGTCTTTGATAGTTAAGAGGATAAATGTGTTGAGGACAAATGTATTTTGGACAATTTTAAGATTAGTTTTACTTGTAACAAAAGAAATTGCATTGCTGGACTATGTATTATTTTTGCAAGGTAGGTTGTAGGCTGGTCCATGGACCACTCTGAATAAAGGAGTCAAGACAAACAGAAGAAAACCAAATGCTGAATATTGATCCCATTCCAACACTTGCTCCAACAAAACAGACCAACATTTTAAACATTTGGACCTGATCCTGCACTTAGATGAGTGAAGTTGTACCTTCCTTGGATCCATGTAACTAACCACTAAGTCCCTGAAAATTATGTGGGTGCTGGGTCTGTTTATAGTGATCCAGTTACAGGACTGTGGCTTTGAACAGTTGCTACTTCATAAAGAAGATCTGGGAAATAACTTGGTAGTTACCTTTCCTAAAAGTGGAGCATCATTCAGATTTGTAAATTGTTTGTCTATTATTACTTGCCTTCCTTGTGCTCTTCTGGGCAGGGCCCTATTGAAGTCAATAGAAAAATTCCCATTCATTTAAATGAAGCCAGAATTTTTCTTGCACATTTGGAAATCACCTAGCATATTATAGGCTCTCCTACAGTAAAAATTAGCAAAACAATTCCACTTTTAACAAAATAATTATTTCTGTTGATCAGAATATGCATCCCCAGAAGGGGTTAATTCTCCAGTGCATATCATGCTGTCTAATGGTAAATTGTGAGTGGAACAATGGCATTCTGGGTCTTGCTCTTCACTTGTTCTTAATATGATGACTCTTCCAGTGTGTCTCCTGATTAACATTAATTCAGTGATGTTTTGTAAGGCATCAGTGTTTTCTTCTATTTACCAGTATTTTTTTTTTTTTTTTTTTTTTTTTGTAATTAGTCTTTGTGCCTTCAGTTGTTTTTGTCAAAGTTTTTTTCATTCTTCTTTCTCAGGAGAAAAAAAATGATCATGTTAATAATTGCTGGGTGTCACTATTGAAAGACAAATATATTCTTGTGTGCGTTAGAGAGAGACTCATCCTGACATGCTGTAAATGGACAAAATTTATGGACTGTGTAATCTCTTTATGATGATGAGTTTCACCAGGAATGAATTTGGCCCTATAGAGTACATTAGCAAACTTCTGTGCTTGAGGTCTGTACATTCTGATCACCAGCTGAAAATCACTTTTTAAAGGGAACATAGAAAGGGAGAACTAAACCCTGAGACTTTGAGGCTTCTGGTTATCTATTTTAGTTTGAAGTAGAGTTGTTTCTGTATCTGAAGACAGCTCCTGCCACATTGGAATCAAATGCTTTTTCTTGATGCACTGTCATGGACTAGAATATGTTTAAAGTCAGCAAATAGGCCAGTAATGACTGATTTTATTGTACATGGTAATATTTATGGCACAGTAGTTAAACAGCAATATGATGTTAAAGGACGTTCTGCCATTGGTATAGCAAATTAGCTTGCATCTTCCTGAAATTAGCTTGGGAGCCAACTCCAATGCACCACCAAGATCACTCTGATGAGAAGGGATTCAAGAATACCTAGTTTAAACATGACAGATAGTATCCTAGCTTGGAATTGTAGGGTGTCTTTCAAGGAAGCAGCATTTTTTTTCAGTGGGTAGAGACTTGTTTCTAAGTCAGGGCAATAATTGCCATAATTAAGTAACCAGGAATTCCTGAGGTCCACTAGCATGTTGTGTGGTGTGGATTACAGGGTCCAGTGGTATAAAATTAAAGTGAGCTACCTGTAATTGTTGGGTGTGGAAGGGGGGTGAGGGGAGGAATCAATGAATTTTAACCATCAAGTGGGACTTCTCCCTTGAGCTTTGAGTTTTAAAATCTTTCCCTTTTGGTTCAGTTTCAATAGGAAGATCTTAATGAGTTTTCTGTGTTGCTCCATATTTTTTTTAAAGAATGAACAGAGAAGAATAAACTACCAAGAGACAGGGACTACACAACCACTTCTAATTTTCTTTTTCACAGCAGCTGAGCAAAATGTTTATCAGAAAACTTCAAAACATGCAGAGCAAAGGAATGTAAAAAGCAGATGAGTTTATGCTTTGATGAATTATTTAGCCTATTTTTTTCTCCAGTGAATGCAGCAATTTCTTTGAGCGATCACTTATCTAGCGGTTTATAGTGCATATACAGCAACTGTGCCTTTATTATACAGTCTGAATAATTGTGTTCCATATATTTTCTATACTATTTTACTTCATATCCATTGTGAAGATGTTAAAATGTGTTTGATTGAGATTCTTCATTAGAATCTGCTGGCATCACTTCTCTTCCTTGACACTCATTATTAGTTTGGCATCTGATTTGGCACAATAGAGATGCTTTCATCAATAAGACAAATTTAAAATTGTTTTGTGCTGTGGCCCAGCTGCTGGAATTTCCCTTGTGACTCTTCCTCAGCAAGCAGGGCATTGTTATTGGCATATTATTGACTAAATTTATTCATTTGATTGTTAGCAATGAATTTGACTTCCACACTTTATGAATGTTTCACCACACGTCTTGAGTGTCTAAATGAATGATTTAGCATTGCCAGTTCTTATGATGTAGAAATAAACAATTTTAAATGCAATTGCTAGAATTATTTTTACAAGTGATATACTTTACTCAAGGAAAACAACTTCAAAAATACTTCATGTTGAATTTGAATGATAATTTCTATACCTAACAGTACCTGCTTTGATAAAGAATGATTTTTGTTGTTTCTGCTTTGTTTCCTTTCAGTAGCTAAATCTACCTACTCATTGGGCCACAAATTTAATTTTTACAAAATGGAAACTATGCTTCATGTCTATGGATAATAAAATAAATCTAAACTGAAACATGTTATCCCTTCAGATTCTGAGAAATTTGGGGTCTAAATTCAGAAGTGAGTATCTCAGCGTGCTTTAGAGTTGTTCTCTATCACCTTAAATTTGAGATCTATATAAAGGACCAAATCTTTCAACCCATCTGTCCTGAATAATAAAGAAAATATAGAAATTGCTACTCTGGATTGGACCAAGACAGTTATGAAATGACCTCCCCATAGAGAAAGTTTTCTCAATTTTGGGCTGCTGGTTTTGGGTTGTGCTCTGCCACACTGGGATTTATATCCCTTACAAATTTTTGTGCTGTCTAAAGTAATTGTGGATGTCCTCACTAAACTGTAAATTCTATGTGCCAAGATCATCATCATGTTTTGTACATCTCTTAGTATAGTGGGGTCCTGGTATTTGATAGGGGCTCCTATGTACTATGGTAATACCAAGATTAAAATATAAATATGTAATCTTTTTTCCAAATCCTATCATAATAGCAAAACAAAAAAATCCCCCAAAACCCAGCAATTCCTTGGATGGCTATTGTTAACAATAGTTAAAAATACTAAGTTTATCTAATGATGGAGTTCTGAGACTCTGAGATGATGAGTCTTAAGAGAAGCCTTAAAGATTAAGGGGATTTGTATTAAACCTGAAGTCATTCAAACAAGGACATGTTTATGACTAAGAAAATATAGTACACATATGTAAGATTTCCTTTTCCATGACCCTCAGGCAATTTATTATATTGTCATATTGTGTTAGGTTTGATCTGTGTCTTTCTTATAGTTGTAATTCTCAGTTTCTTGAATAAACAGTCCTGAAATTTCTAAGAATTCAAGTAACATGGTGGTACATGTCCTAATTTCCAATTTTTAAAATTTTAACAACAAACATAAAAGGGCATTTCTTTCCAAGTAAATATTCTATCAAAAGTAGGATACTCTTACTATTAAGTGACTGCCTGATAAAACTCTTCATAATAATCTAGATGTCTGGGTTATGTTCCAGGACAGACAATTTGTTTCATTTGACAAGTGCTAGCAATTTTGCTTCTTGTGTTGCCATAGACTGTTTGTTTGTAGAAGATTTACCTACTTCCTTTCTGCTTTGCTTTTCCCATTATAATTTAAATAAATCTTTCATAAAATCTCATTATTTTAATTATGCACTTACCATATATTGGCTGTGATTATGTCTCCTCTTTGTTGTTTCCATGTAACGACAACTTGATGAGATTTTGTAACGTTTGAGACAGTGGATGTGCACATGCTAAAATGCTTCAGTGTAGACTTAGGTCTAGTCTACACTTAAAAAACTGTATCGATCCCTGAGGATCGACCGTGCACGTGTGCTGATGCAGAGTTTTAAATGTAGCCTGGCCTGTAGAGATTTGTATTCCTTTCCCCACAGAGCTCAAGTTGATGAGTTCATGTGCACACCACCTTTTTTTCTTTTCTTTAATGTTTCAGAATGGTTCATTTGGTTTCAATGTGCCTTCTCCACAGAGAACTGAACACCTTCTATAGGAAGCCAGCAATTTACATTAATTAATGTTTCTTCATTTACAGCCCTATAGTGGCTGCTGTCATGTTTTGTTGAAGACACTACTATGCTGATGGGGGAGCATCTCCTGTTGGTATAGTTCTGTCTGCCTCTGGGGGTTAAGTCAATATAACTATTTTGCTCAGGGATATGGATTTTTCACACCCTTAAAATGGAGCAGCTCTAAAAGGAGAGTCTGATAGAGACCCAGCTTAAAATACTCCATAGCAGAAAGAATATGCTAACTTATTCCATAAATATTTCTGACATCTTTTCTGAATGATGGGTGGCTGAGCACCCACCACTTCACTGAATTTTCACCCACATTCCAGCAAAACAGTACAATACATGCTTTCTCAAAAGTGTATGCTGCAAGGAAAGTTAGCGATCTTTATTTTTTTCCATGTGTTCTTTCCTGTCAACTATCTAATAGGCTATCCAGTTATACTTTTGGGTAATGTTCTAAAGAACAGATACCACCATGTTGTTGGTAAACAGGCCTCTTGTGACTTATGCATTCCACTAAAGCTGTGCTCAACATAACGGCATATGGTACACTGAGAAACTAAGAGGACCTGTCGTGTTAGACAGGAGTCATTTATTATCCCAGTCACTATAGTCTCTTATTGGCATTAAATGCAAAAGAAACGGGGGAAAAAAAGCAATTTGTTTGTGCAACTGTTTTAATATATTGGCTGCTGTGTGCTGTTTAAGCAACTGCTGAGAGCATATTTCTTCCTATCAAAGGGTCTTAGGCTCAGTTGAAGTGACCTGAACAAGAATGATGGCCCTATTATTTCATCCTCCTTAGAAGAAACTGAGAAAGTCAATGCAAGTAGTGAACTTTTTAGCAAGTGAGGGTTGACCCAAGTAACTGTATGCTGCCTTTTCTTTTATTCTTTTCTTGCGTGCAGCCCATTGTTTAAGATGACTATTGTTTTAATAAAAGCTGAGCAGAAGGGTCAGGGCCATGGTGAATATAGAGTATTATACCTGTAGAATGTCTCTTTATCCAATGCATGTCCTAGTGGCTCATAGCACAGCCTTCCAAAATTCCCATGCTAACAAGTACACTATAATATTGACACACCGTTTATTTTATGGGGCTTGATCATTAGCACTTAGCAGCTCTTGTGAAATGTTGAATGGCTTCAGCTCCCATTGATTTCAGTAGGAGTAGAGGATATCATCTTAGAGAATCAAATCAATTGCTTTTATGGAGAGCATTCCTGAATTCTGCCTCTCGTACCGTACCATTTTCAAAAATGATAATTAATCAACATTGATGAAAGAGAACACTTTTACTATTAGTTTCCAATCTTCAGTGCATTGCTTCTTTCAAACAAAGTCTAAACACCACTGACCAAGGCTTTTACATGTCAGTCCCATTAACATCAAAAGAAAGGTGTCTTGTCAAATGGGTCTGTACTTGTTTCAGGACTAAAACTTCAAAAATCTGAGCAGGTTTGGCAAATCCTATGCCCACTTTTCCAGTCTACCCAGGAGAAAAGTATATAATAGCAATAGGTTTGGGAAATGTACACAAATTCTCTTCTGTACCAAGCCAGCCAATGAAAATTATAAATAGTTTAGAGATTTTATATTTTTAATTCTTTTTAATCCAAACATATATTATTTTAACTGTGCCATAATAGCTAAAGATCCCCAAATGAATGATCCCAGTCTAGATACTATGCTAGTGAATCCTGTTCTTCTGTCTGTACTGGGGAGTTTGGGATTGGCTGTGTCTTTCTGGCCCAGTGTTGTTCCATGCTGCTTCCTATTACTTTCTGAATTTCAATGGCTATGTCCACACTGGCAAGTTAGCTCAACTTAAGGAGACTTAAGTTGACCTAACTTAATTCCTGTTGACACTAGGATTTCATTAGGTCGACTGAAGGGGCTTCCTTAAGTTGACCTAATGAATGCTTCGGTTGACTTAATAAGAACCACGGCGTATTCGAACTAACCCTTCCATAGGTTGATCTAAGCCCAGTGTGGATGCATAAATCCACTTTCTTAGGTCGACCTAAGGGATGTTAGGTCGAATTACTAAGTCCCGGTTAAGGAAAACCACTTTGTTAAGTCGACCTAATAAGGTTGACTTTAAGTTGATTTGAAGTCGACCTTATTAAGTTGACTTAACAATGTCGACCTAACTTTTTATAGTGTAGACATAGCCAATGGAATTTGTGCACATAACTCTCTAAGACTCCTTTGAAAAGGCTAGCCAAAATCTATTACTCTCTCTCACACACCCACAGAGATTTTAAAATATTAACATAGGGTATCTGGGCTGTCATATATAAGTAAATAACTGGATTCCCACATTCCCCTTCAATGGGGGTAATTACAATTGTATAACTGGAAGAATTGACAACATCTGCCTGAATGCCAAATGAATTCACTGTGATTACAGGATTTACAAAGCACATCCCATGAATTCAGAATGCTGGAAAGCTATCTACCTTGTTACCCCAAAGTACAATGTAATTCTAGGATAGAGGCTTCCAACATGACATTTGAAGGGAAGATGAGAGGGGTGTGTGTTTGTGTGTGTGTGTTGTAAATATATATATGTTGCCATTTTTCAGGAGATTCCTTGAAAGCTACTGAACTGGCAAAAGGTAAGCAGCTTTTAATTAATTTGTGAACATTCAATTAATCATAGCAGAATGCTAATTAAATAATTAATCTGAGTTTCTTAAAACTGGAAGACATTAAATAATTTAAGCAAAATCATTCAGTGAATAATACCTGTTAGCAGCTGTGATTCTTCTTCAGTCCAGTGATGCAGAAAATAAACAAACAAATGCAAAAACATATCTCTGTAAATCTGTGTGGGCATTCTGCAGGGAAAAATATCAACAGATTAATATGGATGTTTTTAAAAGCTAATTAAATGACACACTTCTATTTCTCATGAGGAGTGGCTAATTACGGAACAACTGAGGTGGATAGATAAGAAGTATTCAGTGCTGTAAGGGCAATCAATACAGCTGAAACAATTGCAGCTGTGTCTCTGGATCCCAAGATATATTAAATAAATAAGAAGATTCTTGGTAGGAAAACATAAATCACTGCCACTGAATTTAAATTTATATTCGCTTACGCCCAAACACCCACTCAGAATGCCAAACCCAATTCAATATAGGTATCTCTGAGTGTGTGTGTGTGTGCTGGCCAGCTTTTAGATCTGATAAATATTTCAGCAATGACTGTTCTCTACAGAAGGCCTGCAAGTTCCTTTCCATTCAAAAAATGGCCACCGCCTTGGGTGCAAAGTGATGGCTGGTTATCAGATGTCAGTTCCACAATACAGAGGCACATGTGCAGCACTTTTTCCAGTATGTAATGAGAATGGACTGTATAAAAGAGCACAGGTCGATAATCTGAGCCTGTTGGTGATACAATCATTTTAGAAAGGGGAATAATTGAATCTGCAATCTCAAGCCAAGTCCTGCTGTCCTCATATACTTCTCTCTCAGTGAAGTCTTATGATAGATTTGCGCCCAGAAGGGCCTGTCCTAACGATAAAAGCTTTCTTTGCAGACTAAATCCTTACTTACTAAGTCTTTGCTGTGCATAAATCAGTATATACTTTATGTGAAACAGTTGTTACATGACTTCCTGAGCACTTCTAATACTGATAATCTGTGACTATTTGTACTGCAGTACTTGCAGACTTGCCTGTGAGAATTCCAATTGGGGGAGAAAAAGTCTAGTCTAGGATACCAATTTTAGCAATAATGTAGCAAAAGTAGCAACTACATGATACTGATATATTTGTGGGTGGGTTGGGACATATGAAATGGGAATCTTCAGAAGGGATTAATTACTGCAGACATATTTGGTTCGTGAGAGAACAAAAGGCTCTAGCACAGAGGCTGCCTTTAAATAGTATAATTGCCCTGTCAGGTGACTCACTGACTATCTTCAAAGTCCTAGTGAATTGGCTAACGTCTTATTTCCTTGGAGGCAAACTGGGAGAACCAGATTTCTTATCTTCATCTCCCTTTTTTAGTAAATCATGTTCTCATAGGGGAAATCATTCAAAGTTGATGGCCTCTTGAAGTCTCTCTCATTCAGGGTTAGACACCTAGGTGCTAGACTCAGTAACAAAAAAGTGATGGTGGACTCCAACATGATGGTTACAGCATATACTAAAAGATATAACACATGCTCCACTCAAAATGAAGGCTAAAATACAACATGATTTTCACAAAATTAGACTGGGGATACAGATATAAACTTCAAACTGTCACATTGTAAGCAGGCACTGTGGCCTTCCCCTGAGCCGGGGCCGGAAGACTGGCCCGAACACCCCCTTGGTCAGACTGGGTACTGTGGGTACCAGGACCCGGAAGCAGAAGGGCGGGGCTAGGCCGGGAAGTATAAAAAGCCCAGCCAGAGGCTCAGTGGGAGTTGGGTCACGTGGGGGAAAGGACGTCCTGGCCAGGAGGCAGCCCGCAGGAAGGCGTCCAGGCCAGCCGACCTGCTCCACTCGCCCTGGCCCCTCCGCCTTACGGTCCTCCCAGCCTGCCTGGGCCTAGCAACTGGGAAGGGAACCCCGATGCTGCCACCTGGGGGGGGGGTTACCCCCATGCCCATTGGGGTGTGGACCAGCCACCGGATGAGGAGGAGGATCTCCCTCCTGGAGAGGAGATGGAGGTGGAGCTGTGCAGCCTCTACCCCGTGGAGGAGCTCCCACTGCTTGAAGGGGAGCCATCGGTGCCGTATGGACCCCTGGACCTGGAGGAGCTATCCCTTACTGAGGAGCTGCCAGACCTACCTCCCATGGACACTGAGGGCTTCTCCAGGATTTTTAGAGCCACTTATGAAGGAGATCCCAGTGATAGCTACCCCCTGTGGAAATAGGTACTCGGAGGGTAGTAGGTGGAAGTAGCCCAGGTAGGGTGGGGTGCTAACAGTGTTTCGGCTGTAGCCCTGCTGGCTAAGTGGCAGGCTCTGCTGCCACTGACTAGGGCCCTGGGCTGGGACGCAGTGGAGTGGGTGGGCCTGCGTCCCCCGCCTTACCCCGTTTTCCCTTTTCACACCACCCGAGCGGTCTTACTGTTGTGCCAGCCCTATTGAAAGGCACCGGCCGTGCAACAGACTCTGTGCCCTGCCCCGCCTGGGGGCTGGGGGCAATTGAGTCTGCGCCTGCCCCGCCCCGCCTGGAGGTTGGGAGTGATTGATTCTGTGCCTGCCCCGCCCCGCCTGGAGGCCAGAGGTGATTGACTCCGGGCTGGGAAGGATGCCCGCTACTGCTAATTCCCCTGAGGCACCTGAAGGGGGCGTCCTCCCTGCCCACCAAGGGACCAGAATGCTACGCACATCAACTACTAGAGCCCATCTCACTTCTGTATACCTTATTAATACTGGTTTCATGCTCCCTGCCCATCAGTGCGTTTTATGTTTATGGAGGTTCACTGAGTTTTAGTGGCCTTCCTGTATGTGGCAGAATAGGTGGGAAGGTGTATTGTTGTCTTTTGTCAAATGTCAGCAAATACAATGGAAGGCAGGAGATATTGAGGCCAAGTCTACATTAAAAGTTAGGTTGATCCAGCTACATCATGTAGGAGTATGAAAAATTCACACCTCCGAGCAATGTAGTTAAGTCAAACTAGCGACTAGGATAGACAGTTAGGTCAATGGAAGAATTCTCTCAACCTAGCTATCGCCTCTAAGGGGGGTGAACCCCTGCTGTTGCTGCAGTGAGTGTCTTTCCTGAAGTGCTACAATGGTGCCGCTGTAGTGGTTTGGGTGTGGACATACTTGAATGATACATACTACATAGCTGATGAGGTGGTGACTTGAATTGATGTCCTTCCAAAAATATTATTAGATTTGGGAGGAGTTAAGACACAAAGCCATGGTACTCTGGTCAAGAACTTGAATTCTGAACATTTTTGACAGGAGTTTTGAATGTGGTGTGATACCTGTGTACATTTTGATGCTGTTTACACCCACCCCGGTTCACAAGTGTGTATATATAGCTTGAAGCTTTTGATTAACATTCAGCAACAGAATTCAACTCTTAGACACCTTTAATCCAAAATTCTTAAAAAGGTTTATGACCATTAATTAATCCTCAACTTCTTTGTGAAGGAAGCAATGAATGTATTTACAGGTGAATGAGCTATGGTGCACAAGTTAAGCTCATGTTGTATGGGAAGGTAGCATCAGAGTCTCATCTCTTAATGCTCATTAATTTTAGAAAGAAAAGATGGCCTAGAGGTTAAGGTACTTGACTATCACTTGGAGGACAGTTCAGTTCTCTGGTGTGCTAGAGGCTTCCTGTGTAACCTGGGGCAAGTCAATTAAATCCTCTGTACTACAGTTCCCCTTCTGTAAAATGAGGATTATTGGAGGATCCCTGAGAAGTAGAGAAATTTTTTTTAAAGATTGTGATTGTGATGTGCTCAGAGCTACACTAATGGGGGTTATATATGTAAAACAGACACACTCAGTTCAAAAGAATATTTGTTTAAATATACATGATACACATCTTTTAACATCTCGTAAGTACCATTTAAAAAAAACACAAATCACCCTACAAAATGTATAATAAAACAATCATGGACATCTGCTAACGGCACATTTTTACGTGAATTTATTGGCAAGCGCCTTCAGATTTGTGCCTATCAATACACTTAGGTGTGATTTCTCCCCTGATGGTATGTGTCCTGTCAGGTCTTATAAGTCTTTTCCTTTGTCTTACTTATTGCAGGCTGTCACATTTCACTTGCAATGGTGTAAAAAAGGCCTTGAGAGTTTCTCATAGTTCCTGCACAGTTGGGTAGTGTTATAGTAAATTAAGCTTTGTAATGCTGATGTTGCATTGCAGAATATCTAAGATTTAATGGAGAAAGAAAGGAGAAAAACCTAATGAAATCTGTTCTGTGTGAATCAGATTATATTGTGATTTGCTGACTACCTAAGCAATTTGATCTATTTCACTTGTTTATTTTCAAGTCTCTCTCTTCTTATATGCTAAATTCTGGCATCTTGACCTCTATTTTTAATTTTCGTTTGATCTACCTAATAGAATAAAAAATAAAGGTGCACCAAATAAGTATGGAAAAACAGATTGTGACTCTGAGTGCCAGCTGGCAGAGGGCATACCATATAATAACTCATATCAGACTTGATACAGTGTGTTAGGGCAATGAATATATTTACAAGTTAACATGTAAGGTATTGTATACAAATTTGTAACCCAGTGGTCATTAATATTATTGTGTGATGTATGAATGGGTGATATATAAAGAATTTTATGTGTTACTAGATTTATTCTTAAAAGGTATTTTGCAAGCAGTGGAAGAATCCAGCCTGTCCTAGACAAAGAATGTTGTTTCACCTATTTTCCTCGTCCCCAGTGTAAATTGTGCCAGGAGGACAATGAAAAGTAAATCTACATAAAATGTAATCCAAGTCCTCAGCGTAAATGAATGAGGGGTAGACTGCTTGAAAACCATGATGGGGGATACAGCCTGCACTTTAAGGAAGCCTTCCTGGTTCTTGAAAGAGAGACCATAGAGTTTGGGAAATGTAAGCAAAGGCAGAAAGCCATTTTGGCATCCATCATCTGGGTGACAAAAGGGAAGCAGCGTCCCTTGAACTCACAAAAGTGGATTCTCTTGGTCTGAAAACAAAGAATAGCTTGAATAGACTACTGGGGAGAAACCTGCTTAGACAAAGATTGTAACTTGCTGAAGTTGTTTTGTTTTACTTGTAACAATATCCGTGCCTTCTGTTCTTACTTATTGTCATTCAAGTACCTGTTCTTTTGATGCTAAACTTATTCTTGTTTTATTACAAAACCCTCAAACTGAAAGATGAAATCCTCAGCTAAATTAACAGGCTGGTGTGTGCTCTGCCTCTTTGGAGGCAGCAAGTATAACTTCTGTGATTATCCAGTGAGAGGGACTTGGACACTGCAGGGGTGATGGTTTTGCGAGAGATTTTGGAACTGGATGGGCTGTTGTGTCACACTGCAAGGAGTAGCCAGACTGGTGGATGTCAGGGTGAGGTCATTGTGTTGTGAGCAGAATGCTGATGGCAAGGCTCTGAACCAAAGCTGCGCAGTACAGAAGCGCACACGGTTACGGGGCAGATGGTGCTATAATCTCTTACTTGTCTGGGTGAAACCCAATATTCTCACATATAATAGAGCCACAAAGAATGGGTTTTTTTTTTCAACCCTTATTTTATTAATCATGCAACAAGGTGGCAAGTGCAAAAAGTTATAGAGCTTTACCAGCACCACCAGAGCACGGGCTTTGTGTAGGAGGAAAGTGCAGGAAGCCTGACCCTCTTAACCAAGCTGATTCACCCCAACTGCTTGCATAAGTAATGCTCCCTTCCCTGCTGCTACATTTGCCTCTGAGTGTGAGAGAGGAACTCTATTGCTCCCATGGTAGGAGGATCCCTCTTGCCACTCTTGAGAGAGAGAAACTTGAGCTGCTACTCCTGGTTCTCTGAGAGCAGAAGGGGGCCTCAGCCACTAAAATGCCAAGAGTGGGGAAGGGGCCATGTATCAGGACTGAGCCATGTTGGGCTCTCTGGCTATGTCTACACTTGTAAATTTAGGTCGACTTTAGCTAAGTCAACTTAACTAAGTTGACTTTAAGTCGACTTAGTTAAGTCAACTTAGCATGTCTACACCTAAATTTAAAGTTGACTTTGTGGGGAATTTACAAAGTTGACCTAGAGCGTCCACACTGGATGCCTAGGTCGACTTCTAGAGGCTAGTGGGACCTAAGGCAGGTCCACAGGGGAAGGGGGGCACCCCTTGCCCAGTGCCAGGGGGCTCAGCCTTTGCCTCATTATACATGGCTCCCCGGAGGGATGACTGGGGTCCCTGGGGGGCGAAGCAGGCCGCCTCCCCCATTGTACATGGGTACAAGGGAGCAAAGGGGGACAGGGACCCTGGCAGGGCATAGGGGCAGGGCTCTGCCCTGCCCTGCCCTGTGGGGGGGCATGCCAGGCTCCCTCTGTGCCCCCCCCCGGCAGGGAGGGCAGTGGTGGAGTCCTGGAATAGCCCTAAATCAACTTAGGGCTACTTCAGGTCTACACTGGCCTAAGTCGAAGTAAAATGAGGTTTTTATAAAGTCAACTTAATTTTCATTGTTGACTTTATTTTCCTTAAGTCGACTTAAGCAACTTGCTTAAGTTGACTTAAGGAAACCGTAGTGTAAACGCAGGGTAAACTAAGTCGACTTAAGCAAGCTTAAGTCAACTTAATTTACAAGTATACATGCACCCTCTGTTATGGTGTC
Organism: Pelusios castaneus; assembly: GCA_007922175.1. NCBI lineage: Eukaryota > Metazoa > Chordata > Testudines > Pelomedusidae > Pelusios > Pelusios castaneus. The sequence continues at coordinate 6,834,883 of ML685776.1, read as the reverse complement.
CCCAGGCCCCCAGAGTGTGTTAGAAGATGGGAGCACTTAGCATCTCTGAAGAGCTCATCAGTCCTTTGGAAAGATTATGGGCCTGATTTTGCAAAGTGTTCTGGTGTGAATTAATATATGCCATTTATTAAACATTCTTTCTTTTTCCTGGTGGGAAGAATAAACTGCTGCCAGTTTTAGCTCTTCACGTGGCCATCTAAGGAAACATGATAGAGATATGTGACTTGTACTTTACAATGGAAAACAGCTTGCTTATTGATTGGCTGTGTCTAATAGGAAGCAACATAATCATCCTTTACCGTACAGTTCCATTATAATCAGATTTAAGTTCAAAAGCCTACTTTTATCATAGTTCATTGTGTCAGTCTTTATTACATCCTGTTATTTGTAAGGCTTTCATTTCCAATGCAGTTTCTGTTATTGAAACACAAGAAGGATTTCGTTATTAAATTTACTTTTGTATATCTTCAGACCTTAGCATTAATTTTGCTAGTCATACCAATACTGAAAGCTGTAACAGCACAATGCCATTTGATGTCTCAGAAGTGTCTTAAATTGTTAATGACCATTCATTACACACAATCCCCAGGGTGTACTCTGCTCCTTTTCTAGACTGTTCACCTCAAAGACCAATCAAATCTCTTTGGTTTGCTTAACTATGTCTTTCTGAAAATACTACTTACATTGAATGCAATGTAATGGGGAGCAGATGAAAATAAGGACCTTGAAAGTTATAGATCCCAGAACAACTGTAACTCATCATTTCCCTTGTGCACTTGCAGTACTGTTTTTATATTGCAGCATTTGCCTTCAAGAACGATCCCATAATGTATATGTGTATTGTAGCCAAATTATTGTTGTTCGGGGAAGTAGGATTCTGAATTGCCTGAAGTTGGTGCATTTAAGTTCTCATCTGTGAGGAATGCATTAACAATTTTTACAGCAAATTTGTTATTTTAAGACAGGGTAAAAAGAACGAATGAATAAATAACAATGAATGATCATATCCAAAGTGTTCAACTGAGGCTGTTCATTCAACAGATTCATTTCACATTCATAGACTGAGGGGAGGTAATAGCACAAAAACTGGAGGGCCAAAAAAGAAATAGTTGCATTTAGAAAGAAAAGTGAGCAAGAAATGATAGGTTAGGATGGCCCTCAGCATAACTTAGATAGTATTGAGGGACTATCTGGGTTATTGTAGTCTATGGGCAGCAGCACCACTCGGATCTACAGCATCAAGTGCTATTGCCCCATCTGCTCCCTTAGCAGGTTCTCTATGCCAGATTTGTGAGGGGTCCTTAGTAGACGGCCTGTGACTATCTGCCTCTTTTCTGGATCAGAGGAATTTCTCCAGTTGGATCCAGGGCTTTTAGGGCTCCTTTGGTTTTTTCGTCTTTTCAAGCATAAAGCAGCTGGAGTAGAGCTGAGAATGTGGCCCTCAGATTCTGAGCTGGGAACCGTCTTCTCTTTAAGAAGTGCTAAGTGCTCTTTAAGAAGTTACTAAGTGCTATCATACTACAAAAAACAAAAAACAAAAAACCAAATAGCAATAAAGGGGTAGAGGCTGGGAGTACACAACAAGAGAGTCATAGGAGGTAAATTTTGCTGTCCACATCCCGCCGTGCATATATACAACTGTGGTTTGGTTATATAGATAGCTGTTGGAAACAAATAGGAGAGCTAGTGCCATGTGAGGAAACAGCTGTCTAGGGCAGCAACAAGTGCTCTGCAGACTACAGTTACCACCCTTTGGGAATTGCTGAGGACTTCTAGGACTTTCTTGTGTCTGTTGAAAAGTCAAATATAGAGCCACTTGCTGACTGAGATCCCTGTACCAACTGATTAATTAGAAAGCATTTCTGGATGTATTTCTAGAGATGATGATACTCTTCCAGACTTAGCATCCTGTCTTTCCTTTCACAGTAGTTTCTGGAGCATAAAACTCCAGTGTGCATTAATTATGCCAATGCATATACAGCGATTTTGTGATGACACCTTTTATTAACACTGAGAACAGAAGTAAAACAAATGATAGTCTTTCTAAAGTCACTACCATTTCCCCAAAACTCTAAATCAAACATTTCTATATGTAGCTTGCTATAGAATTATTTACATTGTTGATGCTGCACTTTTGTTTAACCAGCTGAATATATACATTTTCTGAACCACTGAACAAAGCAGAAATTCTGGTTGAATGCATTCCATAGAAAAAATATTTAGGACTATACTTTAAAAGATACCTGCCATTGTGTAGGCCTAAAATTGGTAACTGGCTGCTTATTTGGGGGTCAGATTTTCCTTAGATCTGTGCACAAAGAAGATTCTATATATCTGAAGGGGCTTAGCACTGTTCCCATTTCCCATTCTACCAGACCACAGAGGACCACTTTGTGTAGTCAAGGTTCATGCTTCAGAAGGAGGTGAAGACTGGTTGGGCTGGCTAGAGAGCAGACTGAAGGCAGTAGGGATGCAAATTTAATCTGCTTCCACTTTTTGGCCATATTATCTTCCTTGTATGGACCTTCTCTCCATCCGCAGGTGCCTTGCAGTGCAAGGAGGAGTGCCTGGTCGTGTACCCCCAAAGGACTTGTACTGCAAGGCATCTGGGGATGGAGCTCAGCAAGGGAATCGGGCACCAGAACCAATATGGTGGCCCAGGGCTATCTTCTGGATGGCTGTAGCCACTCATGCATCCTCAGAATGTGTGTAGATCCCAACTTCGTATGAAGAGGCCTGCCAGACACTCCTTTTTAAAAGAAAAGAGGAAAAAGAATTGATTCACATGCAGGCAGCCATATCAGTAAAAACATTAGTTAAAATTTTGCAAGGATCTAATTAGAGATGGGCTCTATTTGTGAAAATGAGGTTTGGGTTCAGCCTTTGAACACCTCTCTCAACCTTCAAAGGACTGAGTGTTTGATTTATCTTAACATGAGAGCTGGACTCAATGGGAAATTCAGGTCTTAGAGAGCAAGTGGCCTGCCATTAAAATCGGACCCCAAAAAATTCAGTGATGTTTGGTGGGACCAATATCATCTTTATTTAACAGGAATCCCAAAAAACTTCTATCAGTGATGGATTTGGAGAAACGGTTTTACACAATATTATTTGTATATTTGATAAGAAAACATGAAGCATGTTTTCAGAAGAGCAGAGACTTCACCTCCCACTTTACTCTTACAAGTTTTGAACCTTCAGTTTTACTCCCCACAAAATTAATTGAGAGTTCATTTGGAAGAACTTGAATATTTTGATGCTTGATTTATGGCTATAATCAGGTGCTAGCACTCAGATCTGAGCTCACAAGTAAATTTTGGGTGCCAAAACTTGGGCACAAAGTCTATGGGTGCAATTTCACACTCACAAGTGAAAAGGTTCACTTTTTGAAAACATGTTCCTAGATGCACTCTAAGTGTGTTTACAAAGTGTATACAAATAAGAGGGAGGGTGACAGAAAGCTGTGAAATTAAGTGATGGAAAAGCAGTGAAATGAAGGCCGGAAAAGAAATGAATTAGCTTCAATTAAGCAGAATAAATTCTACAATATCACAGTTTTTAATATGATGGTTATATTAGTTTTCTAATTTCAGCTGTCTGAGATAGCTTTACTAAATCAAATATTTGATCATGTGTGATTGACCCAGGGTCTTTCTGCCGAAGATATTAATTGAAAGGAGACATGAAAGAAAACATTCTAAGGGTTGTGCAAACTTCAACATATTCTTTTCACTGTATTCTTGTAAAAAATTAGGCCAGCTGTTAGCAATGTCACATGTGCATGGCATAGTTTTGGAAGTAATAAGTAATAATTAACATATCAAAATGCATGTCTTTCCTTTTTGTTACCACAGGATGAAGAGAAGATTGGAATAAACTTTAGTCAGGTCTGGTCAGTCCCATATTTGCAGACATTTTATTTTTCTTAGTGATGGTTTGAAACCCTCTTACCTTGTGGTAAGTTAATTAGAGTGGGAATTACAGTGAAACCTGGATTATCCGGTCCTCAATTAACCGTACATTCGGTTAACCGGGATCGCGGAACCATGGGGGATCGGGTGGCCGCAGAAGCTCCCTCGGAGCTCCTGCGGCCACCCGAACCCCTGGACTGTGCTGGGGGACCGGCTCCGATTCGAGCCGACCCCCCAGCTCAGCTCCCGGGCTCGGCTCTCAGCAGGAGCTGCAGTGTTAAGCCGCCGCAGCTCCTGATGAGAGCTGGGGGATCGGGTGGCCACAGAAGCTCCGCCGGAGCTTCTGCAGCCACCTGATTCCCCCAGCTGGTTGGCTATCAGCAGGAGCTTCGATTATCCGTGGTTTTTGATTATCCGGATGACGGGCGCTGGTCATTAACCTTGATAATCGAGGTTCTACTGTAATTACAATTGATGTGAGGTGTTAAGGTGAAGAACAAGTACCTGTAGTGATCCTGTAGCACAGACTGCTACCACTTGAGCTGCGGGACATAGGTTACAATCCTGCTGCTGATGTCTGATGCAGGGATTATGACAGTGCAAGTAATAAAATGTATTTTAGAGACCTAGTCTAGTGATTAGGGAGCTATCTTTTGAGTTCCCTATTTTGAAACAGACCTTTTAAAATGTTTATTATGGATATGCCCAAAGGCCAGCCAGCAGTGGAGGCCCCAAAGGAGTAGATGGTCCCTGCCTCCAAGAGCCTGTAATCTAAATAGACAAGATAGATTCAGTGTGGATGAAGGGATCGAACACTCAAGCAGAATAAGCAAGGTGATGGCAGCAAAGGGCTTTTCAGGGTTTTTTTTCCTTCTCTTTTGTGGGTTTACTTAGGAGGGAGTCAGCTAAATGAAAAGACAGAAAGAGGAGTGAAGGGGGGACAGGGTAGGGAAAATGAGAGTGAGGTGGGGCAGATAGGGACTGAAGCTGAGGAGGAGGGACTGGACCAAACAGCAAATCAGCTCAGGGTAGAGGAAGTCAGGGAAACATTCTGCAGGTTTGAGTAGAGTGACTAGAGGTCCAAAGCTTTGTCTCCTCTTCCCAGCTAGAGTATCTGACTGCTCTGCTCTGCAGTATTCCCCCAGGGTGGACAGGGGAAATGGATGGGAGAAGAGAGATACCATCTGGATCCTGGAACACCAGAATGGAGGGTGGTGGTCTCCCTTGCACAATTCTGGGTCTAGGATAGTGCTGAGTGAAAGGGGGCCCTGGATGTGTGACTTTGGGCAAGTTACTATGTGACAGACTTTTAATGGTATTTAGGTGCCTGAAAGATGCAGATAGACAACTAGTGGGATTTTCAGAAACTTCTATCTGCATCTTAATGTGCCTGAACACCTTTTAAAAAATGTCCCTTAGCGTCCCTTTGCCTCAGTTTCCCATATGTAAAATGGGGATAATAGAGCTTCCCTACTTCAGAGCAGTATTGGGAGGATAAGTACATTAAAGTCTGTGAAGCCCTTGAATGCTATCGAGATAGGGGCCATATATCCTAGAAGGCTCTCAGCGCTTCACAGGTGCAGGCAATTAAAAAAAAAATCAGCTCTGAGGAACATTCTTTATTTAGATGTGTGTAGTAGAAGTAATAAATTCTGATTTCAATGTAATGCTGCCTGCATTTCAGGCAGAAATATTGAATGATTTCCACCCCACCCCCTTCTTTTGTTACCTTTGGAATTAGAAATATGCTGATACTGTCACACAAGTCAGCTGCTGACAAGCAGGGAAACAGTGTGAATACATGCCACCCTATTTATTTATAGTTTATGTTTTGATGTAGAGGGTAAGGATGCAATGTGTCAAACTTGCCCACCCTCCTACCCACTCTCATCAGTTTCAGCAAAGGCAGTGTGATCTTATTTTTTATGCCACTTTCAGCGGAACGTTTTTGCAAATTGTAAACAACAGAATTTGTGCTGTTTATGAAACAGATGTAAATGTTAACTGATGAAGGCACTGACTTATTATATGCAGTATCTTTCCTCATTGGATAATGGACAAAAAAAATTGTTTTCTTCTATCATCAAGCATAAAGGTGAAGCTTAACATATATTATACTTGCCTTGCAAATTTCATGAAATTTTTACCAGTCTAGGCACAAAATCTTGATTGACTGATGATGAAACTACTAATATTGTATGTGCCTGTCAAAGAAAAGGTACTCTCCCTGGATGCATGAGTGAGTGAATTTGTTGGGCTATATTATATTCACTGTACCAGGGACTTGAGAACAAAATGAGAACCTACCTAACACTGATGCAAAAATCACACACTTTCTAAAGTTTAAATAAAGTTAAGTCTCGTTTTAAAAAATGAATGTTCACTGACTTTGTAGATCTGCATTTGTGGACAGGCAAATGGAACTAGTTTGTACACATATTACTAGATGTGTCAGTATGGACCCCCAGTTTGTGCTTTCAGAGAGACCCTTATTTTTAAAAAAGTACTGCCATGTTCTACAGTAATTGCTCCACTTTAGCTTTGTATAATTGAATTGCAGTGCTTGGGACAATTAATGTGGAATATTGGAATATTTTGACCAGAATAAATCCTGCAGGTGCCTATTTGCTATGTGGATGATATATTTGGGAATACATCCTGTATTGTGTGCAAGAGTGAACATATGAAAGAAATGATACAAATGTAAGATTTGGCCCTGGGAGTTGCTAAGTGCCTCACTTGAGCTATTTGCTAGACTACATATGCATCTACGCCACTCAGCACTCTAAAATGTGAGCACCATATTTATGGGTCAGGTTCTCCCGTAATCACTGAATAGTCTGACTTCAGTCATGTGACTGGGGCCAAGAAATAAAGTTATAGGGCTAGATTCTCTCCCACACGTAACTCCCTGATTTTTCAGGGCCAGTCCTTGCCCTCATGTAACTTAAAGCTCCCGCCAGGCTACTTTGAATTTTGCCACTAGCTCAAGGCAGAGCCCCCTCTTTGACCTTGTAACTCCACTATGCTGGACCAAGCAGCAGTGGAATTGTGCCACTAGAAAGATCTCTTTCAACAGGGCAGTTCTCTGCTAGGCACCTGCAACCCAATAAGAGCCACTGTAAACCACTGAGCCACACACTGGCTGGAGAACCTGACCCTTATTTTCTTGCTTGTGTGTTGGAACAAGAGCTTTTTTTATTTAATGGAACTCATTTTGTAAAATATTGGCTGTAGGGGAAAATTATATTTTTCAACTCAAATTATTGTTGGCATTATCGAAATGTTTCATTTTTTTCATGTTTTTTTTAAACAATCAAAATGGTGGTTTTTTCCTTTACTAAAATCTTTTCTTTTTTGAGAAATAAAAAAGTTAATAACATTGAGAACCACTTTGAATAACATGTTGACATCAAAGACAGATAATTGCATGAAAAATGTGGGTCTATGTCAAATCATGTGACATTAAAATAACTTCAGTATTGTTAACATTTAAAAATTTTGACAAGCAGTGATCTAAACCCCATTTTTTTACATCTGAGCAGATGCTGACAGCTCATAGCTGCCACTAACCTAAGGATTCGGAATGGAGGGTTTTTGGCATCCTGAAGATAAAGTACTACCTGAAACTCAAGCACTAGTAGTCTGTTCTTCAGAGGATCTGATCAAGTGCAGCTCCTACTGACTTCTGTTGGAGCTGAGGGTGTTTAGAACGTCTGAAAAATAGGACATAACCATGTGCTTTTTCTGTTGATAGCCAGGATTAAGAGATAGAGCATCAAAACCTGCAAGAATTGCTGCTTATATAACATTATCCCCATTTTAACCATGGAGAATAGAAGCACAGAGGAATGAACCTTAAATGTTCCCACTAATTCTGGGTGCCCAATCTGAGATGCTCTTGATATGATTTTTCAGAGCTCTTATCATAGAGCACTTTCATATGTTCAAAGTATTATATGTTTAAAGTAAATAGCTCCCATTGAGTTCAGGACTCTGAGCACTTCTGGAAAACAGGGTCTCAGGTCAGGCACCTAGAAAATAAGGAGGAACAATTAATTAATCAATTAATGACCATCTGTGAAAAATTTGATTCAAGTGACTTGACTAGCATCTCATGGGACTCTACGACAGAAGCAGGAATAAATGCAGGTGCTCTGTGTGTGTGTGTGTGTGTGTGTGTGTGTAAGAGAGAGAGTAAGAGTGTGTGTGTGCATGCGCGTGTGTGCACCGGGCCAAAGTGTGCACATGTGCTTTGTGGGCATGCATGGCTTGGTCTATACAAGGAGCTGTAGCTGAAAATTGAAGAAATCTCTGTTGAGCATGAATGAACTGTGCTCCTCTGCCCCAGTGGCCTATAAATTGGCCATATTTGGGCTGAGTTTCACAGGGACAGCAAAAGGTGCATCCCTGATACACAGACTGCTCCCATTGTCAACTTTCAAGTCTCTACTCCAAAGCATGAGAGCCGCTCAAAGAAAAACCTGCCAGAAATTTGTAACATGGGCCAAACAATGGATTTTCCACTCAATCCACTTTCAGAAACAACCAAACCATGCTGTCTGAATTTTTTTTGGATAAATAAAACCTGAGGCCAATCCCTGGCATGGAAAATATAAGTGTAAATGGTTAAATTTTGGCAAAGTTATACATACCGAAAACAGGGTCTTATAATGAGAAGTGTTGTGCTTAACATTAATAGTAGGTGGTGCTACAATTTCCATCGTAACACAGAACTCTGTTTTTTGATGAGAGCTCATTTTGCTAGTTTGATGTATTGTAAACAGTAAAATTAATGAACAAAAATTTACAAACATGATATTACTGAAAGACTGGATTTCTGCATGTGTGTACACACATATACACCCACCATAAAGGTGAATAGCAGATTAATTACATGGTAAATTTCTTCACAAAATTCATTAATTTAATTTACAAAAAGCTAATGCATTTAATTATTGTAATTGCGTAACATTCAAATCATTATTTTCAACTCTTCTCTATTCCCTTAATTTCTATCAAATTCCTTTCTGCAGTTTCCTAAAATCACTGCAGCTGTCATTACCGCTCTTTCTTGAAGGTCAAAGCTTAAAATAACTGAAAAGCCTCTGTAACCTAGCAATCATTTTCTGCCTTGAGGTTGTTCCTTCTACAAGCAATTCCACAAAAAGTACAATTATAAATGTTTGAACTTATTTCTATTTGCCCTTCATGTGACCTGAGGATGCTGGTTACATTAGATTGTTGATTATTTTTTTTTATATATATACAAGTGGTTACAGTTATGTAGCATGTCACATTGAAACTGTAATACATGGAGAAATCTTGGGCACTGTTTTGCAGACGAATTAAAATGTGTCATATTATTTATTTATTTATTGACATCAGGAATAGATTTGCTCTAGGTTAACTGGTTTTTATTCCAGTCCAGAGTCAACAGCAAAACTGGAAAGTATGTGACACTGGATATTTCATATCCCAAGAAATGTAAACACCCAGCAAATTTGAAATCTGACTTGAAGGGGAAGGACTGTGAGAATCCAACATGAACAGAATTTAGATAAAACCTCATTCTTGCTGGTATGCATTTAACCGCTGACAATGATCCTCTGTCTTATATGTGTTCTTTGCTCACTTGAATTTGTGTATTGCATTATTATTAGTAGAAGTGGTTGTATTACAGTAATGCCTTCAGGCTCTAATGTGCTAGACACTGTTCAAACATGTTGAGAGGTGCTTTCTGCCCAGAAGAGTCTATAAGCAAGACAGACAAGACAAACAAAGTAAGCATTTTCCTCCCCATTTTACACATTAGAACTGAGCTACAAAGGCCCAGATCCTCAAAGGCCTATATTCCTTTGGGAAACCTAGGATTTGAAATCTCACCGCCTCGTGAGTTTGCGTCTAGAATCTTATCGACAAATACCATCCTTCCTTCAAGTGCGTAAAGCTGGATGGGGTTTTCCTAGGAGCACAGCAATGTTTCTTTTGGTCTAACCACAGAAATCGCTACAGAATGAGCTACTGGGGCAGGTTTGGAATGACAGATTCTAATAGAAATCCTTCCCTTCTCTTGCTGCTGCTGCTCCTCCTCTCACTAACCTCCATCACAACTGAAATTCTAAGGGGTTTAGGTCTGAGTTTCTGGTTTTAGTTCATCTACAGTTATAACATGGGAGTGATGGATGGGGAGCTATAATCTTAAGAGCTCTGTAACTGGTGGGGAATGGAGGGATGAGGGCACTGGATCTCTCTTAAATATAGTAACCTAATTAAAGCCTCTTTACTCATTCACCAGAAAGAAGCTTCTGGGAAAAAGCGGTAAAGCCTGCATCTCACAAATCAACCTCACAATTATTTGCAAGGTACTCTCTCAAAGCCTTTTCCTCAGTTCTTATCCCGGACAGACCACCTGCATCTGAATCCAAGTTTGCAATACTTCACAATCATTTGTTGAAGCCCTTATTTTATTTTGGCAAGCGGGATAGTTTGTGTCTTGGATCTGTTTTTCATAAATCAAAGACGATAACATTAAAAGTGAAGGACCCAAAATTGCTCTGTGTTCACTGAACATTGAGTTTAGTTTACTTGTACTGCAGAAGACATTTATGCTAATGAAAATGTTTGCACAGCTATATTATAGCCACACAATTCAAACTGTTATAATCAAGATTGTGGCAGCACTTTCAGACTAAACCATGTTTAAGGTGTTATAATTTAGCAGGAGGGGAAAAAGGGTGCTCTCATTTAAAACTTGGCACTAGGCCTGGCAGTGGTATTTTAAAACAAATTTCATAACAAAATCTCATCTATTTGTAAGTCTGACTGTGGAAATAAACTTACTTGGAGCATACAGGAAATTAAATTCTTAGGCCTGGCTTACTGCTTCCACAAAGGCAGTATGCTGATCCCTAAATGGGAACAGTTCATGTCACCCAACAGCAGGCTCTCTCATTCTTCATTCCTGCTTCCACTGCCACCAATAGGAGTTTTAACTGACTTGAATGTGAGAAGGTCCAAACTCTTTGTAAGTAGGGAGCATCATCAGCAAGCTGTGAAGAGGCAATGGTTCAGAGTTCAGTCTGGGTAAACGCAGAGAAGATAACTTACCTGAACATAGTGATGTTCCAAGCAGAGCTGGACATTTCAGGAAGATAAGTTCTTATGAGATTTCTGGTCTTTTTTTTTTTTTTTGCTTTAGATCAGGCTAGAAAAGTTGTGAGAATAGCTTCTCTTTACTACTGCAGCCTTTTGATTCCCATCAAGAAAGGGGAAAGAAAAATACATAAGAAAAAGGAACTGTATGTTTCTCAATCTCAAAGAAAGATTTGATTAATGCTGGATTTGAAGTTTTAGGCTATGTACAGACAACAGACTTGTTCTGCAATAAATTGTTGCAGGACAAGCAAAGTGTTATAACTGTAACGCTTTCCCCGTCCACACATCAATCCTTCTAACGCAAAGGAGTGTTCACACGCTCTTTTACATTTTCGTTAGAAGGAGCAGTGCATGGTGGGCACTTATCCCACCATGCACTGCCCAGCCAGCCTTTAGGCTGGCAGTGGGGCTCTCCAGCCACCGAGATTGCTGGCTTCTTGGCAGCAGGGGCAGCACAAGGGACCCCAGCGGCAGCAGGGCTCCAGCCGCCAGGAGTGCCGGTGGTGTCAGCGGCTAGAGCCCCGCTGCTACAGGGAGTCCCTCAAGCCTCGCTGTTTCCCAGCTCTCTGCCAGGAAACTGAGCGGCTTGAGAGAATCCCCGCAGCGGTGCTCCAGCTGCCAGGGCTCCTGGTGGCTAGAGCCCCACTGTCACGGGGAGTCCCTCAAGCTGTTCGGTTTCCTGGGTGGCTTGAGGGACTCCCCTTGGCAGCAGGGCTCTAGCTGCCGTGAGTGCCAGCACTCACGGCAGCTGGAACTCCGCTCCCACTTGTCAATTTCACCACTGTGCTAGAGCAGTGAAATTGACAAGTATGACAACACTGGTGTCCCAGAGTGGCCTCCACTGGCACTCTGGGACATTTCCGGAGGCTGTCTAACCCGCAATGAGTGTACACACACACTGTATTGCAGGACAGACAATCCATGGTAAGCATTACCACGGTTGTCTGGGTGGTTCACCTATTGCATGGCTGTTGCTGTGCAATAGGCAATATTGTAGTGTGTTTGCTCACAGCCTTATCACGCGGTAAAGCTCCTTACTGCGCGATAAGGCTGTGGTGTGTACAGGGCCTTAGAAGAAAATATGTAGCTTCATAAGGCCAGACAGGACCACTGTGATAATCTAATCTGAAGCCATGGACTTTTACCCATTGATTCCTATATCAACCCCCACAACTAATGTTTGAACTAGAGTATATCTTTTAGAAAATTATTCAGTCTTGATTTAATGATTCCAAGTCACAGAATGTTTCCACATCCCTTAGTGCGGTATTTCAGTGATTAATTACACTTGTTGATAAACATCGGTGTCTTGCATTTTCTCCTTAATAGTTACCTCTTAGCCTTCATTTAAAAAAGCTAAACAGATTGAGCTTTGTAAATGGTCTCTCAATATAAGCCATGATTTTTTCTCAGCTGTTTATCACCCACACTTTTTTGTCACCTTTAAAATAGTGATCCTGATCCTGCACTTAGCATCCTTTGAAGTTTACCTGCTTGACCAGTCATTAGTCATGGGAGTATAGGTATGCTTGTGATCAAAAGTATTGGTAGGATTAGGGCCTCATAGGGTGATTTGTTTATCACAGGAACCATGCTTATTTTCCTATGTCTTCTGTGAAGTGCCTAGAACAAGTTTGGGAACTATAAAATAATGAAAAATCATAATTAGTTGGAAATGTTAATATAAGGTATGGTAAAGGGAGGGGGAGGAATCTTCATTGCTTTTGAGGAAAGCAGAAAATTGTGTTATCTTTAAATACAGATTGCCCTAGACTCTTGAAATTCCTGTCAGAGAAGGCAATAGACATAATAATATGATAATTTTGCCATAAAGATTTATCATCTGTGATGGAGACAGCACAGATCAACAAATTCCTGACTGAAAGAAAGTAAAAGCATTGTTATACCTTTGATCCAATTAGTGTCAGTAGGAGGAAATATCTGTAATGTTCAGTTCCTAGTCCCATTTTTTTATCGCAAGAAAAAGATAGCAGAATGGTGAATGTGTGTCATACATAATGCATTGACCTTTTTATAATTTGGTTAGTTGGCAGCTGTAATTCTTTACCTGTTTACAACTTCGCAGACTTGTCAGGCAGGGGTTGGATGGCCAGCCAATCAAAGTGCAGAGAATTGAAAAGGTCAAAGTAGTATTCTCTTATAGCATTCTATTGTACTTGACATGCTATTGTTAAAAAATTAAATTTTAATGCCTCCTGTACTGGACAAAGACAGTGACAAGAACAGGAAATGACACCTGATTCATCTATTGTGTTGGCAAAATCTGTAATAAGTATGGGATATAGTATAACCATTCTTTTTTAAAGAAATTTACAATTTCAAGACCGTAATCTGCTGAGTCTCCTCTTTGTCACATCTGTGCTCCAGAGTGTGCATTACACAAGACCACATTTCTATTCAGTGGTGGCAGCCTGAAATAGACAAGGATCATAGTTAAATTGCCTTTCTAATGACTGCATGGATCAGAAAGATTCTGTCATATTCACTAGACTGGAGACTGTATATTATCTAAGTGGAGAGAAGGAAACTAATTGGTCAAGCTGGGTAATTGATAGAAATGGTTATGTATTCTCTGCTTACCTTTTTAAACCTTTTTTTCAAGAGCATTCAAATTAACATCAAACTATGACAAGGAATCAAAAAGAGAAAAGGAGAGCAAGAAAATAACAAGGTACAATTAAGTAATATTGAGCTGCTATTAGATTGCAGCAATGGGTATAGGAGGAATATTGGTGACATACAGAGCTGTTTCAAAATTTTTGAATGACCGTTGCCGTCAGAAAATACAGTTTTGTTGAAAATGAAATACTTCACATAATTTAGACAATTTTGTGAAAGTTCCACTGTAAAGAAAAACCAGAAAAAAAAGTTTGATATTTTTGGAATATCACATTTCAATTTTTTTATTTTGGAACAACTTTTTGGTCTTGTTTAAAAAATTTGTTATATATCATATGTTATAAAATAAAAAAGGCAAAATTGTAACAAAACATTTAATCTGATCCCAAACAAAATTCTCTCTCTCTCTGTATATAGTGTAATAGCACAAATAAGACACATATTGGGTTCCTACTGTTCTTCTCAAAATTCCTTTCTAAAATAAACAGAATCCGTTCTCTCAGGGTTTGTCTACACACAATGTATTAGTCCTCATTAGCAAGGTTCCAAAGGGGTAGCCGTGTTAGTTTAATTCAGCAAAACAAAAAAGGAGTCCTGTGACACTTTTAAAGACTACCGAATTTATCAATCACATGAGCTTCCGTGGGAGAATATCCCAGTTCCAAGTGTCTGGCGAAGTGGGATTCTCTGCCACAAAAGCTTAAGTGATAAATACATTTATTAGTCTTTAAAAGTGCCACAGGACTCTTTGTTCATTAGAAAGGTGTAAATTATAGTGTGCACTAGCATGTAGAACAGCAACTGGCCTGTGTGGACTCGACTGGTGTGCCCAAAATAATAATCATCTTATGCAATAATGCAGTATTGTTGGAAGAGGGACTTCACTGATGCTCACAAGAGAACTTTTAGTGAGTGCCAGCCAGGTTCACAAAGGCCAGTTAGAATTCCACATGCTAGTGTGCATGGGAGTTTATATCCCTTGAATGTGGATTAATACACCATGTTGACAAGCCCTCAGATAAATAAATAAAAGACCATTGAAAATTGTAAGATCTAGTACTTTTTTATGTTACTAATCTGCATTAAGATAATGTCCATTCTAAAACAAAGTGATTGCTATTTTTTCCAGTGTCCTCATACCAAAATTCTAACTATTGTTATTGTTTTAAATCAGATTTTATTTATAGAGCAAATACCAGTTTTCAGTATCTCTTTAGTGTCATTTAATACATTAAGGTCTGGGGAAAGGAACTGATCTGGCCTATAATCTTCCTATAGCACTGAATATTTTCTGCCAAAAACTAATGAGATTTCACAGCTCTAAAATACATTATGCTTTCAGCTCCACATTTATACCTCAGGTAGAAGTCAGAATATCTCAGATTTAAAGGGTGCAGCTGAAGCGATATCTAGCACATTTGATGGTGGTTCTCCCCCACCCCCCACAGTTGTGTAACTTTAATTGGAAATGTTTCACAGCAGTGTAATTTCCTTCCTAGAGTTTTATTAATTAAATGAGAGTATAGGCTTTTCAAGGGTCCTGCTTTTATATGGCATTAGGTGATCTTCAGGGGCTGAGTTGATTTGTTATTAAAATATACAGAGTTTTTGTGTGTGTTTGGTGTATCTGATTTCCTTAAGAGATCTATTATTTTACAGCCAGAAGATTTACTTTAGAATAAAGGCTCCCCCAAAACTATACGAATTCTTTCACTCGTGATTTCTGGCAAGAATCAGCCTTTTCAAAGCCACATTTCTTATTTCTCTTCTATCTGTCTTAGGTACTTGTATGGCCCCATTATTATAGTTTATGTGCTAGTCACTTCTTTAATGTATTTATCCTAACAACACCCCTGTAAAGAGAAGCACTATTATCTCCATATTTTTAAAGATGGGAATCCAGGACACAGAGGGGCTAAATGACTTGCTTATGGTCACACAGGGAGTTTGGGATAGAGAAGGGGAATGAACCCAGGTCTCCTGAGTCTCAGGCAAGTTTACTCTTGGTTCTATTCATCTAAAAGTTTAATTATTTTTTCTCTCTTAAAAGTTTTTCTATTATTTTAATCCTCACATATCTATTGAGCAAAGACTGATAATGGTGTGGATCATGTTTTCCTTTCTATAAAACTAGTACTACATGCGCCTTTTCTCCAGTCTTCAAGTACCACCCCACTTTTTCATCACTTATCAGAACTAGTTGTCCATGGTAGGCATTCAGATTCCAGGGTAATGATCACAGTATTAATGCACAGATGAGACTATGCCTGTCTAGATGTGCATATGTACACTCTTCATGAGAATATTTTCTCTCCTATCATAGAGGTCAGCTGCCTCTATGGCCAAATCCTGCCACTGGATTTTTTTTTTTTTTTCTTGTGATGGATGGATGGATGAGAGAAGAGGGATGAATCAGAGAGGCTGGACATGAGGCCAAGGGTCTGCCCATCATTCTCTTAGCTCTCTCATGCTTAGTGGAGCTTATAAAGTTAAGGTAATAGAGCATAGGTTGTATACTATTCCTGTTAAGTTCCTTCTTTGGTAGTTACACCCGCTTAAGAGGTATCCCTGATTTGTAGCTGTGGCCAAAGGAAGGCCCTATTCATTCAGCTCTAGTGAAACTATGCTACCAGAATCAGAACAGTTGAAGATGTAAAGGCAGTTGGAATAGCCTTTAGAATAGGCCTCTTTAGTGATCTCCATTCCCAGTTACACATTAGCTTGTCCCAGTATTTCTGAGACTTAAATTTCTGAGACATGCTCATATTCCAATATATGTGATGTAACAATATCAACTGGTGAGTTCACCTTTGGGTCTGATAGCTCTATGACTTTTCTCCTATCAACTATTGAATCTCAATGGAGTAAATTGATTCTACATATTTCTCCTATTCCAATATAAAGTATAACAATATGTTTTCATTAGTGTTTAGTAGAAGGTTATTGAATGCGGATGCCTGATATATAGAAACATGGCTCTACTTGAGTAGCGTTCTACAGAAAAGGGCTCTGTGATGAAAGTTCAAAGCTGGCATTTAACACAATTTTGCATGCACTGCCTCTGTTGGAGACACTTCTGCAACTCAACCTTAACAAATCTCTCTCTTTTCGTGGTCCATAAATGACAAGCCTATTATTCAAGCATAAATCTGCAATTCTTACTATTCCCCTTTTCAATCTAAGAACAGCAATTACACGCTTTCCCTGCAACAGTAGTGGATTAGTTATCCCATATGCAGGGCTGGAAAAAAAGCTGGTGTGCTGTAGTATGGCTTAATGGCACTTGTGGACAACATGCTTACACCTTTGCCTGTCATCACAGGAGTTTCCTCCTCTTCTCTGCTTTGTGTGGACAGATGAAAGGGGGTTAGAGGAGGGAAGGAGCAAGGAGAGAAACAGCTACCAATCACTGCAGTGCAACTTCCTTTTCATTCTTTTTCTGAAACAATGACAGTGAATGAGTAGATAGAAAGTTTAAAGCTTTACTTAGTCATCTGCCCTCTTGCTTTCTAGCACCTCTTCCTGAACATGTGAAAGCTGAGCAGCCCTTGAAAGTATGTGATACAAGGCTTTGGAAGTACATGAGCCTAAGGCTACTAGCATCTTCAGAGCAGGGGCATGGGCAGTTTAAATTGAGTTCAATGGGAATTAAAAGAAGCTTTATGTTGGAGAATAAAAAGCTTAAGGAAGAGTGTATGTTTCTATCTGGAACTTCCTCTTCCAAGCTAAACCCACCAACAGTAACCATTTGACAGAAAGGAGAATGGATTACTGTCTAAGGCAGCCATTGTCTTTTAGTTGAGTGTCTTCTGGAATTGGGGAGCATCAGATTACTGTGGGAGGGTGGGTTTGGAGAAGAGGACAGATAGGGTGCAGTTAGAAAAAGCTAGAGAGAGAGCTGCCTTTCCCTGAACCAGTGCCTGAGCCCTTGAAAGCCACTCGCGTTTGTTCCTTTCTCCCTTGGTGGCTCATGATGCAATCTGCTTTGGGGACAACTCAGGACAGGCCTGTGGGCTCTGACAACAGGTTGCTGCTTCATGAGAACCCAATCTCCCAACAAATGGCTCCAACCCCCAAGCAGCTAAAAGGTACCCTTCTGGTGACGAGGGGACTGGGAAAGAGAGGCAGACAAGGCGTAATAAGGGGCAGCAAAAAAAGCAAGAAGATGGAAAAGGAGATGGTAGAGATAGAAGGGGTGGGACAGAGAAAATGGACAGATAAAAGGAAAAACAGTGGCAACTTTACCATGAAATAAGTCCTGTGGATGGCAGCGCTTACCCAACCAGCAATCCATCACACATATAGCGCCACCTAAATAAGACTGAGAACCACCGTTTTAGCCTTTCAGGATGATATGGAAACCCAGCATCTTGACTTTACAATGTGTGTGGCGTTATGGCTTTGTTTGTAGGTGGGTGTGTGTGTGGGTTTTTTTTTGTTTTGTTTTGTTTTGTACTACACAAAGGCACAACATATATATTGACTCGAACAAGCCATTGGGCAGGGTTTTGCTGTAGGTCATGGGCCTAGGAGAGGTTTGGAAGAAAGAAGCAAACTGTGGCTCTGTACTGACAGGCAAATTTTTATTGCTGTTGAAGCTGGCGGAGTCGTTCCATTTATAATGGAGGAATCATGCTATATATTTTCTTTTCTCTCTGAATTTAATTAATCTCAGATTGTTAACTTGCCAAAGCAAGCTAAAACAATCTATTAGGAAAAACTTGTGAAGATCGTGATGTTTCATGTATACGTTTTATTTTGTTCCTTTTTTTGTTTTACAAGCAATAAATCCTGGGAACAATTTTTTAATACAACTCAGAATTTGATCTCTGTCTCAGACTAGTTGCAGCACATCTGCTTGCTGTTAAATGATGTTGGTTCTTGTTCTGTTTAAAAAAACAAATGCAACCCAATTTATTAATTTAGCAGACAGAAAAATAAAATATATTTCTAAGTGAACAGATCCATAGGAGGATTTGAACCCTGCATTTTTCTAAACCATACTTAATGATCTCCCTATCTATGTTCACAAGAGCAATTTAAAAAACTATTATATAAACTGACCACAACAACCAGTAACAGAAAAATATTTCCTACTTTACTGAAGAAATCTGGGGCCTATATATCTTGATGTTCCATTGATTTCAGAGAAAATTAATTTAAAGCTGCAGAAAATAAAACAAGCAGAGGATGTTCAATAGCAGAGGACTACAGACAAGAGTTCAAAGAAAGTGCACCTATAAATTCACACCTATTTCTACAATAATTAAAATATCCATTTTTAAACCCAGATTTAATTACTATATGTTTTTCTTCAACTAAAAAGTGTAAGAAAAAAAGAATTAGGAAGTAAAGCCAGTAGAAAAAGTAAAAAGAAATTAACTAAACCATAAAATTGCAATAAAGAAAAAACAGAATCAGTCACAAAGGTAGGAAAATGGGAAAAGATTATTAACAGGGACAAATGTTAATAGCAAAGGTTATGATAGTCTAAGAATATAAATGTCTATAAAGCTCTAACAGTCTTAACATCTAAGTGGATAAGATCTTTTTTTAAATGAATTGCAATTATAATAAAGTTTTGTTTAAAATAATTATCTCAAATTATAGCTCAAAAGAAAATGACTAGCAATATTTTCTCACCTAGTTAAACTAATTGTGCATGCAACCAGCATCTTTTTAGTCTCATTACAAAAAGTCAAAGAACAAATAGGAGTCGGATGAGCTTTTTCCTGATGAAAAAATAAACCAAAACAGTGGCTGTAAATTAAACAAAGCTTTGTTATGATAGTGTTTGCTGAGTAACACAATTGTAATGAAGAACATTCATACCAATTTATTGCAATTTACATTTATTACCAAATGGACCATTGTATACTGTGATTCCACTCATACCAAGCTCTGCCTCCAACACTATCAATAGGTATACGTTTTAAAATAAGAATTCTACTCTATTCAGGTTTGTGTCTTAAGACATTATGTTGATAAGAAATGGCTTGGAAAGAGAGCACCTTATTTACAATCATTTAAAAACAAGCTTTGTGGAAGAGAAAAATAAACCTTGGATATTTTACAGGACCACTAGAACATTTTTTGATAAAGAATAACAATGGATCTACATTGAATTAAACAGGAACTATGAAAGAGCAAAACTTGCACCTGCTTCACTCTTCTGTGGACAGCAATTTTGTTTGCCTCTGTAGCAAGTTGGAAAAAGGCAAGAGTTAAAAAGCAAAACAATTGATTTAACTTTTCTAGCTCAGGAACTAAATATGAATAAGTTGCTCTTCTTGGACTTATATAGGTGGCCTCTCAAAATAAAATAAGGAAACAGTTAATGCTTTCATCAATCATTTTAAAATAAAGACTGAAATTGCTGTTATACAAGAAACTCCTATTAACAGTTATTACTGTGGTGTCTCATTTCAGCTTTCTGTGTTCAGAGGAGAGATTTCTTAGCTGAATGGATCCTGCTGCCTTGATAAAGCATCAGAGTCTGTCAGATGGTGAGATTAGAATTCTAACAACTTGCAGATGACATTCAAGCATAGCAAACCCTCATCCTTTGTTGACAGTTTGTCTGGTAATTGTCTACAACACTGACATTTAGTCAAGAAAAGGCCTCTGAAATGTGTACAGTTAAAGAATGTAGCTGAGGCTAATCTTACAGAATTACACTATTTGAGGCTTTTTTTAAAGTTAAAGATTGGCAAGCTTTCAAGGAAGTAAAGCCATTACCTAGCCCACAAACTCTAAACCTATCTTTGAAAATATATTTCCAGCAGAACTAAGTTAATAATGTAAATAAAATATTTTTGCTTCATTTTCTGTTGAGAAATTGATCATATGAAGATTGTTTGTTTGTTTTTCTTAATTTATTCATTATTCAGTTTTGTTCTCTGCATAAGTTCTGAAAATAATTTTTCTGAAAACAATTAATTGTGCTCATTTGATAAACATGAAATTTGAGTTCTTTTGATTGGACTCAATACATATGCTATGTTTCTGTTGTCTGTCTGGATGAACACAACTCTTAGGCTCTGCTTTCTGGCTGAACACTTGCATAAGAATTTGAAATGAGCTTTTCTTGAATATTTCCATTTGCTTAAAATTCACTGTTCTGAGAAATATTCCAATCATCATTTTTCTGCATTTTCAGGAAAATTGGATTCATACATAGTCAAAGTGGATTTGTTTAAAAATTCACCCTAAACTGTAGGAAACCTTTTTGTGGAATCTGCTCATGTCTAATTTTTAGCCACCGCAAATGATATAATGCCCACTATACTATTATGAAAGTTAGGAGGAGGGAAGTATATAAAATGTAATGAAAGTTACAAGCCTTCCTTCAAAGCTAATTCTAGGTATCTTCTCATTTCTCATATCTCCCAACATTTAGCGGGAAAATGATAAATACAAACATCTTTCACTATGCTCAGCCTGTATGAAGTCCAAAGAAAGAGTAGTAAAACCACTAATGTATTAATTGAGTAGATAGTCAAGAGTCATTAATTTAAAATGATTAAATATTTGCAGATTATTTGTATAGTACTTTCTTGTTTTAAAGACTTTAAGGTACAGAGAACCCACCAGCAATTAAGTCGTGCCTCCATGGTACAGAGGAAGGCGAAAACCCCCTAGAGCCTTTGCCAATCTGCCCTAGGGGGAAAATTCCTTCCTTACCCCAAATATGGTGATCAGCTAAACACTGAGCATGTGGGCAAGACTCGTTAGCCAGACACCCAAGAAAGAATTCTCTGTAATAACTCAGAACCCCTCCCATCTCAGGCCGTTGACATACCCACCACCAGTAGTCAAAGATCAGTCAATTACCAGATGCCATCCCCTCTATAAATTTATCAAGCACACAACTCCCCTTGGAAGGCTATTCCAGAGCTTCAGTCCTCTGGTGGTTAGAAAGCTGCATTTAATTTCAAATCTAAACTTTCTGATGGTCAGTTTATATTCATTAGTTGTTATGTCCATATTGGTGCTGAACTTAAATAATTCCTCTCCCTCCCTGGTATTTATCCCTCTTATATATTTATGGAGAACAACCATATCTCCCCTCAAACTTCTTTTGGTTAGGCTAAACAAGCCAGGCTCTTTGGCTATGTCTACACTAGAAAAAGTTAGGTCGACTTTAAGTCGACTTAATAAGGTTGACTTTAAGTTGACTTAAAGTCGACCTTATTAAAGTTGACAAAGTTAAGTCAACTTAGTTCACTTGGTTAAGTCGACTTAGTCCACTTTGTTAAGTCGACTTAACGACCCTTAAGTTGACTTAATAAAGTCAATTTAAGGGTTACTCCACATCCACACCATCCTTAAGTCGACTTAAGGAGTCGACTTAAGGCTTAAGTCGACCTATTGGGTGGTTCTTATTAAGTCGACTTAAGCTTTCATTAAGTCGACTTAATGAAAGTCTGGTGTAGACAGGGGGTAATTTAGGTCAACTGAAGGGTCCTTAAGTCGACCTAAATTGCTAGTATAGACATACCCTTTGAGTCTCCTCCCATAAGGCAGGTTTTCCATTCCACAGATCATCCTTGTAGCCTTTCTTTGCACCTGTTCCATCTTTGCACCAGTGCATCTTTCTTAAACATGAGGGTGGGGTGTGTGATGGGGGGGGGACACACACCAGAACTGCACAAATATTCCCAAATGTGGTCTCACCAGCACCTTGTATAATGGTGCTAACATTTCCCTATCTCTACTGAAAATACCTCATCTGATGCATCCTAGGACCGCGTTAGCTTTTTTCACAGCCACATCACATTAGCTCTTTTGGCCACAGTATCGCCCTGGGAGATCATGTCCATCTGATTATTCACCATGGCTCCCAAATATTTTTCTGAGTTCTGTTCCCTGAATAGACTCTCCCATCCTGTAAGCATGATCTATATTCTTTGTTGCCAGATACATACATTTACATTTTCCCATATTAAATCACACACTATTTGCTTCTCCAATACTCTGATGTATATTTCACTGAAATCAATAGAGTTACAATGGTGTTAAAATTTAGTGAGAGAAAAATATGGCTCAGTATCTCTTCATATTTTCCAAACTCCAGCTCTGGGTTGTTGCTGAGAATGGGTTGGAAGGGAAATTCCTGTGCAAACCTGAAACAACGAAACACAAATATTTTTTTTGTGACAGAACCCTCCCGCAACTTAGTTTTATAAATTTATTTATTGCAGCTGCTATGCTGTTGATATCAAGGTGCTGACGGTAATTTGTGGATGTTTTGCTTATTCTATTTCATTAAGTGGAAAACAGTGGGAGGTTGAAGAATGCCAAAAATGGTGGTATTATAAAGAAAACTAAGCAGCTGCTGTGGTAGGCAACAGTTTCAAATGGAGACCAGTTTTTCTTTAGCTGTCCAGGATTATTTGGCTAATCTATCTGTGATATTTGACCTTGTATTGTCATAGCAGATTCAAAGGAAGCACTTGTCTGTAATTATGTACAAGTAGAATAAGATCAAGCTAAATCATGGATTTACCAATGGAAATATGTCATGGCCAGTTAAATTGTTGTATGCTGAAACCTTTTTACAACTGTTTATATAAAAGAGGAAAGGGAAGAGCTTCCTATTTTAAGGAGATGAGGGATGGGGGAATGGGTAAAACATGTTTCTTAAGAAGGATGAGAGGATAATACCTAAATATTCACCCCAGTAATGCATCTGATGGAGAACTGTTCACTTTGACCTAAGATACTTGGAGAGTTGGGGAACTAAAAAGCATAGAAACAAACAAATATTTAGAGTATGAAACAAAAAATATTGGTATCTGAAGTTCCTAGGCAAGATTAGGAATTATGTTTTGGAGGTTTATCTGCTTTCATGAAGTTACAGGTAAACTGAAGTGTAATTATTGATTATTTAGTAAGTTACATTTAATTATTAGCTTTTGTTCATTTAAAAGCTGAGTGCCATATCCTCAGACTGGGTATACAGGCATACTGCTATTGATTTCAATGGAGCTTTGATGATTTACACCAGCTGATTTATGGCCCAGGGGATTTAAAATAATTATATTAATAAAGATAAAAAACACCTATGGTCATTAACATTCTCACTGTTCAGAAACAGTGGGTTTGGATGGTGGGAATTACTATTTTGGGTTACAATAATCTGTATTTATCTTGAATAGTAACCTTATAATCTGAAACCTCTTCATGACAACCTTAGTTTCCTGTCCTTGGTTTTAAATTGCAGGTCCATATGCATAGTGAAGTACACAAATTTCAAGATAACTTCATATTTACATTGAAGTCATCTGTTCTTGAAGGGTAATTTATAAATGATTTCAGTTGCATCTGCTTTTACTTTAAAAAGAGGCTATAAACAGTATCCCCACTTGGTACGTTTCAGAATAAGAAAGGTTAAATATATCTTTACAACACAATTGGACTTCATTCACTGTGAAATATATTTTTATGTAATGAAATCCTGGCTTAACACTTATATTACTTTGAATACATACCATAGCAAAGGATGAGAGCTCTGATTTTTAGATAATTGGTAGTGATTTCATGAGCACCTTATATATTTTCTTGTTATCATAATAACGATTAATTTGGATTTCATGGTTGCATGTAGTATGTTAACTGTTGGATGTATTTATTGAGCCATTTAATATAACTGTCAATTAAATGAAAATCACATAGCTATAGTTAAGATCTTCAATTCAAAGAAAAAAAATGAGAATGTGTAATTACATGCAATACAGCAAATAGGGAAAGCAGGGCACCAAACTTTAGTTACACAGATATGTGAGCTGCAGAAGCTAATAGTGCTAATATGTTTAAAACTGTTCTTTTGTTTTAGTAGTCTGCGTGACTCAGAGAGAAATTTGATTGGTGATCATAAGAATAGCCATATTGGGTCAGACCGACAGTCTGTCTAGCCCACTATTCTGTCTTCCGATAGTGACCAATGTCAAATGCTTCTGAGGGAATGAACAGAACAGGGCAATCATAAAGTGATCCACCCCCTCTTGTTCATTTCCAATATCTGGCCTTCAGAGGCTTAGGGGCAGCCAGAGCATGGGTTTGCATCCCCGACTTTCTTGGCTAATAGCCATTGATGGACTTATCTTTCATGAATTTATCTAATTCTTTTTTGAACCCAGTTCACAACATCCTCTGGCAATGCTTTCCACAGCCTGACTATGTGTTGTATGATGTACTTCCTTGTGTTTGTTTTAAACCTGCTGCCTATTAATTTCATTGTGTGTGATCCCTGGTTCTTGTGTTATGTGAAGGAGTAAATAACACTTTCCTGGTCACTTTCTCTAGACCTGTATTGTATCCCCTCCTAGGTATCACTTTTCCAAGCTGAATAGTCCTGGTGTTTTTAATCTCTGCTCATGTAGAAGTTGTTCCAGATTCTTTATCATTTTTGTTGCCCTTCTCTATATGTTTTCCAATTCTAATATCTCTATTTTGAGATGAGGCAACCAAACCTACATTTAAGGTGTGGGTGTGCTATTGCTTTATACAGTGGCATAATGCTATTTTCTATCTTATTTATCTGTTTCCTAACGTTTACTAAAATTCAATTAGCTTTTTTGACTGCTGCTGCACATTGGAAGGATGTATTCAGAGAACTATCCACAATGACCTTAAGATCTCTTAGACCCCATCATTTTGTATGTATAATTGGGATTATGTTTTCCAATGTGCATTACTTTGCATTTATCAACATGGAATTTCACCTGCCATTTTGTCACCCAGTTGTGTGACTTTGTAACTCTTTGCAGTTTGCTTTGGATTTTACTATCTTGAGTCATTTTGTAATATCTGCAAAGTTTACCACTTCATTGTTTACCCCCTTTTTCAGATATGAATATGTGAACAAACAGAATGGTCCCAGTACAGATCCTGGGGACACCATGCTATTGACCTCTCTCCACTGTGAAAATTGGTGGACTAGACAGTCAGGGGATTAGGTTATGGTATCTTCCAATTTTATACTAATGCTTGAATCTGTGGTTAGTTTGTGATGGAAAGAAATTAGAATTGGCTAGCTCTTCTGATGGCTTATATTGGAAATCATTCCTGAAGCCAATCTGTCCAGTGCCTGTAAGAAACTTTAAAAACTGGTTTTTTGCTTGAGGAGTGACATGGGCATTTTTATATAACAAAAATAAATAAATAGGGTAATTTAAATGAACAATCATTGCTTTCTTTGATCTAATTTCTGTTTTTTTATTTGATTGCTTTTCTGTCATTGGATTATGAGCTTCCTGGAACAGGGATTTTCCATCTTCTCTATTTTGAGTGTGCCTAACACTCTGTGGAGGCTACCAGAAATGAGTACTACATAATAATATGATCCTTGTCCTTTAATTACAGCAGAGGAAAGCACCATTGTTAGTAGCCTCAGCAAAGAGGCCAAGGATTTGAATGGTGTATGGAGAGTGGACTGCTCTGTTACTCTTAATGAGGAGATCCATTTGAAGTAGGATTGAAGCCTCATCAATGTAGCAGCAGGGGAAACTTGCCTGTCACTGCCATGCCGTTCTGTTCTTAGAAGCTCAGTCCCGAGACATGTCAATCTTGCACTTTCAATGAGTGCTAAACACACTTTAGTAAGCTTATTTTTAAAATAGTTCCAAAGCACCGTGTAGATTAGTTCCTCAACAGTATAAATCAGTGTAGCTCCATTGACTTCAATGTACTTAAGAAGATTTACACTCAATGCTTTTTTTGTAAAAACAAAGGTGCTGGTATTCATATCTTCATGGTAAATTCGAAAAATGTCTCTCCCACCCTCTTTCTGCGCTACCCCTCTTCTTCCAGTGGTGCCCTCCTTTTTCCTGCTTATCCCACTCCCCCAGCTGGGCTGTGGGGTGGGCAAAAAAAGTGCCGGTACTCCGTACTCCTGGGTACTGTCACAAAAACCCCAGGCTATGTCTACACTTGTAATTTTAAGTCGACTTTAATTAAGTCTAGTTAGACTAACTTAGTTGTCGACTTAGTGAGTCTACACTTAAAATTAAAGTCGACTTTGGGGGGAACTTACAAAGTCGACCTCGAGCATCCACACTGGACGCCTAGGTTGACTTCTAAGGGATGGCGGGACTTCTAGGGTAGGTCCACAGGGGCGGGGGGAGCACCCCTTGCCCAGTGCCAGGGGGCTCAGCCTTTGCCCCATTGTACATAGGTACAATGGGGCAAAGGGGGACAGGGACCCTGGCAGGGCATAGGGGCAGGGTGCCAGGCTCCCCCTGTGCGCCCCCCTGGCAGGGAGGGCATTGGTGTAGTCCTGGGGTAGCCCTAAGTTGACTTAGGGCTACCCCACGTCTACACTGGCTTAAGTCGACTCTAGGGAGTCGACTTAAGCCTTAAGTCGAATTTAAAGGAGGTTTTATAAGGTCGATTTAATTTTCATTGTTGACTTTAGTTTCCTTAAGTCGACTTAAGCAAGCTGCTTAAGTCGACTTAAGGAAACTGTAGTGTAGACGCAGGGTAAATTAAGTCGACTTAAGCAAGTTTAAGTTGACTTAATTTACAAGTATAGATGCACCCCCAGTGTTTACACTAGATGAAGATCTGACTCTGGGATTTTTGTCCATCCTTTACTTCTGATTAATAATATTCATTCAAATAATTTTTCTTTTTAAATGCTTTCTTATGGACTAAAGTATGCTGTACATGAATGTGTTGTTGAAAACTTCTATCCAGAATACTTCCTCACAAACACAGCAATTCCTTTTTGAAACAAAATTAGAAACTCTTGCAGTGAAATATCACGTAAGCAAGAAGTTTGTGTTAGTGGCAATAATTATCTCAGAAAGAATTGAATGTGATTGCGTGAGTCTATTATGTATGTTTAATGCTATTAAGCACGGAACCTGTTGGAGGAGCATTGGTTTCACTGGATTTAAGCTTTTCTTTATATGAAAACATGGATTATTTGGATCCCCACCATGCATCTTGAATATGACCAGGTAGCAACGATATAATCAGACATCTGTGTGCCTTCCAGTTATGCACAGCTGATTAATCTGCAGACAGAATTAATTATCTGTCTAATTTAGGGCTTTCTATAACACCTATCAATCTAGTATCTGAGCATTGAAGTCTGTGCATAGCAAAAGATTAGACCTTACCTTTTCTCCTTTGAAAAAGTTAGTTTACTTTCACTTTCCATCCAGTATGCAAAGAAAAACAGCTACGCATTTTTCTTAAGATTAAAGAAGTTAATTTATTATTGATTGTAGTACACAAAGTATATTAAGGGAATAAGGTGAGAGAACCATAAGGAAATATATTGTGAAACGGTTATCCTATACTTTTCCAATTCACTCAAAAACTGATCTCTGACGCTGCAGAGCGTCATTTTATTTTATACAAATCTTACAGATCTAAAAATTTTCATTTAGTTGCCTTGAAGAAATAATATTTAATGTAATTATCCTAAAAGATGTTATGCTCCTGTATTCTGAATCCAAATAATCTTACTACCTGCATGTCAAACGGCCTTTTTAAATTCTGACAAACTGAAGACGAAATATCTAACACAGATAATTCTTTGAAGTGTGCTGAGATTGAACAATCGAGACCCTTTTCCTTTGAGCAGTCATATTTCCTTTCAGAAGATGTCCAGCACAATAAAATATAATTATAATTAAGCATAGTTCATAAAATATATATAGCTCATAAAGCACACCAGTTGCAACAATGTATGAGAGTGGGAGTAGACAGAAGTCTTAGAAGTGTGAAGTGCCAGTAACATAGTAAATATAGTTATGAAGCTGGTTGACAGTGTGCTATTTATAGGCAGGAAGAAGAAATGGTTTTGAAGCTGCATTTTAAAAGGGGTGGAGAATCAGTGAGGCAGATGAATGCAGGTAGATGATTCAAGATGCTTGGTGCAACAGCAGGAGCAAGTACACTGGAAGAGAGAAGGGAATAAGGTAGGATAAAAGCTGCAAAGTGGAAGCAAATGATCTCGCATGATGAGAAATGCTTTTGTATTGTCTATAAAATAATAGGGATCCTGTCATCCATGAACACAAAGCCAATAACCTAGTGATTAGCACAGTCCCTTGGGATATGGGAAACCTAGGTTAAAGTCCCTCCTCTGCTTGATTTAGAGCTGAGACTTTAATTTGCATCTCCCACTTCCTTGGCTAGTTTCCTAACCACCAGGCAATAGACTCAGCCTATGGCTACACTAGAGGGCTTACAGTGGTGCATCTGCAACAATACAGCTGTAAGCTCTCTAGCATAGCTGCTCTATATGTCTATGTCTACACTTGTTAATTTAAGTTGATTTAGCATGTCTACACTCAAACTTTAAGTCGACTTAAAGGGGACCTTGCCAAATCGACCTAGAGCGTCCACACTGGATGCCTAGGTCGACTTGTAGGGGCTAGGTGGACCTGGGACAGGTCCACAGTGGTGGGGGGGCGCCCCTTGCCAAGTGCCAGGGGGCTCAGCATTTGCCCCATTGTACCTTGGTACTATGGGGCAAAGGAGGACAGGGACCCTGGAAGGGCATAGGGTCAGGGTGGGCAGGGCTCTGCTCTGCCCTGCCCTGTGGGGGGGCATGCCAGGCTATGGCTGTGCCAGCCACTCTGGTGGGGAGGGCAGAGGGGAAGCCCTGGAGCCCCCTAAATCGACTTAAAGTCGACTTAGGGCTACTCCACGTCTACACTGGCTAAGTCGACTTTCTAAAGTCGACTTAGCCAGCAAAGTCGACTTAAAACTAGGTTTTATAAAGTTGACTTAATTTTTCTGTAAGTTGACTTAAGCAGCTGCTTAAGTCGACTTAAGGAAAGTGTAGTGTAGATGCAGAGTAAATTAAGTCGACTTAATTCACAAGTGTAGACACACCCTATGAGGGGAAAGAGCTCTCCCATCAGTTTAATATATCCACCCTCAACAAGCAGCAGCAACTCTGTTGGTGGGAGAAACTCTCCTGCAAACATAGTGCTGTCCACACCAGCACTTAGGTCAATGTCTTTAATGCTGCTCAGAGGGTGGCATATTCACATCTCCGAGTGACGAAAGTTTTTGCAACATATGTGGTGGCACCCAATGTGTTATGTAGGATGCATCCAATACTACTTGAATGGTTCTGAGGATGATTGGGCCACAGGTTGAGAACCACTGCTCTATAGAGCTGTGTTTAGGCAACTCACCGGGGATGTAGGGGACTAGGTTCAAATCCTTGCACTGAAGTAGAGAGAGCAGGGTTTTTACCCAGGGATTCCCATCTCTCAGGTCACTACCCTAATCACTGAGTATTTTGGGGCTCTCGCTCTTTCTTTCATTTTGACCAGAGATTCATCCTGGAGCATAGAAATTGCTGGGATGAATTAGCATTTGGTAAAAAAAAAAAAGTTTTGTCTAGAAAATCCCAACCAGCTGTAGTTGTAGGTGACTCTAGGAGATCCCAAAGGAGAAGCTGTTTATAGTAGACATAATGTGAAGTGACAAAGGCATGAATTTGCAATTCCAGAGGAGTAAGCAGCAAGGAAGTGTCAGATGTTGGTTATATTAGGATGGTGAAAGGCAGACTGCAGCAATGTGAGATGCAAAGGAGAGTCAAATTAAAAGATAATGATGTCAAGATTATAGATAAGACAGCTAAAAGGTGGGCCAGAATTCAGAAGGGAGTTGTGCAATGGATATGACTGAAAGGCATTTTTCTTGACAGTGGGAAGGTATCATTAAATTCACTAAAGTTAAAACAGGAATTGATATGCTTAAGACAGATGGGGATTGTGTTGATGGAGGGATCTCTGAAAGGTATAAAGGTGAGATATTCACATATATGTTCAAGTGGGAAGGCAGAAGATAGAAAAGACAAAGGCTGATGACAGAGTTCCAGGAAATCACAGAGCAGTTAGATACCATAGATATGAGCATAACCAGATAAGGAAGGGATCTGAGACACCAACACCGTATTCAGTGTACACTAGTAGGTGGCACGGTCAGTAGTGAGCTCAAGGAAGCAAGGTATGTTTGTGTGAGGGAGTCATGGCTAGCAGAGTGTGCAGAGTTGCAAACTACCCCCCAAAAGGCCACTTGAGCTTTCACCAGTGAGTGTTAAAACTGGACTTGGATGGATCATGGAGTGAGTGAGTGAGAGTGAGTGTGTGTGTGTGTGTGTGTGTGTGTGTGTGTGTGTGTGTAATTCTGCTATTGTAAAAATAAGAGTTTTAGATAATTGATAGAGTTGGGGTTACAAATCAGTGAGTCTTTCTAATCAACACAAATAGTCCATCAAATACCTAAAGCTGACATGTAGGGTTGGAAGAAGTAAACTACACCAATAAATATGTGACTTCTCTAAGGTACAAACAACAGAAATATTACTTGTATACATGGTTCAAGCACTCACTCAAAACTTCCTGTGGTGAAAGTGCACTCATTCAAGTGTTCCTGATTGATCTAATAAAAGTGTATGAGTAAAACCCACAGGGTTCCTCCATCCTGGCTATGTGATGTTAAAGGGACATCGATTTTCATATGCTTGATTTTAAAAGTCTACCAGGTAACTGGAAAACAATTTGCTTAATAATAGAGAACAAATACTTAACACAGTAGAATGTTCAGCGGGTAGTCCCGCTGTCATACATTCTTTGTGTCATACTTTCAGCAGTTCCTTAAAGGAGGGATGCAAAACATGGTTACAAATTTTCTGTCCCATCCCTTCCACAAGAAATCTCATGATTCTAAGGAAATGCTATATTCACTATTTTCTTGCTAGTGTTGGTCTTGAATGATAGGGCTATGAAAGTAAAACTATGTGTGCTCATATTGAAATACAGCGATTATTTTATTGCAAGCAAAAAATGCATTTGTGTCAGAGTTCTATATTGAAAAATAAACTTCAGTAAGATGGACCTATGCACTTGTTCTGCTTCGATAGATGTGAATTTTGCATTTGTACAGACTGAAGGAGTTGAAGTTGATCAAGAGCAGACACAAGCTTAAAGAATTTAGAAAAACATGGATGCCTGATAGCATGGGGAGGTGGCTACCCATGACACTATTTTCATCATTTGGCACTATCATGCCTTTAAGTGACAACCACTGTTGCCATTGAGTGATTTAAAGAAATAAAAATAAAACAAGAATCAATAATTCTGGAAGAACCTCCTGTACTGCTGGTTGCTGTATAAGAATCTGAATAGAATAGAATAGAACATGCAGCTGTGGACAATGAAATTGCAATATGGGGTCTTGACTTACTTGTATAGGTGTAAGATTTTTGTGTGTCTTACAGAATGCTCTGCTTCATGTCTAATTAAACCAGGCAAAAGAGGCCCAGAAACCTTTATTTCTAATACAGCAATTTGATTCTTAATTGTTGGATCCCTGAAAGAAAGGTAGTTTACTTTACCTTTTAGGTTTCATTTACTTTACACACTTTTTTACTTTGGCAATTCCTTCTCTATGAGGTGCTCTTTCCATGTGGGGATGCAATTCTGCAATTACCCCTCTCTCTGTGTCCTTCCAAATGGAACAGAAGGGCATAGGATATCCCAGCATCAGCTCTGTTGACAGAGGAAGCATTTCTTAAAAGGACCATCATTTTACACAATGTAACCTGAAAATTCCTCTTGCATGACAGCAAATGTTTTTGTTTTTTTAAAAAAACACTTATCTGAGGCAAATATTTTGCAGGCTGAGAGGGACAAAACATTTGCCAGTGCTTGATATGTTTTTTGTTTATTTATTTCAAACTTCATAGCCCAACAATGAGTACACTATCTTTTCTTTTGTTTTAATCGCTAATTAATCATTTTGTCTGCACATCATGCTCTCAAGCGCACATCAATTATCCCCTGCTCTGTTCTGCTCTTTGAGAGATGGCTATAGGTGCCTGCCCCTTGTAACAGCAATGTCCTCTTGATCTTTAAGAATAATGCAAGTAAAGATGTGCTAATAAGTATGTCAAAGCTTTGCTGTCTTAGAATTTGTGGGTACCTGCTGATTCTCCCAGAGTCCAAGGTCTGGCTCTCTAATTAATCATGAACATGGCTAGAAACGAATAGCCAAGAGATCTGAAAAAAGCCCCAGATTTTTCTTCTTTAATTTTTAGTGATGTCTGGATTAAATTTCAGAAAAATATGATCCAGGAACTAGACAGCCTTGGATCACTAGTATCCTAACCTGCAGGAAATTTCTATACTTCAGGGGAATTTATTACAATAGCACCCATAGATCCCAATCATAATTGTGCTGGGCACCATATAAACACAGCTAAAGAAACAGTGTTTTCTCCACAGAGAAAGTATAATTTAGAGAATACTAATATTCCCAGGTTGTTGTTTTTTTAAAAGTGGTGTGGTTCCTTTAACAGCTGCAATTAGTAAGGACCTTGGTTTTACATCTCATCTACAAGATGGCATATACGGCAAGACAGTGTCCCTCATAAGATGAAACTAGTGTTCTACCACTGGAGTCAGAAGATGGCATGTCAATTACTATATCACTGTATCAAATAGTTCTGATATGTGGATCTTCCTTACAGTTCTGCAGTCCAAGAACAGACAGTCTGGTTCTTCTCATCTACCACAAAGCCTGATCAAACATCAGCTGAAGTCAATGAGAAGATTAAAGAAACCCTGCTAAGGGCACAGGAAGATACCATTCCGATGTGCAGAAAGAACAGCAAATGTGGAAGGTGCCCAGTGTGGCTTAGCAGAGAACTCTGCATTGAGCTGAAACATAAAAGGGAAGCTTACAAGAAGTGGAAGCTTGGACAGATGACTAGGGAGGCATATAAATATATGGCTCAGGATTGCAGGGATAAAATCAGAAAGGCCAAAGGGCAATTGGAGTTACAGCTGGCAAGGGATGTGAAGGATAACAGGAAGGGGTTCTACAAGTATGTCAGTAACAAGAAGAGGATCAGGAATGGTCTAGGTCCCTTATTGAGTGGGGCAGGTATCCTCGTGGTGGATGATGTGGAAAAGGCTGAAGTACTCAATGCTTTTTTTACTTCAGTCTTCACAGGGAGGGTCAGCTCCCAGGCTACTACACTGGATAAAGCAGAATGGAGAGGAGAGCGGCCCTTGGTTATGGAAGGTCAGGTTAGGGATTCCTTAAAGAAGTGGGATGTGCACAAGTCTATGGGGCCCGATGAACTGCATCCAAGGGTGCTGAGGGAGTTGGCCGATGTGATTGCAGAGCCACTGGACATTATCTTTGAAAACTCGTGGTGAACAAGGGAGGTCCCGGAGGATTGGAAAAAAGGCAAATATAGTACCTATCTTCAAGAAAGGGAAAAAGGAGGATCTGGGGAACTACAGACCAGTCAGCCTCACCTCAATCCCTGGAAAAATCATGGAGTAGGTCCTCAGAGAATCCATCCTGAAATCTTGGAGGAAAATAGAGTGATCAGGAACAGTCAGCATGGATTCACCAAGGGCTAATTATGCCTGACCAACCTAATTGCCTTCTATGATGATATGACCGGATTTGTGGATGCGGGGAGAGCTGTCGACGTGATATACCTGGACTTTAGCAAGGCTTTTATATAGTTTCCCACAGCATTCTCGTTGGCAAGTTAAGGAAGTATGGGTTGGACGAGTGGACCATAAGATGGATAGAAACCTGGCTAGATCATCGGGCTTAGCGGATAGGAATCAATGGTGCGATGTCTAGTTGGCAACCGGTAATGAGTAGAGTGCCCCAGGGGTCGGTCCTGGGGCCAGTTCTGTTCAATATCTTCATTAATGATCTTGATGATGGGATCTATTTCACGCTAAGTAAGTTCACAGTTGACACCACGCTGAGGGGAATGATAGACACACTGGAGGGCAGGGACAGGATTCAGGGACACCTAGACAAATTGGAGCACTGGGCCAAAAGAAACCTCATGAGGTTCAACAAAGACAAGTGCAAAGTCCTGCACTTAGGATGGAAAAATCCCATGTCCTGCTACAGGCTGGGGACCAATCGGCTAAGTAGCAGCGTTGTAGAAAAGGACCTGGGGGTTATGGTGGACAGGAAGATGGATACGAGGCAACAGTGGGCTCTTGTTGCCAAAAAGGCCAATGTCATATTGGGCTGCATCAGTAGGAGCGTTGCCAGCAGATCAAGAGATGTGATTATTCCCCTCAATTCGGCAATGGTGAGGCCACATCTGGAATACTGTGTCCAGTTTTGGGGTCCCCAATACAGAAAGGATGTGGACAAGTTAGAAGGAGTCCAATGGAGGGCAAAGAAAATTATTAGAGGGCTGGGGTGCATGATGTATGAGGAAAGATTGAAGGAACTAGGCTTATTTAGTCTTCAGAAGAGAAGACTGAGGGGGGGCTTTGATAGCAATCTTCAACTACTTGAAGCAGTGCTCCAAAGAGGAGGGAGCTAGGCTGTTCTCAATAATAACAGAGGACAGAACAAAGAGCAATGGTTTCAAGTTGCAGGTGCCAGCAGCCAGTGCCAGCAGACAGCAGCTGGAGCCAGCGGACAGCAGCCAGTGCCAGCGGACAGCACGTGTGACCAGTGGCCAGTGGGTGGTGCCAGTGGATGGCAGGTGTGACCAGTGGCCAGTGCCAGCAGATGGTGAGTGAGACCAGCAGGCGGAGCCAGCGGACAGCGTGTGGTACCCAGCAGACGGAGCCAGTGAAAGGTGTGAGTGGCCAATGGGTGGTGTGAGCAGACCCGGAGGTGGCAGAAGATAATTGGAGGGGAGGGCTGCGGTCCCCACCCCCTTTTTAGAGGTGGACAGTAAAACTTTGATGGTCAGTACAGGGGTTATGAAAAAGTGAAGGACACACTATGTACACTGGGGATGGAATGAGTTCTGTCTATTGGCTTTTGTGGGAATCCTACTTTGCACTGTATCCCAATCAGTGCTGCATTTGGATGTTGCTTCTATATAATCTCTATTAAAAGTTTTATGTGCTACATTCAGACTTGTGCTTGTGACACAGTCACCCACACAAGAAAGTTATTACAAATGCAAAGTTAGAGGTAAGAATTGCCAGAATAAGGTTTTCTGATCCTTAATTTAGCCACCTCATGCATAAGCATGATGATACAATATTTAATTACCAGATATTAATTCCTCGTGTGCATCTGTTTAGAGATTCTTTCTTCCAGTCAGCAGGTGAATCTGGCCTCATATTTGAGTCAGTGAATGCACTACTAGTTTTGTGATGTTAATGTACGTAGAAAATGTGTTTTATAACACAGGGCTTAAACTGGATATGTAAGCATGCAGCCCTGAGCTAGACACCATTTTATTGCATTGTATCATGGCCCCCACCATCACAAATTCTGTGATGAAGTGAAGAGAAGACGAAATGATGAAGTGAAGGTGCTTAAGACAAGGAATGCATTCCCAATTCAAACAGTTGCTTCATAGTGCTTTGCCACCAGCCTGCAGAGATGTACAGCCAGAGCCAAAACACTCACAAGGGGTATGTCTACATTGGAGGCTCTGTTAAGTCGACTTAACAAGGTTGACTTTAAATCAACTTAAAGTTGACCTTGTTAAGTTGACTTAGAGAGTACACACTGAAAACTCCACTCGACTGCCAGCGTCCACACTGGAAGGTGCTAGGTTGATAGGAGTGGTGCATTGTGGGTAGCTCTCCCACATTGCACTGGGGCCTAGAGGCCAATTAGATTGACTTAAGGGCATTCCCTGTCTACACTGGCTTAAGTCGACTTAATAAGGTCAACTTAAGCGTTAAGTCAACTGTAAGAGGTGGTGTAATTAAATCAACTTAAGGAAGCACTTAAATTGACTTAAGTGCCCAGTGTGAACAGCTGGTCACACCTCCCGTCCGCTGGCACCACCCACTGGTTGCTGGTTACACCTGCTGTCTGCTGGCACTGCCTGCTGTCTGCTGGCTCCACCTCCTGATCATGCCCGCCAGCTGCTGGCCACAGCTGCTGTCTGCTGGCTCCACCCACTGGACTGCAAGTTCGACGACTCCTGCAGTTTCTCATTCAACCTCTCCTTGTGCCAGTTCTGTCTCTTCTGACTCTTAGCTCCTCATCTCTGTCCTATTATGTTAATCTACACAGTCTTAGTCTTTACTCATTCTTTTCATCCCAATCCTGGTCTTCTTCCCTGACAAGTCCTAGTCTGACCCCCTGGATCCTCCATGCCTAGTCTCCCCCCAGTTCTAGGTTTCTTTCTCCAGCCATTACTGTTTTCCAACTCTCCTGCCTCCCCCACCCCCTTGTTTTCTCTCTCACTTTAACCTTCCCTCCAGTCCCCCCAACACCCACATTCCCAATCTTCATTGACTTCCAGTCCAATTTCTCTCCCCTTGTCCCAGTCTCTTTGCCTAGCCAGTCCCATTTCTCCCTTTGTACCCCAGCTCCTCATGAGGTCTGTCTCCCTTGCCACCTCATTCTCTTTTCCTTCACCTCATTGGTTCTCATCCCAGTCTCCGTTGTCGCCTCATCCAATCGCAGTCTCCCCTCAATATCTACTGTCTCTTGCTTCCTCCTCTCCCATTTTCCTCACCTACTCCTGGTCTCCTTGCCAAGCCAGTCACAATCTCCCCTTTGGCTCTCTGTTTCATTCTCATCCCAGCTCCCAGTCCCAATTCCCCTTACACCCATAAATCTGGCTCTTGTGCTCTCTGCATTGAAATTAGGCAGCTTCCTCCTTTATTGTGCCTGGTACAAATGTGTGTGGATTGTGGGAGTCACTGGGTGAAAAGGAGAGACAGTTTCTCTCTCTTTTCAGTTTGAGTGTCCAGACCTGGACTCACCATGGCTGCAGCAGTTCATGGCTGCAACTGAAGGGAAAGTCCTGCTCAGCCCCGGGCTGGAGCATGCCCAGTGTGGGGTATTTAGCTGCTAACAATGAAATCACTACTGAGAATGTACAAACGGTGATTTTTTTCCAAAGACTTATGATTTTGCCAAATTTTGTCACATTTTCTTGTGGATGAGAAAAGACACATCCCTGACACAAAGGCTACTCCCTTGCCAAATTTCAAGACCTTATTCTAGTTCAAAACTAGAGGGCACTAAGGCTGTTCAAAGAAAAGGTCACCAAAACATTTTGATTAAGGGAAAAATAGTATATTTTCCCTTGCCTTATTTTTGGAAATGTCTGATCTGCTTTGGATGAAACTTCCCAAAAATATTTACTCTGAAAGAGCTATCTGACATGGAAAATTTCAGCCCAGACGGTTGATGTTTGGCAAAGTTATAAGCAGTTGATAAGTCTGACATCCTTAATAACAGGCAGTGTTCCCAACCTCCCCTATAAGAGTCAATACAATATTAGCTACCACAATAAATAGTGTAAAGCAGCCCCTCCTAATAGTATGATCGTCAGAGACCTGCTTTAGGTACATTTTGATCAATAAGCCTATTGCTTCAGCATGATGTACTCCGAATCGTTTCCCACAGCTGATTATTTGCGTGCACAGAGTTCTATAGCTGAAGACATCATTGCTCATGTAATTCCATAATGGTCTTATTTATGTATCATATCTAAAAATAAATTGTTGACAACCAAATTATTTGTTCTGAAGTCATTAACAGTTGTTACCATTTGTCATCAGGCGCTCCAGAAAGTGGTGTGATATTTATATGTAATATGGCTCAGTGAGAGATGGTCCAGCAGGGGGGTAGGGAGCAGCATTAGTTGAAGCGCCCAACAGCTAGACCTATGCAAAATCCTTAGTTCTTCTATCTTTCTCTGGGCTTTTTAAAAATCTGTTGACACCCGGGAATAGCAATTGCAGAAAGTGCCGCTAAAATGATCCGGGGAAGATTTCATTATCAGATAGCAGCTTTATAATTCAAATTTTTTTCTGTTTTCTGATATTGCACTCACCCTCCTCCCACCCCAGTAGTGCCAACCATTTCAAGCTATCCACTTGCTGTTAAAAATAAGATATAATTTTTCCTGTGCTGAGCCACACCCCACCCCACATTCTAGTTAACATTAATGAAGTCTGCAGGCACCTAATATCCGTAAAACTCAGGCTGCTTCTATTTAGGCTATGTCTATACTGACGATGGCAGATTAACTGCCGTCAGCGCACTCTTCCATGTTCGACTGAGTGGTCTCTTAAGAAGCGCTCAATCGAACACGGAACTGAAGCTCTAACTCCAGCCCTGTAACTGGAGTAGAGCTACGCCGACCTGATGCAATTTCTCGTTGGCTTAGCTCAGTGTGTAAGGGGTAGTTAGGAAGTCATCAGGAGAAACACAAGGTATCTCCCATTGATTGCCACCGAAAAGCGCAACAAGTATAGACTGGGGCTTAGATATGAATTTAAGTGCCTAACTTTAGTCATTCTCCTACAAAAAAGGCCTAAATCATTACTAGATGAGATTCATATGTTAAGCACTTGGGATCCTTTACAAAGAAAAGTGGAGTGTAAATGTAGAGGATTTATACATTCAATCTGCTTCCATTGAAGTGAATAGGAATTTTGCCAATAACTTCTTAGGGAACAAGATCAGTCAGTTATTCAAGTGTCTATGTGAGTGTTTGTACTTAAGAAGTGTAGATGTGTGTGTATGGATTTGCGTGTGCATGTAAGTGGAAAACAATGTTGGAAAATTCACCCCTAAAAGCCCTAGCAGCCATTTAAAAAAGAATGAATGTTATGTACGGCAAACTAAATATACTCTAGCGTTTTGACAGGAAATGCATCTGAATGAAAGGATATGCCAGAAATCAGCTAAATGCTAAAGCATCTTTTGTTTTTCACTCCCAACAATGACAACTGGAACAATTAAAATCATTTTTTAATAGAAGGTGGAGGGGGAAGAGGGGAGACGGGAAAGGAGAGGGAGGGAGAATGGGTAGAGAAACCTCTGCTAGACTGAGACTGAATCCTGGGTTTCAAGGTGGAAGATATTTGTTACCTTTATTTTATTTATTCATATTTCAAGGCACTTTCAGTCAATATGCAACTTGCAAAGAAGGAAGGTCTGTTGAATACTGATGGAGACAAATTAGAATTGATTGGCTAAGAGGGGAATATTGATTGTTCATATTTAGAATAAGCCATATAACTACTCCCTCCTACACTCATTGAAATCTTTATTTAAAGAATAGATTTATTTTGTACCCCTTACATGATCAGTGTTTAAGTATCAAAGTTCCTTTCTGAACAAATAACATAATTATTTTCAGAACTGGCTGGAAAAATATTGAAAGTTTCAAAAGGCTGATGAAAATTAAAGACAAAAAAGTCTAAAATTTTTCAACATTTTCCTTCCACAGCTCTAACTACTGCTCCAACATTTTTTGTTCTGTGATAGATTAATATCCGGCAATGCATGGGCTTGTTATCCATACCCCTACCATTATTTATTTGTGTAGTGCTAGCAATATGCTAGATGATTTAAGTACTTATAAGAATACAGGTTTCTCCTCTGAGGCCCTTACTAGACAAAAAAATAGGTGAAGAATGGAGTGGAGGTATACAAAGACAAAAGCCAAATGATTTGGGTGCTATGTATTATAATTAGGTCCAGGATATCTGTCAAATTTATGTTCTTTTTGTTTCTTCATTTTCCTCCTCTGCATTCTCCTTCTGTAACTACCTACCCCACTACTCTGGCCTTTAAATGTCAAAGATAGCCTGGTGGGCTTGGCTGGGTATTGAAGCATGGTGATTATTCATGGATTTATCTGCGTTGGAGCTTTTGGTCTAATTTTTTCCATCCTCTTTTTCTTCCTCCATTGTCCCCTTTAATTCTCCCCCATCCACCATAACCTGTTGTTGTTGTTATTTCTTTTGTGCTTGTAGAGCACAAGCCAACTCACAAAGTTGATTATTTAATTACGAATTATATTATGGAAGTGTCCAATAGGTGTTGAGTGCTTTCCAAACCTGTATGAAAATACAGACCTGTTCCAAAGAAATTATAATCTAAAAAGATAAATGAAAGGAAAAGGGTTGGAACATATAAGCAAGCTGAACAAAGCAATGACAGGTATGGGATTGATGATTTTTATAGGATTTTCTTTCCTTCCTCTCTCTTTCCTATCACCAATCCCTCTTCTCCTTCAGCTTGGGAAACTGCTTCTCTCTCCATGTCCTTCTCTCTTCATTAGACAGACAAGGTTGGCGAAGTAATATCTTCTAGGGGACTAAAGATATTACTCACCCATCTTATTTTTCTCACATCTTGGGAGCAATATGGCTACAAAAACACTACATCTTCCTTCTCCATCTTTTTTCACCAGCCCACTGCAACAGGTAGCTGTGTGTGAATGAAGAGAGAAGCACATAGCCAAGCAGAGAGAACACTTAAGAGTTTCAAATGTCCTAAAGTAGTTTTCAGCAGCTTCTGCCATTGTCCCCTGTCAGGGAAAGAAAAGTTATAGTGTGTCATGACTTCCTTATATGTTCTCCTAGTTGCTGATTTTTTTTCCTCTTTGCCAGTTTTAAACACTGTATGCAATTTCTATGGGTGGCGTCTACACTTAGAAATTGAGTTGACTTAAGGTACTCCACGTCTACACTACTAAGCTGCTCCTTAAGTCAAATTAAGGAAAAACCAGTTCGAATTAATAACACCTAGTTTTAATTCGAACTAGAGCTTAAGTCGACTTCTTCAGTTGACTTAAGCCCGTGTGGATGCCCTAAGTCAACTTGGTCTAAAAGTTGACCTAGGGCAGGGGGGACAAGGGAGCCCTGCATGGCTCCCTGGCAGACGGGAGCCACTGTGGCTCCCTTGTCCCCTGGGGAGCTCCTGCTCCCTTCTCCCCAGACCCGCGGCTTCCCTGCCAGAGGAGCCGTGGTTCTGGAGAGAAGGGCTCCCCAGCCAGGGCTCCAGAGGGAGGGGATCCCCCACTGGAACCCTGGCTGGCGAGCCTGGGTGGCGGGTGGCTCGTCCTGGCAGAGCCAGCTGGCACACAGCTGGCTCTGCCAGGACCGAGACGCCACGGGCAGCTCTTTCAGCTCCCTTCTTCGCGGCATGGACAATTGCTGGCATGGCCTTCCAGCTGATAGGGAAACCCCTATTAGCTGGAGCATGGTCCCGGAGAAGGGACCATGGGGCTCTCTTCTCCCCGGAACCCCATTGTCCTGGCCTGAGTGGTCCTGGGGAGAAAGGAGTTGGGAGAGCCAGCTACCCATGGAAGAGAGCAGCTGCGGCTACCCTGACTGGAGAGACCCACACAGGTGTTAAAGCCCTTGGAATTTACAGTGCCCTGGTAATATGAGGTTCAAGCTAGAGGATTCTGTTTACTTTTCCATTCCTTTCTGCTGCTGGTAATCATAGCTTATTCCAGCTGCAACCATCTCTAAACTAGTCCTTTTCTTCTAATGTTCAGTAACTCCTTCCAGCCTGTTCTATCACAGAGGGCTTTTGTACATTCAAATATGCAGGGATTTATGGCCTAGCTCTTCTAGGGCATGTCTACACTGGAGGCTCTGTTAAGTTGACTTAAGTTTGACTTTAAATTGACTTAAAGTTGACCTTGTTCAGTCAACTTAGAGAGTCCACACTGAACACTACAGTCAACTGCCAGCACCTGGCAGGTGCTAGGTCGACAGAGGAATGGGGCATTGTGGGGCTCGCAGGCCCTGTCTACTCTGGCTTAAGTCGACTTAATAAGGTCGACTTAAGCGTTAAGTTGACCTTCAGAGGTGGTGTTATTAGGTCGACCTAAGGAAATGCTTAAGTCAACTTAATAAGGCCCAATGTGGATGCGGTGGTCTGTACGTTGACTTAACCATCCTTAAGTCGACCTAAGAATCCAGTATGGATGTACCCCTACTGAGGCTGCCTTACACTACAACTGGGAGTTTTTATCACCATGTAGGGTGGGCCTGTACTTGTCCCTTTAACTCACATAAAATCACTAGGGAAACTTCCTTTTTAAAAAAAAAAAAATCAGGCGAGATGTAGAGGAGGAGGATGGAGAAGGAGCAAATGAGGAAAAGGTTCCTGTGTATACTTATTAGTTTCCAACATATTGTGTCAAATGCTGCACTTACATGCTGTGCAAACATTTATGCTTCAACAGTTAGCTACTGCTGAGCACTTTTAGGGCCCAGTCCTGCAAAGTGCTGAACACCTCTTAAAGGTGCTGAGAGTCCTCAATTTCTTCTGACTTCAGTGTAGTTGACAGTACTTCCCAACTTC
The DNA here is from genome assembly GCA_007922175.1 of Pelusios castaneus. Classification (NCBI taxonomy): domain Eukaryota; kingdom Metazoa; phylum Chordata; order Testudines; family Pelomedusidae; genus Pelusios; species Pelusios castaneus. The sequence goes on along the minus strand of ML685776.1, from coordinate 6,792,098 downwards.
ATTGGCAACACAAACTGCCTCACAGGATTGGGTCCTAAGTATGAACAATCAAAGGAGCAAGAAGATTCTGAACTTGCAGAGTATTTAGCCCATTTTTGTCTGTTTCCTTTTGAAGAAACATGCAAACAACATTTAAAGCCTACAAATGAAACCAATTAAGAAGTTACAACTGCGACTGAGTTGTTTACATAACTAAGAGGGTGTGAGGTGCCAGAAGAGAAGCCTAGATATCTGCTTGAAGACTAGGCCATCATTCTGTTAATAAAAAAATATTTATAGAATGTCTACAAAATAACAATTAGAGGAAGGAAAAAAACACATTAAACATGAGATGACAGTTTTGATTTCCTGTTGGGAAGCAGATTAATATTTATTAGTACAAGTTTAGACCCTGAAAGGTCTCTCTAATCAAGGTGAGAGGCAATTTTCATCAGATGATCTTTAAAAAGGGATAAATATACATGAGAAGATTAAATATCCAAGTCATAGCAAAATTGTAATAAGTACTATAAAAACATCCCCTGGTGGTTTACTGAAGAAAACACTACTGCTTTCCTTCTCAGCTGAGAAGCACGTTGTTATAATGGCGCAGGGAATGGGGATGGGGGATTTGAAGCAATAGAATGCATTTTTTATTATTAGCAAGATAGTCCAAATTACTTAGGCATAACTTATGTAGACAGTGTAACATTGTATTGACTATCAGTCCATTAGAGGCACTTATTCATTGCATTTCAATTCAGTCCAAAAAATATGAAATTTCTTCTCATTCTAGCCACTCATTATAGTGTGTTGTTGATTACACTATGTCATAAGGCTCCAAATTCATTCTTAGTGTGACCATTGACTTTGCATCAAGGGTGAATTTGATGCATTTTGATGAGTCATTGTAAGTGGTCAAAGTGATCAGTGAAAACCTCATGGCTGAGAATCTTCATTGCACATTATGGAACCAATGGAGTGGTCTGACAGAATGGACTAGACCCAAAGGCCCCTCTGCTGGAGGCCTCAGGTCCTGCCATACCTATCCTGCAACCTTTCCTCCAAACCAGCCTAGAATGGTTGCAGGGGATGCAGCCAATCAGAAAGGTTGCCAATCAGGGCCCAGGACAACTGTATAAAATGACCTATAGAGCCAAAGACAGTCAGTTATTTGCTGGAGCCAGAGGAATTCAGGTGCTGCCCCTCGCTGGCCAAAGGAAACTGCAGCAACATGGACAGTTCAGTGCTGGCAGTGATTAAGGGAGTGAAAAAGAGCTCCTGGCTGGCTTCTGGGCCTGAACACTGAAGAGCCCTGAGTTTTTTTTCTGAAGCATCAGTGAAGCCTGGGGCCTCAAGGAAGTGGCTCTGGGAACTGAAAGTTTAGTTAAAGGGATGTGGTGGTGAGAGGGTGCTATTCTTGGGGTCCTGGGCTGGGACCTGAAGTAGTGGGTTAGGCTTTAGTTTCCCTTCATAGACCACTGGGGAAGTGGCCTACAATCAAAAAGTGATAAGCTCAAGAAGAATATCTGAACTTTTAGTGGCCCAGCTGGGGCCAAAACGACCCAGAGAGGGTGAAAACCATTTCCTCCAGGGAAGAAATTCTGGTGGTATGGCCCAGTACCAGGTCCTGGACTGTTTAAAGACTGCAGACATATCCATCTAGGAGGAGTGCTTGCCAGAGGTGCTGTGCCGTGCCTTTTCAAGTGGTTCCTAGAACCTCAAGTTCAAAACAACTATGTTGTGACACTCTCCATGACAAATTCTATAATTTAAAATGACCTAAGGAAAGTTCATAGCTATGGATAATTCATTACCTCCCTATGTCAATTAGAGCACAGACCCTGGATGATTGCACTTTATGCAGTACATTCTGTTAATACTACTCTTGAATTGTCAATATTGAACATTGTTCTTTGCATAATGCTATGTCACCTGATTACATAGGGGATCATAATACTTGAGTGTAATGAGATTAACCAGAATCTCTCTCAGTAATTTGTTCTGAGAAGACACTGTTTCTCCACATTAGCCAAAGATTAGCTGTACAAGACAATAATTGTCACCACTACCCAGTGTTTCTTAAGGATACTGAAATCCACCTGCTACTTGAAAAATGAAGCCCTAAATAGTTCTACCTGAAACATTTCAAGTTTTTCTGAGGAAATGAATATGATTCATTCTTAGGAAAGAGAGTCTGTTTAAGGACTTTTTTTCTATAAGGGCTGGGGTGGAGAGGGCAATTTTCTCCCTGAAGCGAAGATTTAAAAAAAAAAAAAAATTAAAATGTTATGCTTCACAGCATTCTTTCTTCTGTTCAGCTCCAAAGTTGAAAGACTTTCACTACATCTGAAGGAGGGTGATCAGCTGTTTGGATTTTATAGGGACAATCCCAATAGTTGGGTTTTTTCCTTACATAGGTGCCCATTACACCCCCTTTCCCAATTTTTCATACTTACTATCTGATCATCATAAACGGAAGTAGATAAATCTGCATTAGAAGCAGCAGAAGCAGGGCAAATTCAGCTGTCAGTTAACAAGAGAAGCACGGTGGAAAGCCTGATACCTTATTTAATACAAATCGACACCCCCAACAACTAGAGAGGGATGGAAATACTTTGAAACTAAGGAAACCAAGGGGAAAGAAAATCCTGAATAGGTAGCAATCCTATAAGGAAAGTTCCAGTAAAGGAAAAAGAGGAATGTGCTTGTTTTATAACTCATTCCTTTTTTTTTTTTTGCTCTTCCATGGAACCCTAGCAGACTACCCCCGTTCTTTAATTTGAATTATAGCATCAGGACAGTTTGTAAACATTTGTCAATTGTGCTTATTTGTCTGTTGTAATAATAGTTAGACATAAGTCCAGCTATTCAAACTCAAGTCAGGCTATGTCTGCACTAGAAAAGTTAAGTCGACTTTATTAAGTCGACTTAATGAGGTTGACTTTAAGTTGACTTAAAGTTGACCGTATGAAGTCGACTTAACAAAAGTCGACTTAACTTTTCTAGTGTAGACATAGTTCCTTTTCACCTTATTAAGTCAACTTAACACTTTAAATCGACTTAATAAAGTTGAGTTAGGCGCTAATCCCCATCCACATTGGCTCAAGTCGACCTAAAACAAGGTGTTATTAAATCAACTTAACTTTTCCTGAAGTCGACTTAAGGAAATGCTTATGTCGACTTAAGGAAAGCCCAGTATGGACATGGAGTAGTTTAGATTGACTTAAGCCTCCTTAAATCAACCTAACTTGTAAGTGTAGATGCACCCTCAGGGAGTTGGCAAATAAAGAGCATTAGATACATTAGAAATAGAAAAGGTGAAGACAAAGGCAATGAAAATGTTTAGGGGTATGAACAGCTTCCGTACAAGGAAAGATTAAAAAGACTGGCTCTGTTTAACCTAAAAAAGAGATGACTAAGTGGTGGATATGATAGAGGACTATAAAATCATGAATGGGATGGAGGCAGTAATAGGGAAGTGTTATTTATACCTTCACGTAAAACAAGAACTAGGGGCACCCAATTAAATTAATACACAGTAACTTTAAAGCAAACACAAGGAATTACTTCTTCACATAAAGCACAGTCAACCCATGAAACCCATTGTCACGAGGTATTGTGAAGACCAAAAGTACAAATGGGTTCAAAGAAGGTTTAGGTTAGTTCATTAAGAAAAGGCCTATCAGTTGCTATTAACCAAATTGGTCAGGGATACAACCCCATGCTTGGGTATTTCCAACTGACAGAAACATCTGACATTGGCAACTGTCAGAAACAGGATACTGGGTTAGATGGACCAGGTCTGATGCAGTTATGGCCATTCTTATGACTATGTACACCCAACCTTCTAGAGCAACAGACAGGCCATAGGGAAGGGGTGAGCATTGTGAAAGAAACAGTGGTTTCTAATCCGACTTTAGGCACAAGCAGCACAATCAACCTTCTCACTCCTCATGGTCTTGGATTACTTAGCAACTCCTTAGCCACTCCAGTCCCCTCTCTTGACATCAGATAGAAGAGTGTCTTATTGAATCTTCCTCCATGGCAGTTGAACCAGACTGAGAAACAATTTCTAGCTCAGTCCCCCTAGGTCTCCTTTAGATTGGAATCTCCTCTTATTTTGGGGCACTGATGGTTGTGAATTGTGGAACTCACCCTGATATCTTCAGGAACACTTGCATTGCAGTCAGGTGGTTTTGTAAGCCTAATTACACCTTATTTGTAGAAAGATCTAAATGGCCATAGAATGAAGCTTAACACAGAGTTTCTCATACTTTTCCATAGCTTTCCTCTTTTAAGGACAGATGGACATTGGAAAGAATACTGTACATTTTGGAAGGAATATTAAATCCTACAGGCAAAATGTGTGGTTATATTTTATCTTGATGGGTCATTTCCACTTTGGATTTACAAAAAGGAACCTTCTATTGAATATCTACATTCCATTCTGAATATTCAGTGATGGGGTTTCCTTGTGCAAGTCTTGAGTAAAAAAGAAATATGTACTTCTCATAGTGCTAGAATCCCTTCGAGGAATTCAGCAACTTGAGAAACACTTCTGTAAAGAACACCATAGAGATCATTTCTACAACACATGGGCTTGTCTATTAAGCACCTTTACCAGATGCTCACTTGCTTCCTGGCTGGAGTGGGGATCCTTAGCTTCCATCAGATTTATCCAGAGGATCCAGTCACTCAGGTCAGTCATTGCCACCAACATTTGTTTGAAAGGCAACGTTTTTTCTGTTACAGCCAGCATAACTTTGTGTATGCAATTTTTGTATACGATAACTTACATAGCTTAAATTGTCCATCTCATGGAATCTTTAACTCAAAGGTGGATATCTTTGTCAAAACACAATTTGATTCAGGAAAGACTGAATGAAAGCTGAGGAGGAGAGGCTAAATTAGCATAATAGTTGCTTCTGGCCTCCAAATCTATTTAAATAATAGAATCTATATATTTAAATCTTTTATGCATTTAATCTATGCCTGGAAATGGGCTTGGTGCATGCAGAGTCTAGTATTTGTGTGTTCAGGTAATGTGTGAAAACAGCAATCACAAAGAGAAGTCAAAACCTGACAATTTACATTTGAATCCCTTAAGTATTAATAAATGCTTTCTGGGATGACAACTGCTTCTGTCTGTCATACAAGGAAATATCAAAATTCTTTCCCTAAAATGAAGCCAAAGCTGTTCTGTAGCTTTTAGATCTCCCTAGAACTGTGGTTCTCAACTTTTTGCAGGACTCAACATTCTTGGTGGCATGCACGACTCTACAGGACACACCAGCCTAACTCCCCCACAGGCTGAATTCAGCCCACACCTGGCTCTCACTGACACTCTTACTGCTGTGTGACGGCCCAGTAATGTGTCCCAACACAGTGGTTGAGAATCGCCACCCTAGAACACCACTGCACAACTCCTGTTCATTCATAAAAAGATTTGATGCAAAAGCCAATCCTTAGTCTTGAAGCCTGGCAAACCAGTTATCAGCATGCAGGTTGAGTAAAAAGATGTCAAAGTATATCACTGCCCAGCTTTTGCTGTCAAGTGGTTTAGGCATTGTAAATGCTGCATGCTAACATAAAAACTGACACAACTGGATCCAGTTGTCACTTAAATGTATATGTGAACTAAAGATGTTTGGCTGAAAGTCTGCATCACTGGGGAAGAAGGCAATATTTTTTCTATAAGCAACGTTCATCTTTGACAGAAGATTGTTCAGCTAATACATAACAAACTAGAGAATCTGACAATGTGAATGCATTTTGACCTGCACTGCCAAAGCCATTTTCAAGCCATACAAAGTATGTTAAAATTGCTTGTTAAAATTCCGAAGAGTGACCAATATTTACTCTGGGGCAGATCCTCAGATATGTTTGTATTATGCATCTGAAAAGGTGGTGGTGCACAGATTACTTTTAGACTACTTTCTATACCCTTTGATCTTCGGACCACAAGTAAAAGCAGGTATTATGAAGATGACACAACATAGCAAATGTCCATCAAAATGAATGAAGAATCAAGTCATGTTAGATAGGGAGTCCTGTGGCACTTTAAAAGACTAATCAATATATTTATCCCGTAAGCTTTCAGAGGCATAATCCCACTTTATCAGATACGTGAAATGGAAACTGAAATATGTTAGGTGTATATGCCCATGCAGAGAAGGATGAGTCACAAAGTCAATTCAAACAGTTTCAGAGAGGTAGTCTGTTAGTCTATTTCAATCTGCTGGTCTATATCAGTACTTCACAGTCAAGTTGGAAGAGCATATCAAACGGAGTCTTGTAGGGATCTGTTCTGAGTCCAGTTTTGTTTAATATCTTCATTAATGATTTATATAATGGCATAGAGAGTTCACTTATAAAGTTTGTGGCTGATACCAAGCTGAGAGGGGGTTGGAAGTGCTTTGTAGGCTAGGGTTAAAATTCAAAATGATCTTGACAAACTGGTGAAATGGTCTGAAGTAAATAGGATGAATATATAATAAGGACAAATGCAAAACAGTTAGAAAGGAATAATTGGAAATGACTGTATAGGAAGAAGTGCTGCAGGAAAGAATCTGGGAGTCTCAGTGGATCACAAGCTAAATATGAGTCAGCGGTGTATCATCATTGCAAAACATCATTCTGGGCTGTGTCAGCAGGAGTCTTGTAAGCAAGACACAAGAAGTAATTCTTCTGCTTTATTTTGTGCTGATTAGGCCTTAGTTGGAGTATTGTGTCCAGTTCTGGGTGACACATTTCAGGAAAGATGTGAACAAACTGGAAACAGTCCAGAAGAGAGCAACAAAAATTATTAAAGCTCTAGAAAACATGACCTAAGAGGGAAGACTGAAAAAAAAAATGGGTTTTTTATTCTGGAAAAAAGAATACTGAGGTGGGACATAACAGGTTTCAAGTGCATAAATTTTTTTTAACAAGGAGGAAGGAGAAAAATTGTTCTCCTTTGCCATTGAGGACAGGATACAATGCAATGAGCTTAAGTTGCAGCAAGGGCAGTTTAGGTTAGGAAAAACTTCCTAACTGTCAGATTAGATAAACATTAGAAACAATGGCCTAGACAAGTTGTGGAATCTTCATCACTGGAGATTTTTAAGGGTAGGTTGGACAGACAACTGTCAGGGATGATCTAGATAATGCTTGGTCCTGCCCTGACTGCAGTGGACTAGACTAGAAGACCTCTCAAGGTCCTTTCTAGTCCTGGGATTCTATGATTCTGTGACAGTGCACTTCTGCACTTTCCCTAGAACAGGCAGTGCCTTAGAGAACAATTATCTTCATGTGGGGGTAACATTCAAATGTGCTAAGAGACAACAAGCCTAGGATGTGCAATGTAATGGTAATGATAGCTATAATTCAGGATGACAACTATTTATTTTGTACCAAAACAATTTTCTGAGAGAGTGGATTTTTATTCTCTGAGAAAAGTCTCATTAAAGTTTATCTTTTTAAAAACTATTTATGCATTTGGAAATTTTACAAGGTTTATAAATCCTTGACATGTAAATATCAGAAATAAAACAATAATCATTACTGTAAAATGCAGCTGTATTCTAAACTGTTTTTAACTATTAAAATGATCCATTTGAACAATTCCACTGACACGGCAAACCAAGACTTGATTTATGGTGAAACAGTTCACTTACTGTCTTTAACTGTGCACCTCAGCTGGAGGGAATGTGACCATAAATTAATGGGATTTATTTATAATACAGAGATGCAGTTTCCAAAAATAATATATTTGCAGCCTTCAGGTTGTTTCCAATGGTTAGAATTAAAGACACCTTCTGAATCATCACCTCCTGGTAATACATATAGAATCTGTGTAAGAGGCGGTCTGGGGAGGTTTCCCTCTCTTTATTTCAGAGATGAGATGGGTTGGGTTTTTCGTAAGACTTCAAAACTTATGGCATGTCTTCGAGTATTTAAGATTTTCCACCTGACTTTGCATGCTCCTTTGTTTCCAAAACAACATCAAGGTGGCTTTTACTGATTGGTGTTGAGAAGACAAATAATTTTTTCTCACTCTCTTGTATTTCCATTGCTGGTATCATTAACTCCATGCACCCTGGTGTGTGGGGGTATGTGTGGGAGAAAGAGAGAGTCTCTGTGTGTGAAGTCCACATAGTTTTAATTATAAGAATCACAGGATACGAAAGAGCATGTTGTCTGGGTCTCTGAAGGAATAAAATGTACTGGTAGCCACCAAAACCAATCCATTAAGCAAAAATCTCTCCAGAATCCTCAATACCTACTTACATCTACTCTAGCCATAGATACCAGTCCCTCTGAATTCTTTTCCTACCAAGCATATCAAATATTCACCTCACAGTTCCTACAACTCTTTCTTTTTGTACACTCACACAGAATCAGTCATCTTTCCCTCTTTTTAGAGGAGGTGCCTATTGATAATTGGCTTTTTATTTCTGGGTGAAATTAGCAGACAATCTTTTAATCCACACCTGCGAAATCATCTGAAACTCCTCTTTATCTCCATGAAGGGATTAGGTGGTGGTAAAGGGTCAGTAGCAACAACACTTTCACTCCCCTATATCCAGGCTCACTTTTTCAAGACTTGAAGTGCTCAAGCAAGAACAAAAAAAGAGTGCTTTTTTCCATGCACACTACTGTAGATCTTGTTCTTGTTCATATGTCTATCCTACTGGCATAAAGCATAAATATTTCTTTGGAGGATTACATCTAGTGTGCATCAGTGCAGCCCCAAAGTTATACACAGGACCGTCCCTTGGAGAGAGTGGGGCCCAGGGCTTATCGGCCTAGGTACGGCCCCTGCCAACCCAGGCAGGTGAGGAGTGTGGGGGCCAGCCTGCTCCGCCCCCCAGAAACCCTGGTTGCACCCGGGGGAGCCGGCCTCGGAAGCTGAGGCTGCCCACTGGGCGGCGGGGAGCTGAGACTGCGGCCTTGGCCATGGGCGGTGAGGAGCCGAGGCTGCAGTCCTGGCCCCAGGTGGTGGGGAGCCGAGGCCGAGGCTGCGGCCCCGGGTGGCGGGGAGCTGGCTGTGGCCCCAGCCCTGGGCAGCGGTCTGGCAGAGAGCTGAGGCCACGGCCTCAGCCCCGGGTGGTGGCCCGGTGGAAAGCCAAGGCCGCCTGCTAGTGGGGAGCCGGCCCTGGCCGAGGCTGCCACCGCCCCAGCTGCAGCCAGGACCCCGGGTTGCCGTGGCCAGTGCCCCAGCTGGGGACCCGAGGCGACACCGCCAACGAGGACCAGCCCCAGCCATGGCTAGGGACCCTGCCCGGCTGCATGAGGCTGTAGCGAGGGGTGTTGGGCAGGCTGCACCAGGCTGGTCCAGAGGCCGGGCCCCAAGCACCTACCTTGCCCCGGCGCCTGCCTGCTCCGCCCTGGGGGCAGGGAGCAGGGCCGGCCCGGGAGCCAGGGGAAGCACTCCTGGCCTGCCCTTCTGCCTTCGGCTCGCTGCCAAAGGCAGCGGGGAGCAGGGGGAAGCGCGGTGTGGGCCCCGCACTGCCCCGCTGGGAGCGGGACAGCATGTGGCCCACGTAACTGCAGGGCCCGGGGCAATACCCCTGTTACCACCCCCCCCCAGACGAGAGCCTTGGTTATGCCAAATGAAAATCTGGCCCAAAATTTTAAAACAATTTGCCTTGCAACCCCCAAGCTACATATCTATTACCCAAAACAAATAAATAAAAACATAAATACATAATGCATACAAAACAAGAATTTTTTTTTTTGGTGGGGAGACTACTTAAACACGGGACCTAAATATACTCTACAATGTCCCGTTAATTAACAATATTTTGCAAAATACTCTAAGAGAGTGAGACAAAAGGTACTATGCAGGAACAAATGATTAGGTAATTAATTCTAATAGGAAATATGTGTTTAAATCCTATTGAAGTAAATTGAAATTGTGTTGTATGCTTTCCATATTTACTTGCATGATATTTCACAGTCTCAAATGTTTCTTTGTGGTAATTATAATGGAACTATTTGGAAGTGTTCCCCTTTTCTGTAGTGATTTGATGCCTTTACTTTCTAAGATGTCAGTTTATCTATCTATCTATCTATCTATCTATCTATCTATCTATCTATCTATCTATCTATCTATCTATCTATCTATCTAAAGCATAGAAATATAGGACTGCAAGAGACCTCTATAGGTCATTTAGTCCAGTCCCCTTTACTGTGGCATGACTAAATATTATCTAGGCCATCCCTGTCAGGTGATTGGCTAACCTGTTCTTAAATCTCTAGATTAGATAGATTCCACGACCTCCATAAGATAATTTGTTTCAGTGATTAACTACCCTTATAGTTATACAGTTTTTTTTCCTAATGTGCAACCTAAATTTCCCTTGATATATTTTAAGTCCTTTACTTGTTCTGTCTCCAGTAGATAAGACCTTTTTATACACTTGAAGACTATTATCAAATCCCACCTTCAGTTATCGCAAGAGTAAACAAATCCAGTATTTGCAATTTTTCTCAGAGGTCCCAATTTCTACACCTTCAGTAATTTTTGTTGCTCTCCTCCAAACTTTCTCCTATTGTCTACATCTTTCCCAAAGTGTCGTGTCCAGAACTGGACCCAGCATTCCAGGTGAGGTCTTATCGGTGCTGAATAGAATGGAAGAATTAAGTCTTGTGTCTAACTAACAACATTCCTGTTAATACAGCCCAGAACGATGCTTGCTTTTTTTGCAAGCGTTACATTGGTGACTTATATTCAAGTTCTGATCCACTTGGGTCCCCAGAGCTTTCTCTGCAGTACTCCTTCCTAGACAGCCATTTCCCAGTTTCTATCTGTGCAATTGATTATTCCTTCCAAAATCTAGTATAATGCATTTGTAATTATTGGATTGCAACCTATTTATTTCAGATTATTTCTCTAGTTTGTCAAGATCATTTTGAATTCTGTTCTCCAGAATGTTCACAACTTCTCTTAGCTTAGTAACATCCATAAACTTTATAAGTATACTCTCTGTGCTGTTATCAAATTTATTTATGAAGATATTGAGTAGAACCTGACCCAGTACAGATCATTGATGGATCACACTCAGAATTCCCTTGCAACTTAACTGTGAACCATTGATAACTTCTCTCTGAGGACACTTTTCCAACCAGTTGTGCACCCACCGTATAGTTGATTCATCTAGGCTATATTTCCTTAGTTTGCTTATGAGAAGATATTAAAAGACTTACTACAGTTGAGATATATTCCATCTACTGTTTCCCCACTATCCACAAGACTAGCTACCATGTCATATAAGGATATTAAGTTGATTTGACATGATTTGTTTTTGACAAATGCATGTTGACTGTGACATATCAACTAATGCATACAAATCAAGATTTGGGGGGGTGAAAAGAACTTAAATATGGGATCAAATATACTCCACAGTGTCCCATTAATTAACAAGATTTTGTTGTTGTTGTTGTTGTTAGAAAACAAAACTGTTAGTTCCAGAGGTGGATTGGGTTGTTTGTTACCCTTTATTGCCCGCTTGTTCCTTCTTAACGCTGTGAGTGAGCCAGGAGGAGGGGGCATTACAATCCTTTTATGCTTAAAAATATGCAAAAGCTTACATTTTCAACAACTCCCCAGGGACCCTTACTTAATACCTAAAAATGAATATTAAAAACTATGTGATGACTATAATTATACCTGTGCCTATTGTTTTTATAGTGTTAACTTACAGAGTGCAGGTGCTTTACCTTGAAACATATTCTTTTTGCAAAAGAAATGACTACACATTCTTTAACAAGGAAGGAGGAAAGGGGAAGAAGGATGATAAGCAATGTTCCAGGACCTTATGTAGGAGTGGGGAAGATAGCATACATCTAGTTACTTTTGTTACACAGATTGTTCGGAAGGGAAGAGAGAAAAAGAGAGAGAACATAACTTTTAACTAGAATCTTATTTACAGAAAATCAAGGCTTGCCTGTGAAGCAACCCCATTACCATGGTTACCTGTGGTTCAGGCCAGACTATTTGTCCAGCACTATATGTTTTTGGTGCTTAAAGATAGATTGTTTATTTGCTCCATTATCTTTCTGCGTACTGAAGTTAAACTGACTGGTCTCTAATTTCCTAGGTTGTCCTTATTCCCCTTTTAATGGAAAGGTACTTTATTTCCCCTTTCCCCAGCTCTTTGGGATCTCTCCTGTCCTTTACGAGTTCTCAGAGATAATAACTAATAGCTTAGATTTCTTTATGCAGTTCCTTAAATATTTTTTTTAGGATGCATTTCATCAGGCCTTGCTGGCTTGAAGACATCTAACTTGTATAAGCCTTGTCTACACTACAAAGGTAAGTCAACCTATATGAGGTTGACTTACAGCCTCGAATTAATTGTTAGTGTGGATGATATCCATGCTACCATGGGTTAGTGGTGTGGATCCTCAACAGGGGCCCTTCCACCTACCTAAGAAGAGCAGTGTGGGGATCTGAGAACCCAGTATCTCAGCTCCACTGGCAGCTTCCTTGCAGGATCCCAGCTGCCCTACAGGCTCCTGGAATACCGATGGACTTCCCTAGCCCACTTCTCTTTCCCCACTGGGAACTGGGGTAGCTTCCCAGGGCTTCTCCCCTCCCCACTCCCTGCTGGGAACCAGGGGAAGCCACTTGGGCCTTCTCCCTGCGCTGCTCCCTGCCAGGAGCCAGGGGAAGCCACTCAGCTCTCCAGGGAGTGAAGAGCAATTTCAAATCATCAAGAAAGATAGCCAACAGCTGATGTAAGAACATAGTGTCTACAACAGTGCAACACCCTACCTACACTGACATAAGCTCTACACCTCTCACTGAAGTGGTCTTGTTATGTCAGCAAAGCAAGAGAGTTATGTTGGTGGAAGGAGCATTTCAGTGTGTACACCTCCACTGTTTTGTCTTTAAATGCTGTCTTTTGTCAACAAAAGTCACATGTGGACCAGCCCTAAGTAATTCTTAGTTTGTTCTTTCTCTCTTTGTCCTCAGATCCTAACCCATCTATACTTATGTCCATTATGTTAGCTGCCCAATCACTGTTAAGATTTTTGGTGAATACTGAAATAAAAAAGGCATTTACCATTTAAATTGTATTTAGCATTAAGCATCCAATCAATCTCCCACAGATCTTAATGGGAACTGGAACGGGCCTTAATGTTTAGATCTTCAGATATTTATATTCCTAACTCCTATTGGACTCAACATAAGTTAGATGCTCTAAATACCTTCTGAGGATCTGGGCCTAACTGGTCAGGAGTCCTGTCAGGCGTAACTAGGAGGTTTATTACTTTTGGGAGAGTACTATGAAACTATGCTAATTTACATGTGGTGAGTGCTAGGAAGGTGAAACTGACAGGATAGAATTTTGATGTAGTAGCATTTTTTTTGCCACTCTGTACTCACTGTGTACACTTGTAAATACTTTACAGAAGCATCAAGGTAGTGGAAACTGTCCCACTTTCTTTTTTAAAAAAGAAGGTATTCTGGTTTTATTTAAAACTTTTGAGTAACACAGGTAGTCTAAACTATTATGAGTAACACAGACAGTCCACAGTCCAAATTCTTGCATATTCCTTCCCTATTCTGGAAGGACTGAATCAGACACAACATCACCATCCAGACTGTCCTGGTTATCATCAATGAGATCATTTTATTTTGATGTTCAATATAAAAAGGTCACAGCATCTTCTGCTCTCTATAAATACAATATCTACAACATGCTAAGCTTCATCCAAATGAACAGGATTATCCCTGGTTCTAAAAAGTTTTAGGTCATGCAGCGTTTCCAGAGAATTGTATGATATTTTGAAATAACGTGCCATTAAAAAATATCAGATCTTGACTGGAATCTTCTTATAATACATAACACAACCACTGCATTTGTGGAAAAAATGATTAAGGAATTAAGACATCCTGATACTCAGTCAAGCCTCAGTCAGACCTCTGATTATTTATGGACAAATTTATGTCCAGGAATAATTGTACTTTTACCTGACAAGGTGTACTCGTCTAAGGGTGCCACATTCATAAAGCATCTTCCCCCAATTATGGAGGCCCTCACATCACTAGATAATTGTACTACAGATTTTGAACTTAAATCTAATCAGAGGTTCCAGGAAATGTTTTCACCTGTCAGTGGAAATTCCACATGCTGTCTGTATGTAGACAATTCACAAGAGGAAAAGCAATTCACTAGAGTGTCATGGAACACAAATATAAAAGTTTTCTCCAAGGTTGATGCATCTGAATTCAAATCACATAACAGAAATTTGTCCATCACTATATTGAGTTCAGGTTGAAAATTACTCCACAGAGAAAAATCCTCTTTAAAAAGGGACTATAAAGGAAAGAGCCCTACATTCCCATCAAATGAATAATTTTCCTGCTTCTGCAGTATACTTACATCTCCATGCAACATCAGGGCAGGTGTTTGAATGAGTTATAGTAGGAGTGATCAAGACAGAAGAACATGTTTGTCTTACTAGTTTGTAGAGCTTGCTAAGGTTATGAATTTTAAACATCATTTTAAACATAAATTATAACAATGTAGCTAATAGTCACACTTGCACATCTGTTGTAGGTAGGCATCTAACTTTTCACAATGGTAAAAGTGTAAAAACCCACTAAAACTGATACATCCTTACTGCTTTTGGGTTTTTTTTAGGAATTCAATTTGATTTTTCTCCTTAAACTTCTATTATATTCACTTATTGTTTCCAGCAATAAATAAGTCAATCAATACCTGATTGGAAAGATTTGTGGGAATTCCAGGGCTATGTCTATAGTGGCAAGTTAGTTCGAATTAAGGAAGCTTAATTTGAAGTAATTTAAGCAATGGCTACACTAGGCTTTCATTAGTTCGAATTAAGGGCTTCCTTAATTCGAACTAATAAATTCAAATATGCTATTCGAACTAAGGGTTAATTCGAACTAGTTAGTTCAAATTAACCAATGTGACCATGTTAGTTCGAACTAATTGCTTAGTTCGAACTAACCGGCCCATTGAACTCCATGCAATTCGCTAATTCGAACAACATTTTTCTAATTTGAATTAAATTAATTTGAACTAACTAAAATTAGTTGAATTAGTTAGTTCAAATTAACTAATTCGAACTAACTTTAGTAAGTGTAGACATAGCCCTTGACAGTAGGCATCCTTAACATGAAAATTACCTTAGAAATGGAATAATGTAACTCTACTATTTTCTATTTCTATTTCTATTGAAGGCGAATCCAGCAGATTTTAAATGGTAACCAGTATACAGTGTTTGCCATTAAATGGTCAATATTCACTGAGAACACATCCCTTGAGTTACTGCATCAACAGCTCAGAAGGATGTGGTTTATTGTTGAAATAGGAGAAAACTCAACATTTTGTTTTGGGAATGCTGAAATGATGTTTCAACCAAAAACACCAAATGGAGTTCTAACTTTTCAAAATGGAAGATCTTGTTTTGGGGTGGGAGGTTGAAATTTTCAGCAGATTCTTCTTGTAATGAAACAAAATTGTTGTTTTGCAAAAAACCCATCAATCTGCCCTATATACCTGGTTTTGCTGACTGGTGCGGATGGGACCCCCTCATGTGCCATAAGAATTTAGAACTCTTCTAGTCTAGGTCCCAGCACTGCATATTTTAATTGCTGTTATGGTCAGGTTGGCCTTTGCAGCTGGCTGGCCAGATCCTGTGACAGACCAATTCTGCTGGATCTATGTTTGAAACCTTACTTCTTCACTTGGTTTGAACTCTGGCATAGACCGGGCCTTACATGGAACACTAAAAGAAGAACCTAGCCTTAAGAATGTCTCTATATTTTTAAGGATGGCACTAAAAGGGAATGTTAGAAGGAAAGCTCATTCTCACTCTGGGGTGGTGTACTAGCTCCCTGTTGTGGAGACTGCATCATGATTGATCTGCAAAGGACTGCAGCCTCATCAACCAATGGGAGAAATAAGGATGTGGGCAGTTAAACTTCTCCAGCAGCAGGTTAACTTCTCATATTTCCAGGAGGCAGAAATGAATATATAATATGGCTCAAATACTCCCTCTCTTTTCCATCTTTCTTGCCACCCTCCCAAACACTCTTCCAGTTTAATGTCCATTTGTTTCAATGCTCTCAGTCATTTGTTTGTCAGTCCTTAAACATAGCCTTCTAACTGCCAGGGCTGAACAGACTTATGCAACAGCCTCTTTGTCCCTCATCCCACTTTAAAAACTAAAGCTGACACTCAGCACCTTCCTGTTGCATCTCTCCTCCATGTCGCTTGCATTGTGTGCATGCGTTTGCATCAATAAATTATAGTAGTAGGTTGCAATAAATGACTTTTTGTATTTTTTTTATATTAACTTTTTCCAACTTGGGTTCAGCTATGTCAGCTCCCTCTCTCCTCCCTATGAAGAACTCTGCAATAGGCTAAACAGGACTATTTATCCACCGAACATGTGTCATCTTATGTATCACTTCTCTAGAGCTTTTTTTCACATGAAACGGTTATGCCAATGGAGTGCAGCTGTGTTGACATCTGGTAGCTATGGCTGGCAGTGTTGATAAATAAATATTGACTTTACAGGACTGAACACTGTAACTAATGAGATAGAGGGGTCTTTTTTTAAAACTCATTTGCTAAGTTTAAGGTGCTGTTTCAAACACTGATACGTCAATGTGGACTGGCAGTCCACTACCTACATGATCTTGTGCATCACTATACAGAATTACCATTTGCAGAAGCATTGGCTTTGAAAGAGTTATCCCATGCTCTCTTGATGCTAAGCATGTGTCACCTTCTGGAGGTGATGCAGTACTTCTGGAAAAGACAATTAAGCAGAGAAAGCTGTTAGGCAATTTGAAGATGCCCATGGGGAAAAGTTATCAAAGACACTGCAGAGCTCCAAAATTAATAAAGGTTTTCTATCCAAAGGAAAACTCTTTTCTAGCACTGATTTCACAGCTGCAGAGCTCTTCATTTAGCATAGTTCATGTATTTCATGGCTAAATTGTTTACAATCTCTGAATATTTGTTTGTTCCATAGCAAGGACTGAATATTGACAGGAGAGGGAAAAAAACCAGGCAAAACTTATATTTCTGTTGAATTCTAGCTGGGTGGAACACAGAAGCTGGTGAAATGGGTTTTGAGCCTATACAATAATTGTAAGTCATAATCAGAATGTCATGCAAGATTGTGCAAATAATGGTTTCATTTGAAGAATTCTAGAATAATTCTGTTTTGTCAGCATTAAGAACATTCGGATTCAAAATGCTACAGTGAACTGTAGTCCAGATGTGCAGACTTACTATTGTCAATCAAATATCATCTGGGACTGTTTATCAAAGCAAAAGGAGAGCACTTAAAATGTTTTTGGACACTTGTCAAACTTAATTCTTTCAATTCTTTCACATTGCTTTAGTTAAGCATGAGCCATGAAAAATTCTTTAATCAGAAAAACAAAACTGATTACACATCTTGTGACAGTGGATACAATTTTAATGACTGCATTAAAGATTAAACCTTCAGAAGAGTTTTGCTTCTTTCTGACCATTCTTTTGTAGCTAAAATGTTACATAGGCATTTGGGGAAAAAGACTCTTTTATACTGCAAAAAAAAAAAAAGGATTCAAATTTTGCTTCAAATAGCAATGACTCATTTCTGTGGAAGCTTTGAAAATTTTCTGAACACGTTAAAATACAGAGAATTCATGTTATGTTCAGAGTGTAGCCCCAGTTTTGCAAGATGTTGAGTGCCTTCTATGAGGTACTATGTGTGTTTTGTTTTTTTAGAAAAAGCCACTGATGTTACTTGTTATGTGACAGGCACATTAGCCTTTGAAACCCTGGCTAAGGTCAGGTGATTGGGAACAAGAAATAAAATTCATTTGTCTTTAACCAGGATTCCTGGGCACCATGGCTATGTCTACACTTGCTAAAATTAGTTCAAATTAGTTAGTTTGAACTAACTAATTCAAACTAATTTTAGTTAGTTTGAATTAGCGTAATTCGAACTAGGAAAACTTTAGTTTGAATTAGCGATCCCCATTCATTTCAATGGCCAGTTAGTTCAAACTAAGAAATTAGTTCGAATTAACATGGCCACATTGGTTAATTCGAACTAGTTACTACTAGTTCAAACCTCAGAACCTGAGTGTGTCCACTCTTTCTGCCCCTTTAAAAGA
>ML685776.1:6749490-6773967 GCA_007922175.1 Pelusios castaneus | reverse complement strand
AGTGAGGTTCTGCTTCCAGGTGGCTTGACCACCCAATTCTATGATTGAAACTAGTTAGTTCGAATTAACCCGTTAGTTTGAATACCCTATTCGAACTTATTAGTTTGAATTAAGGAAGCCCTTAATTCGAACTAACTAAAGCCTAGTATAGCCATGGCTTTAGTTAGTTCGAATTAAGCCTCCTTAATTCGAACTAACTTGCCAGTGTAGACATAGCCCACATTATTATTATACTTAGTGTTCACAATGCCCATTGATTCACAGGTACTCAGCACAGTTGTATGATTAATTGAAACACATAGTTTTGGCTTATTGATTATTGACTCAAAATGAAATGTTTCATTTTGGGAAGTGTTGATGTTCATCTCAGTGTCTGCCTGAGTCGCACCTGTGCCTCAGGTGAGTTGTAGTGTCACATCCCCCATGCACTGCTCTCCTTTCTACTAGATGCTGAAATTACTGTCAGCCTGACCAGAAACAAAACTTTTCACTTTGATTTTCCCTGCCAGAAAAGTCCACCAAAATAAATATTTTCCCACAGAAAATTTTGACTTTGCTAAGACCCCATTTTCAGATGAGAAGGTGTTTTGTTTGAAAATTTTAAACCAACCCTCATCTCATTCTAGATCCTAATTGCCAGAAGTCCATTTAAGAAAATAATTGTCACAAGCTCACTAAAGGACCAAAGTATTGATAAACATTGAGACTGAATTGCCTTTTCTCCCTTGGTGTAACTCTTTCAGCATGCAGACATTTCTGTGGGTGAATGAAAGGAAATTGCCTTGCTTGGTATTGACTATTCCTATTCTTTAGTTGTGCATTTCAAAATCTGCAGTTCCTAGCGTTTCAAAAGTCTCAGTGGAAGGTGCTATAAACCTCAGAACCTGAGTGTGTCCACTCTTTCTGCCCCTTTAAAAGAAATATCTGCTGAAGAAAATCATTTGCCAGGGCAGGTAGATTGTTTGCTCTGAGACAATAAATTAGGCTGTCTTGAATGTCTTCAGTCTGACAACAGGAGTGAGGTTCTGCTTCCAGGTGGCTTGACCACCCAATTCTATGATTGGAACTGTGCAATCAAAAATCAAGATGTGTACTGCTAACTCATGTCATTGTTTTTGCCCAGCATTAATTTTAAATCCAGGTTTCCTAAACAGGTAAGGGTGTAGGAGATGCCCAAAGAAAGTACCATCAAAGTCCTCCATCTAAGGAAGCTGAGAATGAGGCAGGGTCTGTGAAAGAGACAAGAAGTTCAGTGGAGAAAAGGAGTAGCTTGCTGCAGAGCAGAATGACATGATGAAATAAGAGTTAACTTGAGGATGTGGTTGATAAGTGAGATTCCAGTCCAAAAATAAGTTATAAATACCTATAACTCATTGCTGCGGGATTTTAGAAGATATCTATACAACTCCGGAGAAGTTTGCTATGCTTTGGAAATGTACTTGTCCCTTGAAACTTAATTTTGCAGCATCTTTTAGGCACTGTGTAATTTTTGGCAGCACTGAATAGGTTTACATATTCTGAAGAAGTCATATTTGGATTACAGCAGAACATCAGAGTTATGAACACCCCGGGCATGGAGGTTCTTTGTAACTCTGATATGTTCTTAACTCTGAACAAAAATGATACAGTGCCTTCAAAAGTTTACAACTGAACATTAACTTAATACAGTTTTGAAACACTACTATGCAGAAGAAAAATGCTGCTTTCCCTTTATTACACAATACTGTACTGTGTATTCTCTCTCTCTCTCTCTCTCTCTCTCTCTCATATGGAGTGAGAAAGTTTGCTTTGCAACTAAGATAGCTTCTTAAGTAGATACTAGTAAGCATTTTATCTATAATTTTCTTTAACCACTTCTGACTTTTATGCATCATTACTTGTACTCATTTAAATCTTTCTCCTTGTACTTAATAAACTTGCTTTACTGTTTTATCTAATCCAGTGTGTTTAAATGGAAGTGTTTGGGTAACTTGGTTTTTTATAATAAACTGGCTTATTATTCTCTTAAAGGAATAACAGAGTTAATATATTTGCACTGTCCAGGAATGGGCTGGGCAGTACAGGACGTACATTTGTGGGGGAAGATCCAGGACCAAGGGTATGTTGGGGTCACCCTGCAGTAGAACCAAGGATGTCAGGCTGCAGTTACACACAGACACTCAGGGTGTTGCATGTGTACTGGAAGGTTGTTTGTGAGTAGCCTGGGTGCAAGCAACTCTCCAGCAAGGCATTGTAAGGCAGTTAAAGTAGCAGAGCAGGTATGATGCAGACCTCCACTAGACTGGACTGTGCCCCAGTATGTCACAGCCTCCTATGGACAAAAGTTGACAAATGAAAATGGTTTTGAAATTATAAGTGTGTGTACATCTTCATATCTTCAGCTGCCTCACACTGAGAGCCAGATGACCCCATTCAAGCATCCACATTCTCCTTCATGAGTTTCCTATTAAACAACGGAGAGTTCAGTGACAAATCTCCATTCAAAGATTCAGACGTCACTCCTTTCTCCTTGTCATCATCTTTAATCACTGATAAAAAAAAATCTTTTGAAGATTTTCAAAGCATTTAAAGTTCCCAGGCAAAGCTTTTACCTTATTAAGATTTTCATTTTTACCTTAACATACTCATTGTGCTGGAGTGCAAAACAAACTCATTCCAGTGACATTAGCAAAATCCAATTTATTTGGAAGTGAGCTTGTAATTTCTTCCAATATTTGCCTCTTAAAACTGAAGTAAATATCCAATTTGAAGTACTCTGTCATGTAGCATGACTGGGGTAAACTTGTTTTGTTTAAAAATGCAAATAACTGATGGTTATATCACACAGTTTTTCAAAAGACTCAGTGTGTGTGAGTCACATATAAAGAACAGCAAAAACAATGAGAGTCCTCTAGCACCATAAAGACTAAGAAACTTCTTCGGGCATAAACATTCTTTCATGTGCATCTGATGAAGAGGGTTGCAACCCCTATGGCATGTTTGTGACATACTACACCCCCCCACCACAATGTGATCTGTGTATCTTTCCTGTTCATTCTTGCAATGTAATTGTGTGGTTTAAAGCAAAACATCTCAGTGAGGTGTTGTTTGAATGCTCATGGCATGCTTTGCATTATTGTTATGGGAGCATGTTTTCTGCAACATCATACCTGGTACAGACATGAAACATGTCCTCACATGGCCCAAGGGGGGTGGAGACAGAGTTGTATTCACACACACTCACAGACGGTATGCATAACAAAACCAACAAACTAAGTGCCTCGGATGGAGAGGGAAAAGTCACTTGACCACAAGAAGGAGGAAGGGAAGAGAGAAAGATGCACTTTAAACTGGTGAGACACTTTTTGCCAAGGACTCCATCTTGCAAGCAAATTTAAGGACTCATGCCTATCCATTAGGTGAGAAGCCTATCTATTAGGTGGCTGCAAAACCATCAGTAGCCAAAGCATGTGGGTAAGCTAGCAATGGACTATAACAGTTATTTTAGTTATTTTAGTTTAGATTGTGAGTTATCTTTTTTGATTGTGATAAACTCCTTGACTGATTTATCTGATTTTGCATTGATTTGACATATACTCACTGAAAATTGTGTTGTAATCAATAAACTGTTTTATCTAAAGCAGTGTGGTTTTGGGAAAGAGTGGACGTGTACGCTTGACTTAGAGCAAAAGTTAATGCATATCAATTTCTTTGTTGAACTGATGGACCAGAGTAAGTGAGCTTGCAAGGCCCAGTGGGCACGCATTGAACCTTGCAAGACAAAAATTCCTGGAATTGCATCTGGGGGTGAGTGAGTGCGTGCATACTTCCACTGATTGAGGGGCTGATTACATAGTGGTGGCTGGGTATGAGCTACCCCAGAAGGGGGGCTCACTCAGCAGGGTGGGGTAAGTTGGGACTCTGGAGCGAAGAGTTGGTGGGCATGGTGGCACAACAGTCCAGATTGCAGGAGGGGAATGTCAGAATGTTGTTACTAGTGATTTTATTGAACTGAGTGAAATCTCTGATTACACAAATTTAACAGGGTGGACATGTCCATCAAATGTTGTTGTTCAAAAAAAATTGGACAGATGTCCTGGTTTTGTTGCAGGTGAATGCACTTGGAGTACTGAACAGAAGAGAATCAAACAGCTCTGTGTCCATTTGTCCTCTCTCTATTTTGCTGGGTACATATTTGGTGTGTCAGCTTTTTATAACAACTGACCTTTTAATTTATTTATTTACTTCATTTGTATTTTTAATTTTTAAAACTATTCCTATTTGGTTGGGCTATTTTTCTTTTTCTAATGAGAGGCTATCAGTAGCTGAGCAGCTACCAGCAGATGACAGATTAATACTTTATGCCCTCTTGTGTGACCATTTGCA
The DNA here is from genome assembly GCA_007922175.1 of Pelusios castaneus. NCBI lineage: Eukaryota > Metazoa > Chordata > Testudines > Pelomedusidae > Pelusios > Pelusios castaneus. Next base: position 6,769,602 of record ML685776.1, on the reverse strand, counting down.
CTATCAAGTACCAGGAAGATTACATGCTATAGATATATTTATTTATATCAATGTATATCCATATCTACATATATAATTATACCCTATTGTATCTATTTATATATAGTAGATACTTATTACATTATAAACATAATAGTATATTATAATTGAATTGAATTTCAGTTTCTTCTTCTCCCTTCCATTTATTTAACTGCACCAGAATATTCTTGTTAAAGGGTACAATTCCTTTAAATTCAGGGGGGGAAAAATGAAGCCACACCCATGTTATGTCTTTACTCATGGTGGCACATTCAGCGCCACAGGATCGATTCTTCAGGATCGGTTGAGTGGAAGTGGAGACCTGCTCAATCGATCAGGAAGCTAACTCAATAAATCCACCCCTGCAAAAAGATTAATGCTGCATTGTTGGGAGGGCATTTCCTTTGGCACAACATAGTGGGGATGCCACATTAATTAAAATTTAGGAAGTGGATGGGAGATATGCAAGCTACATAAAGCTATTCTATGTAGCTTGCATATGTCCTGTCAACTACTGCCAAATTTTGCTATGAATCTAGATCAGGCCTTAGAAGTGTGGTGGGCCTTCCTGGCTTGTTAGTAGTACCTAAAGATGTTGGATCTCATCATGGGGAGGCTCCAAGGTCTCCACAATCACAAAGATGACATAGGGATGGGAATACAGCCTTTTTTTCATTGCAGAGGGGCACAAAAGGGGCACTTACCTTCAGGTGACTTAGGGCTTACCACTTGAATGGAAAGAGTAAATGAGATGCCAAGATGTCACTGGTTTGATTTATATTTTATTTTGAACTAAATTCCTTGCAAGATCCTGAGTTTAATTTTCTTCCTTATTCCCTTTCACAAACTACTGTTTTGAGATCTATTTATTTGCACTTTGTGAAGCTGGATTTTCGGGTCTGCATTTCACCCCTTCCTTTCTCTCCACTGCTACTATGCAGCTTTTGTGTTATATCTAATTTTTTTTTTTTGCAGGGGGTGCGGACAGCAGTTAGTCTCTGCATGCTGTGGCTTTGCAGGATCATTGCCAGGGTCATTTCCTCTTAAAAGGAGAAGAGAGAATTTGGATGTGGTAGTGAAGGGAAAGGAGATTCTTTACTTAAGATACTGGGCATAAACAGACTGTGTGGCTGCCTAGTTCTTGAACTCACAGACATGATCCTCATACTTGTGCTAACGGGCCTTTCTAAAAGCTGATCCAAATGAACAGACATGGAATGGATCACTGACTACATGGCAAGATCATATTTAATCAGAAGAGAAAAGAACCATCTTTTTGGGATACCTGAATTTGTTGTATTGATCAATACCTAGAAAACTCAAGGGCAAAAACAATTATGTCTCCTGGCTCAAGAAGTTGAGTCAAAAAATCCATTACTTCTTCCAATTCTTGATCCTGTGCAGTTTGACATGGACTGCATAGTGGAAGAGTATAATTAAAATAGTATCACTTGCATTTATTGGCTTTGCTACTGGTAGAAAATTTAATGGGAACTTGAAATTCACAGTTTGTTATGAACATCTTCCATCATTAGTGCACTGAATGAAATTAATACTTTAATATAAGTAGAAAAATACAGTTTAATAGTAAGGTACAGACAACAGCCATTCATGGACAGCTTTGTTAGTTTAATCCTTTTTACAAAGAAGAGAATTAAGATCTGCTGTATCACGGCCCTGCCTGCCATCTATAATAAATCATTGCAGGCTCACGGATCAGTCTAATCATCTTCTTGTTGAATAAGCAGTGTTCATCAGCTGAACATATACTGCAGTAATGATCCAAGAACACAACAATGTAGGCTTTTCACCAAGTTTTTTTTGTTCATTATAACAAGGCATAAGGAAGCTTCTTTTCAATTCTTATAATGATTTCACTGGCAATCAGAGGCAATGTAATTAAAAAGGAATAACAAAAGAGAGAAAGTTTCTGCATGTCAAACATAATGTCAGACATGAGTCTTCAAACAAAAATGGAATGAAACTTTGAAAGTTATGCACCAAAAATAGAAATTCAGTTTTAATTTCTGAGTCTGATGATGTCTGCTGTTACAGTTTTTATGCTGCTCTATCTTCATTGATGTGCTTTGTATATCAGAAAATTTGCTTCTCTCTACTCCTGTGACTCAGGGCTGTGACCGAATATTGCAAGTCAACTCCAAATCCCAGTGAAATATGGACGTTTATTGAAGTTAATGCCTATCTCATACATTCAACTCATATACACACATACTCATTAACTATATGAATTCTCTGTTAGTATACATGTAGAGGCGAGGGCGGAACAAATAGCTGATTTTTCAGTTTGATGACACTTTCAAAAAAATTGGTTTGGGTCAAACTAAATCAGAGAAATTTCCAGAGGGGTAGCCGTGTTAGTCTGTTGTGCAGCAAAAAACAACGAGAGTCCTGTGGCACCTTATAGACTAACAGATTTTCTTCGGCGTAAGCTTTAGTGGACTATAACCTACTTCGTCAGATGTTGCAGTGGGTTATAGTCCACGAAAGCTTATGCTGAAGAAAATCTGTTAGTCTATAAGGTGCCACAGGACTCTCGTTGTAAATCAGAGAAGATTTTAGAATTTATGCTGACTCAGAAAAGTCCATTTTGCATTGAATGAAATGTTGCACTTGATTCAAAAGAGTTCATTTTTGAGCATTTTAAAGGCTTGGATTCACAAAACAGGCAGAGAATGTGGGCCCTTCCTTATGAACCTTAGCCCAGGGACTGGGATCACTTTACAGCAAAAATTGCAACATTATTCAGGTTATTCCCAGTCCCAAAGGACCAATCCCTAACCTCGGGTCAAACCAGATCTCAAACCAAAGACAATGCTTATAGCAAATCTTGTAATAAATTATCTAAAGAATTATTAACTAAGAAAAAAATGAGTTATTTACAAGATTAAACCAGGAAGATACATACAGAAATGAGTTAGACTCTTAGATTTTCAAAGGTAATATAAGCATCTATAATAAGTAGCTCTGTATGTCTTTAGAGCCCATTGTAAGCAGCATGGGGGATCTCTTGCTTATGTCTAGGAATTTTTGCCCCTGAGATTCCAGATAGCATAAAGATCCCAGTTCCTCTGTGTCAGTGATTTTTATTCCCTTCAACCCAGAATGTGGGATTAATTCATGTGCAGGTCTACCCTTCCTGGAAGGAGTGACGAATGCTGTCCTTTGATGTTACACAATGCCTCATTTGCCTTCAGTGGGTCATCTTGTGTGCAGGATGAGTGCTTCACCTTAATTAATGCTTCTTTTTCTGTTTGGTGAGTTACACAATTATGGAGGTTTACAATGCAAAGATATAATGTAACTGTACACCATGGGCTACAGAGATTAAAATTGAGATCAATACATGCAGCATCCTACATTAAGGTATAGATATGAAAAATATTCTTAAAATTCTAATATTTGTTTCAGGTTGACATAATTTGCTTTTTTCAGCCAATAAACTATTCATCCAAAAAACTTTGAGCAGCTAAACTAGTGGCTAACTTTTTGGGGGAATTGCTGGGATTTAACAGGGAAACCTCCAGAGCTTTTTAAAAAAAAAAAAAAAAAAAAAGCACAGGCACCCTATTGCATGAGTCAAATATCTCAGGCACTTTAGCTAGGGGTTAGGGGCAGTCCTAGAAAGGGTAACTTTGTAATAACTCCTATCCTCTACAGATTGCCCCAGAGGGAGGCCTGTAACACTCACTAGTGAGTTACCTACATACAAAATAAGCTAGTAACCCATGTTAAAAATGTTATTAAGATGCAAAATCAAACACTCAAAATCAGAAGATGCTATATTAAATTTGTACAGACAACCTTGTATATATGCATTATGACACAGTTTTTAATTACATGATTATACACTGCATTTTCTACAAAGTCCCTGCATCATTCAGGACACATGATTCAGGGTCTCTCTAAAAAGAGCAACTGCTCAATATTTTGTTTGATTCTCATTATTCGCTGTGTGGACTCATAGCTTATTTATTACAAATTACCTGAACCCTGCACGTCCTATACAATTATTAACTTCCTCCAGGGCTTTTCTGTGATGGTCATCATAATATTTGAGTACTTAACAAACATTAATAAACTTGTCTTTGCAACTCTCTTTTGAGATAAGAAAGAATTATCTCAATTTTGTGGATAGAAGATTGAAGCACAGAAGGATTAAGAACAACACTGGCAAAATTACCTACTTATTTTTTGTGTTTTAGTGGATATGTGCCCATACTGAGACAGTGCTTTCTGTGCACCACAGATATTTATAAAGAACCACAATTTATAATGGGAAACATTAGTCATCATTAATATAGGAGTCATTAGTATATCCCCTTTAATTAATATGTATACCTATTCTAACATAACACCTGCCACTGTACAGTCTCTATTAGAGGATATTGTGGCCTAAGAAGAGGTAGAAGAGAAGGAAGATGAAGCAAAGGAAAGAGTATATCTCATTAACTGTGCACTATCTAATCTGTGCAAAGAATGATGCAGGGGTTTTAAAAAGACATCAATAGGCAACCATATGATTACATATTATTTTGAAATGCATACACACAAATATGGCAGAATTGTGTTGCACAGACACCCTTAACTTTGGCACTTCTTCACTATGATGTAGTGGTGATACACATCACATATAATCAACCTTTCCCCAGAATCATCTTCCTTTCTTAACTACTAACTTTCTATAACAAAGGATTGTCCCCTTATTGTAAATCCCAACCCCCCTCCCCCACTCCCAGAATGCTTTTCTGTGGCTAGCCCTTTAAATTCAGCAAAGCCAGGCAGTTGCAGCCCCTAAAGCAGCCATTTTAAAAAAGTTGATTACGGCTTTTTTCATCTTTCTTTGAGATGGTAAGCATCTGTTTTATTGTCCTTTTTATTGCTATGGGGATGGCAGAATCATCTTTTGAGTGCTTCACTTTAAGACTTAGCATTTTTCACATATAGTGTTTTGTTTGGAATGATAAACATCTTATTGACAACAGGAACAATTTTTTTTGTTTCATTTCTTGTTATATGTTTAAATTATCAACAAGTAACTCTTTTAGAACACAATAGCTGTGAAAACAATTATAAGTGTGAAGCTCTGATGGTCAAGGAACCAAACAAACTGGTGGAGTAGTTCAGTGTTATGTCAGATCAGCTGTTTAAATCAAGCTATGTTGCCTCTGCAAATTGCACTGTGTAGACAGCCGAGTCACCATTTCATTGTATTCTTTCTGGCTGTGGTCCTGCAAGTATGTTAATAGGTTCAGAGTCATGGTGGGTAAGTGCTTTGAAGTGGTAGTCAAAATAACTCTCAAGAATGAAGTAGTATAAAACAGAAGCCTCTCAACCATAAAAGTTAGCACATTTGTATAACTGCAAAGGAGCTTGACTACTGTTAACGTCTAATTCCTTTTGCCCTACTTTTGTAACTTTTAATTAATGTGTTTATTAACAGATCCTAAAACAAGTATTTGTTACATTGCTAGGCATACCAAATTAATTAATCATAATTAGTTTTATTAGAGTGAATAACAAATGAATTTCTGTGATAAGCCACTTATCTTAAAGTCGTCATGCTTTTCCAGTTTTCTTTAGGCACTGGGCGTCTTCATTTAAGATTTGCTGTTTGTGAATATTGGTACATCCTCTTTCTGTGTTCAGATGTTTTTCCATGTACCCTACATTTCAGTGATAAAAAAACCTAGCTTTTTAAAACTGTACACAAGGTGGCTGATTAATTCATTGAATTTGAAGGAATGTGCTTTTTAAATGTTCTGTTAAAATACTCTGGTGTTTGTATTTCAGTTTAAAAAAGATGTTGTGTTAACAAATTTAGAGGTGAGTCTAAAGGAATCTAAATACATTGGCATACATTTTTTGGGGGGGCAGGGACTTTCTGTTCAGCATCTAGCACACTAGTGCCCAGATTATAACTGTCTTCTGCATACTAACACAACAGAAGACCTTTGTCACAAGTTGGCTGGCTGCTTTAAATGAAACAGATCTAACGTTCCAGTGCTAGACCTGGGGTTCCCAGTATTGTCACTTATGCTGCTGAGGCAGCACTTGGAGCTGTTAGAGTTTGTTGGAAGGAGACGATTGTGGGAACTCACTGGAGAAAAAGGGTCTCTAAGGAGCCTTGGGAGGTGGTACTCAGTGAAAAGAACATGGAAGACACCTGCAGTTGTGCCTGAATCAGGAAGAACTAAGAGAGGTAAAGAGGAATTCCCTAAAAGCTGTTGTTATGGGTGTTCTGGGGAAGTGTTTTTGCATTTCTACTGGTGGTTGGGAAATAAAACTATGCCTGGAAAGAGACTCTGGGTGTGGCAGTGGATTCTTGGTGGGCTGAGGATAAGTCAGCTTCATATAATCTTCTTTCCTCCTGCAGAATATCAGATGCACCAATAGAGATTCTTCTGTACACATAGTCTAATTTGCTCACTGCTGTTTTGACACTGGAAAAACTTTTTCAGAAAGGAGAAAGATTAGCACTAGTGTCACACAACTTTGGCCTTAAATGTAGTTTGCAAATGCAAGTGGAGGGAGACTGTGCCTATTTAACAGATGCCTCTTGTGACAAATAGGAGAATTTTGTTTAATATACTAGACATTGTATATGAGGAGAAAATCCAAAGGAGACCCTAAGTGTCCCTGCCTAGGCTGTGTGACTTAGCTGGGAAATTCACACTATAGGCAGGAAGCTGTGCAGCTTGGAAATATCCTAGTGAGGATGAAGACCAGTGCCTCAACCCAAGAAAAGTAGCTGCTGGGGACCCAAAAGCCTAAGAGTGGATGCCTATCTGGATTGTAGAGGGTGAAACACAGGTGCAGTTGCCCTCATTTATGATGTCCCTAGCATTAAACTCCTAATTATTTCTGATGGTCACACCTATGATGCTATAGTGCAATTCACTACTATAAAATGTCAGCATCAAAAATATTTGAACTCAAGTGAGTTTCCAGAATTTTAGCAAATTCTGACATACTTGAAAAGCAAGAGAAGGTTGGATTTTAAATGGAGCTTCAGCTAGTTAACAATGAAAGAACAGAATGATAGATGCTTTCTATAACACTGTGAAATTGAGCTAAAAGCCTGTTTTCACATAATTTCATTTCAAACTCTATGGTGAGATCCTGAGCCATAGACAACTCCCAATGATTTCAATGGGACCAAGGTTTTACTCTATGGAATCATTTCAGTGCTGAGTGTCACAGGTGCACCTCTTGTTAAAATAGCTAAATAGCTATGAAAATCAGGACAGAACTAAGCCTATGATTTAGTACTTAAGATATGCAGGGATTTCACAGGCCATTTATGGAATGCACACAATAAGAACTGATAATCAAAACACAAAAGTCTGATCTCTGGCCTGTACACCAAACTTCTGAAAATGAGTAGGGAAGGATGCATGTTAAAATGGAAAAAATTCAGAATAAAGTCATCTCTTTTGAACAGTGGTATTTCATTTAGAGAACAAATGACCCTTCTTCTGTGTATCCATAAAAGAAATTCTTTATAAGGTGATATTCTGGTGGTGCTTCACAGCATCTCATCTGCAAGTTTTCAAAGATAATTTGGATGCTTGTGCAGCACAGTGAGGAAAGACATATTTTCACCATTTCTTAACAATAAATAATAATAGAGGCCTTTTGAGTGGACAGGAAGAATTTGATTTTAGAAATACAATGGTACAGCTCTTTTATATAAGAGGTTCCAGAGTGTGGTGGGTTTTTTTTCTCCCTGCTCCTGAGCAGACACAAACATGCTTTTGTTAAATGCCAATAGCAAAGCCAATGCATACTCCTATACTGATCTTGTCAGGATACTGGTACAGAAATCTGAAAACAAAATAATTGTTAAATCAGGGAGATTTTATATAGCAGAAGAGGTGTTTGTGTCCGTTTCATCACTTTGCAGACAAGTCTCTAATTTCACTAGTCTGAATGTGTTGGTGTTCTCCAGTTGATTGGACGGTGTTAATCAGGGCTTTTTTTTGTAATGGTACTTAGGGGTACACCGGCATCTTTTTTTCACAGTGATGTAGCACTGGCTCCTGCTGCTGCTGCCAGTGATGGCCCTAGCTCCCTGGCTGAGTGCCGTCACCTTTTTTATTACAAAAAAGCACTGGCCCTAATGAGTGTAAAAATGAGCGTAAGAGGGGAGTGACTGCAGTGTGTCAAATAGGCACCCTTAAGTGTGTTAAACAGAAAATGTGATTGTGCAGTAATGCAGGGCTAACTATTCCTTGTGAAAAGATGAGTGGTACTGGTGAAGATGATGATGGGCTGTGATAACGTGTCATTTCCTCCATGCAGAGGACAAGCACAAGCCCTCTGTATGGCTTAAGCTTTCACGGTAGGTGTTAAACGTGGTAAAGGCCTTGTGCTGGGTCTCTGCCCAAAAGTAAATTCCATTCACAGTCTGCTGGCAGAGACCTTACTAATCCTGTAAGGATCACTGTTATGTCCAGCTAAATGACAGTCCTTGGCTCTTGAATGGATCGGATTGATATGAGGTACTTTTATCACAGTTTATTTCAAAGGCTACAGGTTCGGTTCTCCTTTTGGGTAGGAAAATATAAAAATGGTTGCCTTCCCTCAGACATGGGAGTATTTTTGCCACATCTGGGAGTTTTGTCACATTCTGACAGTAATGGAGCAGCTGAGTTAGAAAGAGGTTGCTAAAACAGTATAAAGGAAAAGTTGCTTAGCAGGGAGGGTGGAAGAGGAAATAAGGGCTCTCTACTGAACCCCTGGCATGCATGCTAAAGATGGCACGCACATCCATTCTGAGCGGCACATAGGGCATGTGGTGGCTCCTTTCCCCTGCTGGTCCTGCCCCCGGTACTTGCTCAGGGTTGGGGGCAGGGGCTGGCAAAGGTTGTCGACCCTTCCTCTATAACCTCTGCTGCAGGCTGGTAGTCACCCAGGTGAGATAGAGTAGGCCAGTGCTTAATGGATAATGAAAGATGCTGGGGCTGAAGTAATTCGTTTACATTCGTAAGTGATGTGGCAAGCCTAGAGATGCTGGGACTATGAACTGCTGAGTGTAAAACTCAGCCCTGGCACAAAGTATGCACTGGTTAGGCCTCTGTGCAAGTAAGTCATGAATGAGGGCTCGGAGAATTGTCAGGGTCCCTGGGGAACGGCAACAGTTGGATAACTTCTCTTATGAGGTAACACAGAAACTATATAGCTAGGAAGACAACAGAGTCCTGTGGCACTTTTAAAGACTAACGGATTTATTTATCGCATGAGCTTTAGTCTTTAAATGTGCCACAGGACTCTGTTGTCTTTCTACAATAGACTAACACGGCTACCCCTTTGGAATATAGCTAGGGACATACAAGAGAAAAATAAGTAAAGCCAGTTAAAAAAAGGCCAAAAGTACAGTTTTAATCTCATTTCATAATTATTGGTAACTTTCACTTGAGACTGTAATTTATGTAAGTCTGTTGTTTTTATTTTTCTCCAGTGGCTTTTAGCAGTATGTAACAAATAGACTTAAAAATTAAAGTGCATTTTTCTTTGCAGTGTTGTCTTTTTACTACAACACTTGAATTTTCTTCTCTCTGTGTGATCATGCAGCTTACGGTACCTCTAGCTGCAAATAAGACAATCCTTGTAAAGTTAATGATATAGCAATTAAGTACGTCTATCTGGACTAGAATATTGTAAAAAATGATTAGACAAATTTGATATGCATGAACACATATAAACTATTTATATATAATTCCAAGAGTGCAAACATTTATATGCTAAAGTTTTAGATCGGAAATGTTGTTTTCCCCAAGAAAATATTCTGGGGGCAGCAGCAGGGCCGTTATATTTTGAAAGCAAGGTCTTCTGTATCTGAGGCGGACTACTGATTTCCTTTGGGTTTGGTTTATTATTCTTAGCCTAAAATATACTCTGTTCTTTCCAAGGCTAATCGCTAGCATGAGGAGTTGGCAGTATAAATAGATTTGATTTCTGAGAGTGTAGTAAACAAATTGCCATTCCAGAGAGCCTTCACTTCCACGTAGAAGTGAGCTGGCCCTTAAGCATGGTTGAAGGAGATACTGGATGTGATTTAATTAGGCTGCCACTTTGTTCTTCAATATCTGGAAGTATCGAGCAGATAAAAGTGTACAGTGTAGATAATTCCATAATCATTTCAATATAATATAATAATTAATAAATATCTCGGGGGCTTCAATCAGCTCCCCCGCCTTTCATCCTGGTCCCAGCCAACCTGCTTCTGGGACCACACTGTCGCTATCCCCTTTGATTGAAGATTGAGGGTAATTGAGGTTGAAGTCCTGCTCTATCTGACTGGGAACAAGGGCTTGAACATGATCCTCCTGAACCTCATGCGAGTCACCTGACCACCAAGCTTTGGCTACACTGTGCATGGGTGGTCTCTCCCTTATTTTTCATTTTAACATTTTCAAAAAAACCAGTGACACTTGGCTTGGTTTTGTTACAGTGTGAAACAGGGTAAGTTTTGCAGGGTGGAGAAACTGTTTCCATCCAGCTCTAATTATTATAAAATCTGCGATACCTATTACCAAGCTTGGCTTTAGTAGCTCTGCTGTCCCAAAGAATACGTCTTCCTCTATTAACTTCTAGACATGGTATTGAATCTTTTGCTATCCTGAATATTTTGTTGCCTTAGGCAACCACCTGTTCTTCTTCGATAGTAAAAATGGTCCTATCTTTTGCACAGTTGAAGAATTACTGGTGAGATGTTTTCGCTTAGCTTTATGCATGCTATTGTTATTTGAAACAGGATTAGCTAGAAAACATCTATGCAAAAAAGATCTGCTTAGGAATTGTTTCTGTATTCATTTGGGAAATGCTGGGAATCTAATTCACATAGTACAATGGCTATGTAGATTAATGAGGTGATATGAATGAGAGTTGAACCATGGAATTTAGTGCAGACAAAAATAACTTTTGGCTTCTCTGCATAGAACAAAGTGTGATTATTAAGGATTGACACACCCGTCTGCCTAATGACATCTTTCTCTTCCTGACTTAAATGTGTGATACTGGTACCCAGCCACTGCAATGGTGAGTGACTTAGAAATAATACATATAATAACTGATGATTATTATAATATGATTTTGATCAGATTTGAATGTGAGGCAAAATCATGTATATGCCCCCAAATACAGTTTTGATTGACCCAAGAATACAGCTTTGGGTCAACTAGCCATGAATTTGATACAAAATAGTTTCAATTAAAAAATTAGTAGTAGTTTTGGGCTAATTCACAAGGGCACTTGGGTGCCATTTGCAAAAGAGGCAGTAATTTCCTGATTTTATAATCTTAGCCCAGTGGTTAGGCACTCTTCTGGGATATGAGAGAACCACGTTTGAATTCTTCTTTTAGAATAGGGACTTGAACCTGGGTCTAGCCTTTTCCTAGATAAAATCCCAAACAGCTGGGCTACTGGTTATTCTGGGCTGGGGCCTCTCTGTCTGTCCTACTTCAGCTGTTTCACATGTGTAACATGTTTGAATAGTCATGGGGTCAGAGAGACTGCATGAGGCTACTTGACTCTATAGACTGCTGGTGGTGATCCAGAAGAGGGGAGACCTAGATTCATAACTTGCCTTAGAGCAGTGATTTAAACCTGAGTGTCTGACAACCCAGGTGAATAAGCTCACCAAAGGATTAAAAGTTATAAGGAGGGGCATACATTCTCCCTCCATTTTGTGAATCTCTCCCTTTAATAATGATTGGTTGAATGAAATATTTACTTCAACCCAAAATGAAAATTTTGACTTGTTTATAGTGACAAAGAGATGAAAAATGAGCTACTCAGGTAAGTGGCTGATGCTATGGTGGCTAAACCCATGCTACAGATGTAAATAATCATGGGCAACTAAGTGTATTGGGAGATGAAATTCTGGCTTTCCACGTGCAGGGATTTAGTGTCACCAAATGCAGAACATTATGGGAGAGCTAGTTAGTTTGATTTTATATTTATTTTTTCTTGAAAAAGCTGAAAATCCAAATGGGAACTATCTTCAGTTTTCATTGAAATTTTTGGTCTTTTGGGTTTTTGGTTTCCTGAATCTTTTAGGAAAACAGGTCCTCTGCATCAAAAATATCTTTTAGTTGAAACCTCAATTTTTGGTTTAAAATATATATGTATATTTGACCAAAAATTTTCATCCAGCCCTAATGACTAGCCCTCTCATTTTTAAAATAATTAAATAAAAAGGAAGCCTGAGCACCATGTTTCTGTGTTCACAATAAACTAAGAGCAACCAGGCAATTTTATTATCATAGCCCTTGTACTATTTTTCCACTTTTCTACTCTTATTGATTGTTACTCTTATTGTGCAATGTCCAAAAATTAGGCTGTAAACTCCGTCAGTCAGGTAGTCAAGTTCCAAAGGGGTAGCTGTGTTAGTCTATTGCAGAAAAACAACAGAGTCCTGTGACACTTTTAAAGACTAACAGATTTATTTATCGCATGAGTTTATGTGGGAGAAAATCCCACTTCGTCTGATGAAGTGGGATTTTCTCCCACGAATGCTCATGTGATAAATAAATCTGTTAGTCTTTAAAAGTGCCACAGGAGTCTGTTGTTTTCCAGTCAGGTACTGTGTGTTTTATTTGTATTTGAAATGCATACCTCAAATTAGGTCCTATAAATAGAGCAATTGCAGTAAAATGCAGTCTTGGTATATAAAGCTGTATCTTTCTTTGATAGGATAAGAGTTGTTACAGGGTTAAATTTGATTTGATGTTGGTAGCAAAAGCTTCCAATCAATCTTTCCTATGTTCAAGATGATTGTATATTTCATTTCGGCATCTGACAAAGGCAAACAGAAGAGCATTATAAGCAGCACCGTGAAACTGCTTTGATTTTTTTTGGTACTCAAATAATAATAGCTGAATGAAATATACAATCATTTTGAACTGCTTTTGACGAAGTGGGATTTTCTCCCACAAAAGCTCATGCGATAAATAAATCTGTTAGTCTTTAAAAGTACACAGGACTCTGTTGCTTTCTCCATGTTTAAAATTGGAATACAATAAGTATGCGACTTGATTTTGTATAGGTCAGGGAACCCAACTGTAATATAATCCATAAATTCATTCACATGCTTTCTCTCAGAAAATACCAATAGATTTAATAGAAAACTGCCACACACAGTGTAAAATCAACAAGAATAGTTAGCATCAATCCCATAACTGAAAAAAGAACTACATTGGTGAAGAAACTTTAAGCTATGTCAAAAATGGAGTTGTACGGTGTGTTGCTGTGTGTGAAATAACCTGCGCGCTAAATGAATCCCCCAGATTTAGGGTTTTTTGCTTTTGTTGCAAAAAGGTAAAAGCCTATTTTCCCCTTCTGTTTCTCCCAGAGTCAAAGAACATTTTATGGGCATAGATTTCAAGTTTTTTATCTTGTTGTGTATAAATTAACTAGGCGCAAAAAGGAGGACAGGAATCTCAGTTATACTCAGCAAGTTCAGAAGAGAAAGCTTATAGATGGTCAGAGGTCACAGAGATCCTGAGAGAAAAAACTAATGCTGATATTAGTGCTATCTATAAATTGCTCAGATAATCATACCATGAAATATAGCCATCCCTTGTGGGAAACCCAGCAATTATTTAGGAGCATATTGTATCAAGACACAATGGTTCAGGACAGATAGTTAACAGCTTATGGAATATGGATGCAACAAAATTATTTTACTGGGGCTTACTGTGGAAGCAGTTAAACAAAGCTGAAGGTGAAAAAATAGCCAAAAATTACATACATGTGCTGCTTGTGTGTAGTATGACAAGTGAAAAAGAAAAGCACTGGCTAACTGCATAAGATCTGAAACAGGAAGCAGTCATTTCCATTCCAAATATTCAACTTACAAGGGCTTTTTAAGTGTCTCCAACATGATAGCTGACATGAGTGATTTAAAAAGAAAATCTCCATTAAAAATTAAGTTGGTCATTTTTAGAGTTAGAGGCACTGTCTAAATACTACAATGGCTATGAATCTTTCCAATGTGAAACTAAGATGACTTCCAGTACACTTTACCTTCTGTCTACTACCAACTAATGATAACCAAAATATTCAAGACCTTCTACCATAAGTACATGATCTGATGACTAAAATGGACACAACTGAAAAGATAATGGACTCTTTTGAAGAATTTCCAAAGGGGTAGCCGTGTTAGTTTAGTTCAGCAAAACAAACAAGGAGTCCTGTGGCACTTTAAAAGACTAACAAATGTATTAATTCCATGAGCTTTCATGAGAGAAAATCCCACTTTGTCAGATACTTGAAGATGGGGCACTTACAGAATGGGAGGAAAATAAATCAGGGAAGTATAAGTCACAGAATCAGGTCAGACTGTTACAGCAAATCAAAGCAGTTGTTAAATTCAAACAGTGGAGAATAGTGTATAGAGGGAGGTGAGGTCAAATCACCTGTTGTAATAAGAACCCCCACCCCCCAAGGTCTCTATTTAACCCTAAGGCAACAATGTCAACTATGAATTCCAATTCTGAAGTTTCTCTTTGAAACTTTGATTGGTAATCCATTTGTTTAAGTACGGCTATTAACAAATCATCAATGGAGTGAGCAGGGAGACTGAAATGTTCCTCTACTGGTTTTTTAATATTATTTCTGATGTCAGATTTGTGTCCATTTATTCTCTGGCTCAGAGACAGTCCTGTTTGTCCAGTGTATAAAACAGAGGGACATTGACAGCACATGATGTCATAAATCACTTTGGTGGATGAGCAGGTGAATGAGCCCTTGATGGATTATCTGGTTAGATTAAATCTTGTGATGGTGTCTTTTGTACAGATATATGGACAAAGTTGGCAATGTGATTTGTTGCAGTGATATGTTCCTGCTTTAATGTTTTTGTTGTTTGGTCTGTAGTTGCTGGTGAGTATCTCTTTAGGACTGGGGGGCTGTCTATAAGTGAGGAGAGGTCTGTCTCACAAGGCTTGAGAGAGTGAGGGATTGTCCTGTAGAACAGACTATAGATCATTGAAGACGTGCTGTAGAGGTTTGACTTGACGGTTGTAGGTGATGACCAGTGGCGTTCTGTTGTTTTCTTTCTTGGACTTCTCCTGTACTAGTTGACTTCTGGGTAATTTTCTGGCTCTGTCAATCTGTTTCTCCACTTCCCCAGGTGGGTACTGTAGTTTTAAGAATGTTTGATTAGAGATCCTGAAGGTGTCTGTCTCTGTCGGAGGGATCAGAGCAAATGCAGTTATATTTTAGGGCTTAGCTGTAGACAATGGATCGTGTGGTGTGACCTAGATGAAAGTTTGAGGGATGTAGGTAACTATAGCAGTCAGTAGGTTTTCCATATAGGGTGGTGTTTATGTGTCCATTACTAATTTGCACTGTAGTGTCCAGAAAGTGGATCTCCTATGTGGAGTATTCCAGGCTAAGGTTGATTGTGAGATGGAAATTGTTGAAATCTCTGTGGAAATCTTCAAGGGCATCCTTTCTGTGGGTTCAGATGATGACGATGTTATTAATGTAGCGTTAAGTAGAGGAGTGGTACTTGAGGACAAAACTGGAGGAAGCATTATTCTTAGTGAGCCAAAAAAATGTTGGTGTATTGTGGGACCATGCAGGTAACCATAATAGAGCCACTGACTTGAAGATATAAATTATCTTCAAATCTGAAATGGTTGTGGGTGAATACAAAGTTGTTCCCCCTTAAAAAAAATAGGACTTTGTAAGTCCTGGTTTGATATAAAGGATCCGAGGAAGGGGCGACCACCACCCGACCCAGGCACAAGGCACTATATGGAGTCAACTTAAAATTTGTAATTATATTTTACTTAGCAGTTTAGCAGTTAGTTGTTAGCAAATTTATTAGCACCATTCAGCTTCTTTAAGCCTCTTTACAACTCTCCAGGTACAAATCAACAGACAAACAAACAAAGCAAAACCACAATACCTATATCGATTCCTACTCCTAACCCTACACTAAATCCCTTATTCCAGCTTGGACTAGTACAAGGTCATACTTACAACAGAATCACAACTAGTTGCATTTTGAGCTCGGAGACGCTATTCCCGAGGTTTTTCTTGTTTTCCCTTTTTCCTTTTTTTTCTTTGGTTCTGGCATGCACAACTGCCTTTTTTCCCCCCTCGGCTGGCCCCGCTGTGTGCTTGTATGGTTGCCTGGTGTGGCAGGGGAGTCCTCAGAGTAATCAGTCCCTCGGCCCGGCAGTAGTGATACTGTCGGCTCCAATGCGCTGTTTCCCCCCCGGCCCTTTTATGCCTTTAAAACCTGCTGAGAGGCTCGTTGCTACAGGTCTTACTTCCCCTTAGACCGGCTTGGGACCAGTTTGAACCACTTTTGGCTGCCTGAAGGTCGAACCGCAGTTGTTTTCTGTAATAGTCCAATTAGTGCTTGGTTGTTACCTCTCCCATAGTGTGCCCAAGCCAAATGTTTTGTTTTTGTTTTCTTTGGCCTTGTGCACATTGTTTGAGCACATTTCATTTTGCTGACGTGGTGCTAATGCAGCGGGGTGACTCACGTTTTAACTATAGAAATCGAGAGGGTCCTATGGCCCTGACAAAAGTCACAAACTTCAGCCATGAGGTGTGCCATGAAATCATCTGGGGATAGCTCTCTCAGTGGCTTGTAATCCGTCTTTGTGTGGGATGTTGGTGTAAAGAGCTTCTACGTCCATCGTGGCCAGGATGATGTTTTCTGGAAGTTCACCAATGGATTGGATTTTTCTTAGGAAGTCCGTGGTGTCTCGAAGATAGCTAGGAGTGTTGATAGCATAGGGTCTGAGGAGAGAGTCCACATAGCCAGATAATCCTGCTGTAAGCGTGCCAAGCCTGAGATGACGGGGCGTCCAGGGTTTCTATTTTTATGGATTTTAGGTAGTTGATAGAATATCACTGGTTGGAATTCAGGGGGTGTGTCTGTCTTGATTTGTTCCTGTGCTGCTTTGGGGAATTTCTTGAGTAGGTGGTATAGTTCTCATTGGTATTCCTCAGTGGGGTCAGAGAGAAGACGTTTGTAGAACTTTGTGTTGGAGAGTTGTTTATAAGCTTCTTGATCGTAATCCGATTTATTTTAATAATAAATTTGTTAGTCATTAAAAGTATCACAGGAATCCTTGTTTCTTTTGAAGAAGAAAAACTAGCAGTAGAACAATGATTGCAGCAGTGTTAGTAATGGAGAGCCTGGAGCAACATTCCATTCTGAGACTGACAAAAAATTGCCCCATGTTACATTTTCCTTTTACCCCATTATATCTTTCTGATAGTTGGAGAGTTACTGTAGAAACTGTTAGCAGGCAAGAGAGATGAGATTGTCAGGTATGCAAGTATTCACACAAATATATGTTGTGTTTACACTCATGAACTTGCTTGTATGATATTCAATTTGTGCTTGTATAGAGAGCTTAAGGCATTTTGGAGAGGCCATACAATGAACCCTTAACAAGTTATAAACGTATTCATTGTCATACAAAAGTTATTCATATAGATCACACCTTAATCATGAATAAAATTAAAATAAAATGTATATTTTTGAGACTAGTTTGGTTTTGCTTGTAAGATGATTGAGTTCTGCGTAGATAAAGCATTGCACTTTACTAGCCTTAATTATATTTGATAGTTTCTTTATTTTAAATCTCACAGCCAGTGCTTTTTTCTTTTTTTCTCTTTTTTTAAAAAGGTGCTGGTATGCCAGCGGGCAGTGGGGTGGGGTGTCAGGACCCTCCACCACCATTGGCCCCAGCAGCCTTCCCAGGTCCTGCCTTTTCCCCTGCTGCTCCCCAGACCCCTTTCCCACTCCTTTCAGACACCCCAGCCCCTTCCCCACCTCCCACTGGTTCCCCGCTCCTCTCACCCCCTTGGGTCCCTCCTCTGGCTCCCTGCTCCTCTTGACCCCCCCGCCCCTTCCCTGCCCACCAGCCCGCCCCCTGTTCCTCTCGCCACCCGGACCCCTGGTGGTTCCCCGCTCCTCTCAGCACCCCTGCCTGTGCTGGTTCCCTGACCCTCCTGGCCCCCTCCCCCTTACCTGGCTGGAGCTTCAGGGGCAGCCAGAGTTGCTACCTGGCCAGGGTGCTCCCACCATCTGAGTATGCTCAGGCTGGGAAATTTGAAAAAGTTCCAGCCTGACCACACCTCCGAGGCATCCATGGACTGGATTCCAGCCCCTGGCAGGCCGGATTCTTACCTGTGGCAGCTGCTCCTGCCTGTCAGTCCTGCTGCAAAGCTGGGGGCTGGGGTCAGCAGGGGAAAGGAAACTTGCTCCTTTCCCTGCCCTGCTGACCCTGATTCCCAGCTGGACAGATAAGGAGATATGGGAAGACAAATGACAATCATTTAAAAGAGCCCGATTAGAAAAACACCTCATCTCCAAACACTACTTCAACTCAGTTTCCCTCTCCAACAACTTCTTGTCATATTCTTCACGACAATACAAGTAGAGATGCACCATCACAGTGAAAAAAGGTAGATCCAGGTTAGCCACTGTTATATAGTACTCTTGGAATACCCAGTGTCAACATGTGATGACTAACTTATATTTTTGTCATGAACCCCTATGGCAATTGTTTTTCTCCGTTCCCTTTTTCATCCCCACTGATCTTTGACTTGTTCAAGATCCTATTGAAAAGTCTTCATATAACCGGAATTCAGGATACATCAAGGCAGGCTTAAAGCTCAATGGCTATGTCTACACTTGCACTTTTAAGTTGACTTTAACTGAGTCAACTTAGTTAAATCAACTTAGTGTGTCTACACTTAAAATTAAAGTCGACTTAAAGGGGAACTTACAAAGTCGACCTAGAGCGTCCACACTGGAAGCATAGGTCGACTTCTAGGGGCTAGGGGGATCTTGGGCAGGTCCATGGTAGCGGGGGGGGGGGCACCCCTTGTGTGCAATAGAGCAAACGGGGACAGGGACCCTGGCAGGGCATGTGGGCAGGGTGTGATGCTGTCTGGATTTAGGGAAGCATTTATGATATTATTTTCTATTCATATATCCTAAATGCTCTGTAATCCATAGGAGCTATGTCATGTTTGGTATCAATAGAAAGGTAGTAATTTTCTGGGAATGATTATATAGTTTATGTCTAGGAATTCTATTTGGATTAGAAGTTAGTTTAGTTAGGAATTTGGTGTTCTAGCTGTACTTTAACTTGTGTGATTTTATGGAAATGTCTGAGAGGGGCAGGTGTGTGAAACCATTGTGTCCTTAATGTTTAGGAATTTTCCAGCTACACTGGACCCAGGGAGTAAACTGATGAGCCATTAAGGACACAATGGGCCCATATCACCTGGCACATTCCTTAACATTAAGGAGACAATGGTTTAACACACCTGCCCCTCTCAGACATTTCCATAGAATCACACAAGTTAAAGTACAGATAGAACACCAAATTCCTATCTAAACTAACTTCTAATCCCAATAGAATTCCTACACATAAACTAAAAGGATCAGAGGTGGTGTAGGTCCCTTACTGAATGGGGCAGGCATCCTTGTGGATGATGATGTGGAAAAGACTGAAGTACTCAATGCTTTTTTTACTTCAGTCTTCACAGGGAGGGCCAGCTCCCAGGCTACTACACAGGGTAACGTGGATTGGAGAGAAGAGTGGCTCTCGGTGATGGAAAGTCAGGTTAGGGAACACTTAATGAAATTGGATGTGCACAAGTCCATGGGGCCGGATGAACTGCATCCGAGGGTGCTGAGGGAGTTGGGGGAAGTGATTGCAGAGCCGCTGGCCATTATCTTTGAGAACTTGTGGCGAACAGGGGTGGTCCCGGAGGATTGGAAAAAGGCAAATATAGTACCTATCTTTAAGAAAGGGAAAAAGGAGGATCCGGGGAACTACAGACCGGTCAGCCTCACCTCAATCCCTGGGAAAATCATGGAGCAGGTCCTCAAGGAATCCATCCTGAAACACTTGGAGGAAAATAGAGTGATCAGGAACAGTCAACATGGATTCACCAAGGGCAAATCGTGCCTGACCAACCTGATTTCCTTCTATGATGAGATGACTGGATTTGTGGATGCGGGAAGAGCCGTTGACGTGATATACCTTGACTTTAGCAAGGCTTTTGATACGGTTTCCCACA
>ML685776.1:6653984-6736711 GCA_007922175.1 Pelusios castaneus | reverse complement strand
GGTAGCCCTAAGTCGACTTAGGGCTACCCCACGTCTACACTGGCTTAAGTTGACTCTAGGGAGTTGACTTAAGCCTTAGGTCTACTAGAAAGGAGGTTTAATAAAGTCGACTTAATTTTAATTAAGTCAACTTTAGTTTCCTTAAATCGACTTAAGCAAGCTGCTTAAGTCGACTTAAGCAAAGTGTAATGTAGATGCAGGGTAAATTAAGTCGACTTAAGCAATCTTAAGTCGATTTAATTTACCAGTGTAGACACAGCCTAGGAGAGGAACTAACAGAAATAACATTTATCTACTGCAAGGCTGACTGTTAATTACTCAGTGTTTATGTACTAAGTACTACATACTATGCAGCAAAATACCGACAAAACCGTTCAATAGCTGTAGACCTACATCCCCAAGCAGCCCAATATATCTGAACAATTTCCCCTTAAATACTTTAAAAATGTTAATATCTTTGCAATGACTTTCAGCATCAGCAGCTGGGCTCTATTTCTTTGTAGGAAGAGACTGAAAATGATCCAAAATTCTCTCTCCAACCCACATATATTTTATACAAAATGAGTTAATTAAATATGAGAAATCCATTAGAAAGCTAAATGGAAGACTTGACTGGTCAGGGAGCCTGTGCAATTATGGTCATTTGTGGGAATCCTTCCATGATATTCTTTGGAGTCTTTTGCCACCCATCCCCTGGAGGTGTGGCACCAGTAAAAAACATTCTGGTAAGGTCTCTGTGTCCATGATCTCATTCTCCCCATCCTATCATTTCCAAGAGGGGTTGAGAGCCCTGAGCAGATATTTTACCTCAGCTATTTTCCACTGAGTCTGGTAGGGAATGATACTGCTTAATGTGACCAATCCTCATCTCTGCCTCTTATTCATACGGTCGCACTACCCTAAACCTGTGGAGCCTCAAACATGCACTGGATGTGCTTCTGTTTGGTCAGAAGGTGCCCTACAACAGATTTTTGGGCCATGCTAACAGATTGCTCACTTCTAACCTCTTCTCACTTAAAAGTAGAGTAGCTGATATGGATGAATAAACTTCTGAGACAAATTCAGACTGCATATAGGCTCATGCCCAAAATGGCATGACTAAGTTGGAAATGCAGGGCACAGCTTTAACCTGTTACTCTTTCCCAATGCTTGTGAGGTGGAACCTGGTGGTTACATTATGATCCTTTACCTCCCTGTCATAGTCCTCATGCTACATAGGATGAGAGGAACAAAGTCTTAACTGGAGCGCAGAAGTTTCTATTTATGTAAAATATGACCAAGTGAATACATAATTATTAACTTGTGTTGATTGTTGGCCATATAAATGCCTTCAAAAATATGCAGTAAACATCTCAATCAAAGCAGAATCTCCATTTCATATTTACTTTCATTTATAGTTCTAATGTTATGCTTGGAAGTTGTGATTAGGCAAAATAATTTTTATAGAATAATTAGTCTAAACACACCTCATTTATCAAATAAATTAACTTAAAGTTTGATGAGCTAAACATAATGTTCGTGATTTTTTTAAAACTCTTTGTCATGTCAGTGTACAAGACTGTTAAGCAGAGAACTTTGCTACAGACAAGGGAAAAGCAAGGGAATGGCAGAGGGAGTCCAACAATTCACTGGAGATGAACAGGGGCTCATTGGAACATGTTTTCCCCTCTTTCTCTTGTCTATAGGTGTCAAATGACATATAGTTTGGGACTGTATGCTTAGGAGATTAAAAGATGAGGAGAAAAATCCAAAAAGTAGATGATCCCTAAAGTACTCCACAGGAGGACTCCTAAAGTACTCCTGCCTGAAAGGTCATCTGCATTGAATGTAGGCTTTGAGGGTTGTAGCAACTTTTTTTTCAAAGGGTTGTCTGTTAGTTTCTCTGAAAGAGGGTTAAGAATTTCTATTAACAGTGAGCATGGTTGACCTCCTGATGACTTTCAGCAGCTAGGAAGGGCAAAAATTTGTTTTATAGGTGGCAATTCAAAATTTCTCAAGACTATTTCAGCTTCAGTGAATGTGATGAAGGCAAATTCTGATGGGGTGATGGAAATAGGCTTTCGCTAATTCATGGGCATTGTGCCTTAGTCAGTGGTTTTCAAACCACCAATTGGGACCCAATACTGGATTGCAGACCCTCAGGTACTGCATTGCAGTGGCCCCTGCTGCCACTGCTGAAGGACTGGAATGCATTGCTGAAAGGTGTAATTGTTGAGTTGTGGACATAAATGATTTGTTTTTTCAACTGGATCCTGAGAAAAAAAGTTTGAAAACCATTGCCTTAGTCTGTTTCTGTTGGTGTTTGGTTGATCTCTTCCACAAAGTAGGGTGGGAGCTCTTTGCAGAGGCTGCTGCTAATGTTTAGATTATCCATCTCAGATTGTCCAGTTCACTATGCAGAATAGTTCTGCAGTTTGTGATTTATAAAGTGGTGCTTGAGGAGTAGAAGGTTCTATATGCCTCTTTTACTGCATTGGTGGTCTTCAGTAAGGATTCTTTGTGCTATCTGTCGAGAGGTTTGGAATGGGTTTTAGTCTAGTAATCTGTTGAAATTTGACAATGATCAATGGTCTAATTTGTTCCCTAAATGAGAAGGGGGATCTCCTGGATGAGCTGGTGAACAGGCCAGAGAGTAGAATGGCTGTGGTGTCTACCCTAGGCTGCAGGTACAGTACAGCTTCTGTCCTCAGCTGAGTGTGAGGGTCTGGAGAGGAGATGCTTATGGTTTCTAATTGGGTCAAGTGATAAAATATTAGTATTGCTTTGATATTGTTTATATGAAGGGGTGAGTCACCAACCTTGGTAATCAAAACCTTAATTTGGTATGTTCTAGTACTGTGCTTCTTCCAAGAAGTTAGCAAGGTCTTCAGTGGTAGACATGAAGGCCAATAGGATTTCGAAGAGTTGTTTTTGTCCTTACCTTGTTAGACCATGCAGATATATCATAAGATTTTGTTTCTGGAGACATTTTCTATATCTGAGTTTGGGAGGAACATAAGACCTTCTCCCTTTTTCTTCATGTTAGCTCATTCTAGAATCATTATTTATACTGATTAGATTGAGGGACTAGCTGGGAAAAAGCAGAAACTAGGTGTTGGAGATGCAGGTGAGGTGGGTTATCTTATCCAATAACAAAAACATTCGTAATATTCTAATATTATTCAAAATATTATGTTACTACTGTCATAACAGGGAGAACTGAAACTTTTACAGAAGTCAAGAACATAAACATTTTATTGTTGTACAAAATGATTCCTAATGTCTACAACTTCCACTGATGTTCCATATAAATCAGATGACTTTCTAGTCAGATTCCTTTTAGTGTTGAAGCTGTATTATCAACAATTATAAAATGATGCATTAAATGCCTTTTGGACTATTTTAAAACTTCAGAATATCCAAAACAATGACTAGAAATTCATGGGCTTGATTCTCTACTCCACCCAACTTTTTTTGGATGGTGAGAGCTAATTGTGGCTCACTGGGTTGATGCTGAGGCTGATGGCACATCAGCTCTGGCCTCAGCATATGAATGGTGAGTTTATGAATTTATCTTATGAATATAGAAAACCCTGGGGCTGCTTTTATGTTCACCAGCTAACATTGATTTTCAAGAGATAATCCACTAAGTAAAAGTTGCCAGAATATAGCTAAATCCAGCTACACACACTTCCACTCCGCTTCATCTCTGAACCAAAATATAACATCAAAACTAAACTTAAGATTTATCAGATTTTGTACTTTCAAAATTACTTTATAGTGCAGAATGCTGGAGAATAGCAAAATACGACTCTTCTAAGCTGTCTTCATTTCATGTTATCTACCTCAGAAAAATCCTCCACATCTTTTGGCCCAGAACAATTTCAAATCAAGATCTATTTATATGATATAGCCAAGAAGAAACGAGCACCCTCATTACTAGAAGGAAATGGAAATGGATTGGTTATGTATTTTGGATGGAAGTTGGACACCTGAAGGCAAGCAAAAATGAGGCTGCCTAAAAACAACATGGTAAAGAGCTGTAGAATCTGAGCCGAAAAACCTGGTACACAGCTGGAGAAACCATTGAACAGACAAGAATAGAAGAGCTTCATCATTGCCCTTAATGCCAGAGGCATGACAGAGGACTAACTAACTCATTTCCTATGGACACAACACAGAAATACAAGGGAATGTAGAAGGCCAGAGAATCTTGCTCAATGTTTAAAACAAAGATTGGGTGTGGTATTTTTTTGTTAATCTAGAGCTAGTTATAAATACAAACATTTGATTTATCATGCAGCAGTTACAACTTCCCCTTCCCCGTGCTACTGGCTTTAATCTTGGTTGTATATAACCATTTAGCAGTTTCTTTGCTGTCCAACAGCTGTAGAGACAACTTGACATGTCATCACTTACATGTTAAAAGCCTTGAAGAATTTGGAAAGAGGATATTGTTCTGGTCATGAACGGAAACCCAGTGGATTCTTTTATGACTGTTTTTAGTAATATCTTGAGTGTTGGACAATAGCTTTGATTTGGATGGGATCAGCTGGGCTGATTGACATACGTTTTATTGTGTAAAGAAGTTGACAATGTTGTGGAATTCATCAAAAGTATTGTCAATGTGAAGCAAGAAAATTTATGACAATACTCTGAACTCATTTGTGCTAATGATTGACATAAAATTGAAAGACTGGCAAGAAATTAAGGGATTGGCTTATGATGGATGGGTGAAGATTTGAAATAAGGGAGGTCTCTGTGTGTGTTTCTTCTAATATCGGAGTTCTCACTGAACTTGAAATTGTTATTCTCAGACATGAATACACCTGTCTTTTAGTGAATGGCATTAAGACTGGGACCAAAGAGAATACAAAACAAAAGCTGTAATTCAACAAAGGCTGGTTTGGATGACAGCTAGCATAAATTCTAGGAAAGACTTTGTCAACAGCAAGACCTCTACCCTGCAGTGAGAACCATGCAGTGGACTCCTATTGATTTCAGTGTGACTTCATGTATGTGAAAGGGTCTATACTTGTTTTCCTATTGCAGGGTTTGGGCTTGTCGCACTGTGACTGACCACCTTATGAAGGGGTGGAGTCCAATTTACCTGTGACTGATTACCTGCTGCTCACCTGGGCTTCAGGGAAGGCACCTGAAGAAGGGAGCTGTGGCAGAGATTGAGAAGGCTCCAGTAAGTTGCAGAAAACCTGTGGCTGCAGGACATTTTGAGAAATCAGGAAAACAAGACTCTAGCCAGGAAGGGCTGGAAGTGGTGTTCTATAAGCAGGTGATTGAGCTGGACTTTATGGACTCTGTTCTTGGGACTTGGAGTTTGTTTGCAATTTTGATATTAATAAATGCAGATGCTAAAGAGGGGGGTCTGCACAGAGAAAATAGTGCATGTGTGTGTACGAGAAGTTCAAGGAGCATAACAGGAAGATGGGAGAATGAGCCAGGACATGGAAGGATCATCACCCCCGCCAAAAAGAGGTGTGCAGCAGGTAGACTACCCTCTTACAGGACTTAACTTTGTTTACATGTTTGGAGATCCAAACAAAACTGGCAGATTAGTAGACTAGTTTTGTACCTTCTTAAGATATGCCATACAGTTTTCTACAAATATGAAACAAAAAGTGAAGGAGTAACAAATACTGACATCTTTCTATAGAAAGAAAATATTTCTTTATTAAAAGTCTACAATTTATTATCAAGTCTACAATAGGTAGTCCCAGTTCTAAATGCTTCATCTATTGTCACTTATGCAAAACTACCCTTTCTTGCAGCTTATTTCTTTAGTTTTTTTAACAGGTCTGATTTCTGATTTCAAGACTAACTACAGTATTACATTTTTATTTCTTCTTTTTTTCAATCAAATTAACTTCAGTCTTTAATCCACTAGAGGACAATGCTTAAGGTGTTTACTGCAGCTTCCCTGTTGCCACACTTACTGAGTGCAAATTGGTCCTATGTTGGGCATTTCTTCTTGAATTAATGTTACAGTTAACTTTGATTACCTCGGTTGGTGGCATGATGGATTCTGGTCACACAGGGCTTCTAAGGGATTTTATTGCTTGTCAAATTCTCAGTTTGTTTCAAGCTTTTTATTTTATTTTTAAGTGCATTCTAAGGTATAAATGTAAAAGGGATATCAACTGAAAATGTCTGGCTCTTTTCTCAACAATATCAAAGTCCAGTATCCAGTATTTCTCAACAATATCAAACTTCAGTTTCGCAGGCCATTTAGTGGATGCATTTTTATGGGTGTATTGATTTCTATGAGTAGATGGGTGATCAAAATTATCTCAAAGTTCATCTGCAGTGTTCATTTCTTTCACTCTATGAAAAAAAGATTGACATTGACATGACTCTGCCTCTTTGGTTATACACTGTGCCTTGAGATAGATATATAATTATTGTGGCAAACTGAGCATTCTCAGTCCCCGTGGGTCCTGTGCTTCATGTCTTCATGTAGTAGAAACCAGCTGAGGCACAGTTCTCCCACCTCCAAACCCCAGCGCTATGGATCCTCAGTCCCGCCTACCCTGGGCTGGGCTGCCCTGATTGCAATATCATATTTGGTTCAAAAATTGCTTTTATTGAACAAGTGTGTAGAGTAGTTTTTCCACAAATTACTCAGCTCTATATGCACCTATAGGAATTGTACACAAAATGAAATTAATGAATTTCATTTTAAATACTTAGCAGTTTTTGGAGTAAATATTTATTGCTAAAATTAGGCAAGTAATATTTCACATAATTTCTATATGAAATTTTCTGAACTCTGTTACAATAATGCATCCCACTTTACTGTCCCAAAAGGAAAGATCATTTGCTCAAATCAAAGAATACATCCATCTATAAAGGAACTTTATTTTTACATCAAGGAGACAATGATCTTCCTAAATATGAAAACCACATAAATGAGGAGTTTCCTTTGAAAGTAAATCTATATAGAAAGAGAGAAAAGAAGTGACAATTCATGTCAGAAAGGTGAATGCCATGGGAAACAAGGATAGATGAGGAAAAAAATTAAAAATTGATGGCATAAAAGAGAAAAGATGTCAAAATGCTATAAATTGCTATTGAGGAAACCAGAAGAGCCAATTTGAACTCCCGAAGGGTCAAGAGTTGCTTCTACTTTGAATCCTTGTTATAACTGGTTGATGGACATGTATATCTCATTAGGATTAATGAGAACTACAGTATGTAAACACATCAAAGAAAGATTCACTGTGGGCATACCATGAGGAATACTGATAATTCTTATGCTTTGGACCATTTTAACTGAATCAGTGATTTTTGAGTGCAATCATTTATTCTGTTGCATGTTAATTATATTTGCCAATGTAAAACCTCATGTTTGTGTGCAAATTGTGTGCACGCTGTACACAAATGTGGATTGTGGTAATGCATACTACTTTTATCATTCATATGGAAATGATAGTTCTCTAAAACTTCATGGGAAAGTAATTAGTTTCCACAAAAAGTTGGTCATGTAAAAAAAATGTAGAGAATCCTTAGAAAATATAGTATAAAGGATAAAATTCTGGACTAGGCATGTGCACGTGACTACAACTGATTTCATTCAACGTGCATATCACTTAGGGCTTATCTACACGGTGAATTTCTGGGTGGCAAGCCATGTTGTGAATCTATTACACATCAGCTTATCACACAGTAACTTCCTATGTGAACATTTCTATAGCACAATGAAACCCTGGATTGTAGCTTGATGTACTGCTAATTGAAAGTGTAGGAGCAACAAGCTACACTCTGGGACTTTAACAGTGTTGTTAAACCTTGTGTGCTGTAGATTCACACCATGGCTTGCTCCACATTTTCACACTATGTAGACCCCTTAGTGCATCAGAGAGCAAAATGTCATCTGAAAGCAATAAGGCAACAATCCTGCAATGAGTGTTGTATGGACAGACTGTTGTGCCTATTCTGAGCCCCATTTACTTCACTGGGGTTTTGCATGGGTTTGAAGATCTATATGAATCTCATTGTAGGATCAAGAATACGTACTGGAACATATTAATGTAATTAAATGAAGGTGGTAAATCAACTATTTTTGCAACTTGTACTGCAGAATGTAAGGATAAAATCCAGCCAAATGGGCCTATTTGTAATTAAAACATGTACTCATTTAATTAAAAATACGTGACATCTCTTTAGTCATTCTGATGAGTGAGACCATGCATAAATCAATCCAGTTGCAAAAGCTAATGAAAGGCGGAGAGGCGAAACCATCAACTTAGTAGAGTTGGACAAGTAATGAAAAAATATTGGTTGAATAATTTGGTAGAAAAATATCAACATTCATCAAATAAACTATTTGGTGACTATTAGAAAACCAGTTCTGGCCCTGAGACTAGTCTATCATAATTTGACTTGAAGAATGATGACTGTAATGAAAGCATATCTTTACCAAATGTCATCTATGAAGAGGTCCCTTCTTACAGGGCTGTAAATCAGGATGATCCATGTGAAAAGAAATAGCTCAAAATGAGGCTGATGGCAGTGTGTCAGGGGCAAGCTGTTTAATATTAGTAAAACAGAAAGTGTTAGGGTAAGAAATGAAAGCTCAGGAAATGTAATGATGATTCATTGACTAATAAAAATATTTCAATGAACTAACACTGAAGAAAGCATAAGCAAACATAGGTCTGGTCTACACTGATAATGTAGGTTGATGGAACATGGCTTCAGTTGACCACATAAGGTGTGTGACTCCACTGGAATGTCAGTTCCGCCGACCTAAATTGCAGTACAACTTGACTTTATAAATCCACCCCTGCAAGTGGTATAGTGCTGACGTTGAATTGTATGGGTTGAATGAGTGTTAGTGTAAGCAGAGCACAACATAAATCAATGTCATTAGCCTACAGTGGGTAACCCATAATACTCTGTTGTGGCCACTCTGCTGCACTGTGGCCATGTAAACAGGAAACGGCTCCTCCCCTCAAGCCCCAGAAAAAAATTAATTCACATTTCTTGTTAGGTCAGCGTGAAGAGAGCTTGTCAGTACAACTGATCATGGCAACTGCATACTCCAAATGTACTCCAGCCTGGAGCCAGCCTCAGGTCTTGGATCTCATCTGTTTGTGGGTTGAAGAGTTTGTTCTGTCTTAGGTCTAAGCCAGCAAAAGAAATTTTGGATATCTACGAGATGATATCTGGTGGCATGTTGGAGAAAGGGTCACAATAGGGACGCGCAGTAGTACCACATTAAGATAAAAGAACTGAGGCAGGTATATCAGAAAACTAGGGAAGCTAATAGTCTTTCTGGTTCATCATCAAAAACATGCAGATTTTACAAGGAGCTACATGCCATTCTCAGTGGAGATCCAACTATTATGCCACCATGGAGTGTAGATACCTTGGGGGAATTTGAGGGTAGGATGAATGAGGATAAGTCTGTGAAGAAGGAGGAGGAGGAGAACAACAGAGTGCAGGCGAGTGTGGTATCCCTTCTCCCTGAAAGCCAGGAGCTGTTTGCTATGCAGGAGCAGCCTACCTGGACACAGGAAACCATGACTCACTGGGTGCTGGGGAAGGCACATCTGGTGAGTATGTGCTGCAAATTGCATTTCTTTGGCTATGTGTACACGATCAGATTAAAGCGCAACATGGCAATCGTGCTATAAAAACACGTGACCTTTATTGCGGGATAGCGCATACACACGTCGCTCCTTGTAACGCAACAGAATTCTTTGCAATATCGTGGTGTAGCGCAATGAATTCTGGGCACCTATCCCACAGTTCAATTTTCCCTCAATCTGCACTTGGAATCATGGGATGAAGGAAAGGAATGCAAAGTGCCATGGGTAAAATCTCAGTTTCCCATGGTGCACTGTGTTCCCCTTGCATCTTCCTCATTGCCAATAGCAACTCGCGCCTATTTTCAACAGTGCAGTGATGCACTACTTGCGAGCAATCACAACAGCGACAGCATGGATCCTGCTCTGATCTCCACTGTCGCCTTCAGCATTCTAAGTACATCTCGGCTGGTTGCTCAGTATGCAATGAGCTCCGAGTCAGACGAGGACGCTGAGGAGCAGGGGCTGGTTGATGCCATGCAGAGCAACAGCACCGCGTTGCTCAGCTCCTTCACCGATCATCTGCACACGGTGCAACGCTGTTTCTGGTCGCAAGAGATGAGCACCGAGTGGTGGGATCGCATTGTTATGCAGCTGTGGGATGACGAGCAGTGGGTACAGAACTTTCGAATGCGGAAAGCAACCTTTCTGGAACTGTGTTCAGAGTTGGCCCCTGCCCTGCGACGTAAAGACACCAACATGAGGTCAGCCCTAACCGTGGAGAAGTGTGTTGCGATTGCTGTCTGGAAGATGGCGACTCCTGACTGCTACCGGTCGGTTGCAAACCAGTTTGGAGTCGGGAGGTCCACCGTCGGATTAGCCCTCTCACAAGTGTGCCAAGCCATCAATCACGTTCTGCTACAGAGGACGGCGACGTTGGGCAATGTTCGTGAGATTGTGGACGGCTTTGCTGCCATGGGATTCCCTAACTGCAGGGGAGCCATAGACGGCACACACATCCCTATTTTGGCTCCAGACCATCTTGCGACCGAGTACATCAACAGGAAGGTCTACTTCTCCATGGTGCTGCAAGCACTCGTAGATCGCAAGGGGCGTTTCACGGACATCAATGCTGGGTGGTCGGGAAAGGTGCATGATGCCCGCATTTTCAGGAACACTGGTCTGTACCGGAAGCTGCAAGGGGGTACCTTCTTCCCAGATCAAAAAATTACTGTGGGGGATGTGGAGATGCCCATAGTCATCCTCGGAAACCCAGCATAACCACTAATGCCATGGCTCATGAAGCCGTACACCAGGAACCTAGATCGCAGCAAGGAGCGGTTCAATTACAGATTGAGCCGCTGCAGAATGTCTGTGGAGTGTGCCTTCAGCCGCTTAAAAGGGCACTGGAGCTGTTTGTATGGGAGGCTGGACTTGGTGGAGGACAACATCCCTGCTGTGACTGCGTCGTGCTGTGTCCTTCATAACATTTGTGAAAGTAGGGGAGAAAAGTTTGCCCCGGGATGGGCTATGGAGGCACAGCGCCTCGAGGAAGCATATGAACAGCCAGCCACTAGGAGTATTAGGGGGGCCCAAGGACAAACTGCCCACATAAGGGAGGCACTCAGGGACCATTTCAATGATGCCCTCCCCTAGTTAACTTCCAGGACGTATCAGGTATACCTTATGAGATTTTCAATGTGTACAAATAAAGCCACTCTTCAAATTGTTTGTCACTGTTTTTATTAAAACCTAAAGGGGGGGGGGGTTACAGGTGGGTGTAGCTGCAGGTCTCTAAAAAGTAGCTCTGGGCGGGACTGGATGTTGCAGTGTACCAGGGGGACGGGTGGCCTTCAAAGAAATTCTTTGAAGGACTACGGGGTGTGGGAGGCAGACACGGCTGAACTGTATGGAGTAGAGCCTGGGTCTGCAAAGCAATCATGCTCTTGAGCAGTTCTGTTTGCTCCTTCATCACGCTTATCAGTTCGTCCGTGTATTTCTGCCTCCTCTGTTGGGATTCCTCTCTCCAGGCTCGATTCTCCCTCGCGGATTCCTGTGCGGTTTTCAGCAGATCCTGAAACATATCCTCCCTGTTTCTTCGAGCATGCCGCCGAATGTTTCTCATGCTGTCAGCTGGGGTAGACACCGGCCTTGTGAACGTCGAATCTAAAAAAAAAATAATAATAAAGCTGTTGTTAACACAGAGCCTAGATAACCAATGTAACCTTCCAGTAGCACATTCCACTGGAAGGTGCAGGGCAGCCAACATCCTATGCTTCGCTGAAGGAGACAAGGTACGCCCTAAGAGAAAGCTTACTGGGGGCTAACATTCTGCATGGGGCACACAGATGGAACCCGATATCTCTCTCCTCAGAGTGCCCCTGTCAGCTAGAATACATATCCTACATGCCACTGGTTGCAAGCCAGGACCGTATGCTGCTGCACTGTGTGCTGCCAAGGTTCCCAGGGCTGTGCTTTGCAGCTGGCAAGGCAGAGTATCCATCTTTGGGAGCATAGACACAAACGCTCTCCCATCTAACCTGAGTAGTAGGCTCTGGAGGTATATCGAGGAAACCTTTACTGACCTAAATACAGATGATTTTTTGACAATCACTGCTTGTGTTGATGCACTTCTAATGAATGCAGAGTAAAGAGCGTGCACAGTGGGGACTGAGACAGCAAGCACCCCCACCCTGGACAATGATATTTTAGCAGGAGCCATAGCTGCACGAAAGAGAAACTTACTGGAACCCCCCTCTGCCACCTCAGAGGACACGCTGCAATTCATGTCTTGGGTGGATGTCTCAGCGGGGGTGCAGAAGAGCTCCTGGCTACACGCTGTGGCGCTTTCCTCCAGGTCATCCTCCATGTCCTCCTCCTCATCGATCACGTCCTCATCCTGCTCGGGTCTGGCATTCACTGGATGAGGGGGGGGGGCGATGTGTCCACGGGACTCTTTGCAGTGGTTGTGGGGTCCCCACTGAGGATGGCTTCTATCTCTTTATAGTACCTGCATGTAGCAGGCGCTGATCCAGAACGGCGGTTTGCCTCCTTCGCTCGGTGATAGGTTATTCTTAGCTCCTTCACCTTTGATCTGCACTGCACAGTGTCTATCATAACCTCTCTCTGACATGGCCCGAGAAATTATGCCAAATGTATCAAAATTTCGCCTGTTGCCGCGTAGCTGCGCCTGCACAGCAGACTCTCCCCAGATGCTGATCAGGTCCAGCACCTCTGCCGTGCTCCAAAGAGGTGCGCGTCTTCCACGACGGGCTGCCATTGCTAGTGATGATCGGAGCTGCACTCCACTCCACGAGGAAGAGAACAGGAAGTGAAACAGACGAGAAATTTGAAAATCCCGGGAATCTGATCAGGGTGGGGACTGTTTTGTCACGGCCACAGAGAGGGTGGGGGGAAGACCAGAGAGGACTTTGGAATGCTGGGACATTTCCGGAGGCCAGTCATTGCGCGGTAAGCGTACACGAGTGGAAGGGCGCAACAGCTGTTCCGCGTTAATTGCTACCACCCTCGTCGAGGTGGTTTTTGTATTGCGCTACAACAAGGCAGTTAACGCGCAACAGTCCTATTGCACGTGTGTACGCTGTTGTTGGTATCGCGCGGTAATGATTGTTAATGCGCGATAAAGTGATCGTGTGTACAAGGCCTTTGATTCTATTCCTGGTCCAGAATCCAGTAACAGTAGAAAAAAAGTGGTGTGTGTAGTGGTGGGGCCATGCTTCCTCATAGTTGCTGTGTATTTGGGTTCACCCCAGAAAAGATTATTTATTTGCATAAGATTATTTATTTGCTCTGGAGAATCCTCCGTGGATATCTCCAGGAAGCTTTCATGTAGGTACGCTGCAATCCTTTGAAGAAGGTTTCTTGGGAAGCCAGCCTTTTTTCTTTCACTGCAATGGGACACTTTCCTTCCCCACTCTGTTATTAAGTATGCAAGCATCATTGCAGAGCATAGTATAGCAGCATAAGGGCCAGGCCATAGTCAGATGCTTGCAGCAAATCCCCCCCTTTCAGCCTGTGTGACCCTAAGTAGAATAAAATCACTCATGGGTACCTAGGCAAGATGGTAGATGTTTACATTACTGCCCAAGAAAGTTTTCTGATGTGTAGGTTGTTCCTCAGATGTGAAAGGTTTCTTGGTTCAGCACACTATAAATCCATAAGCAGAACACTGTTGTTATGGGCCTCTGGCATCTGAAAATGGGTGACTATTTTTTCCCACCATGGACCATTACCCCCTACCAATCCCACACCCTTTCCACCACCTCTTTAAAAACCTGATTTAGGGAGGTCAGTGAGAGCCCAACATCCATGCTTCTGTGGGAAGCATGGACTTTTGCAGCATGGGCATTGCGGATTTCCTTCAAATAGCTGCACTAGCCCCTTACTTACCATGGCTGAAATGACACTCCAAACCCTGCAGTAGTTAGACAGTGATATGCAATTCTAGCCTTCGCTTGGGGCTGTTTAGAGGAGTTATTTTTACATTGTAACACTGCTTTCCATTCATGGGATGAGTTAAGAATGGGTACCTTGTGCTTTGCTTCTCCTAGAGTGGACAACATGGCTTTCAACACAGTCTCATACTCCTGCAGAACGCCTGTCATAGTAAGAAGGCCAACCTCCCCGCCCCCCAAAATAAATAAATAAAACCCAACCAACCAAAAAAACCCAGGAAAAGAAAACACCTCGGGATGACATGTTCAATGAAATAATGAACTCCTCCACGGCTGCTGACACAGAGCTAAGAGCATGGAGGATCTCATTATCAGACAAACTGGACCTGGACTTGGAAGGCAGCAGAGGAGTATGAGTGTTCAGCACAAGATGAGATGCTGCATATAATGTGTTATCAGTCAGACATGTTGAGGTGTCTGGTTTTTCTTCAGGAATCTCAGCAGCAAGACAGACTCCCTCTGCAGCCCCTGCAAAATCCTGAGCTAATGCACTCTTTCCTATCCCCCTGCTCCCAAATGGTCTAGGAGGAGGCTGAGCAGGGTGCAGTACATGTTCCACTCATTGTAGGTGGAGGGAAGCAGAAAGAGGTGATGGGCCCTTTAAGGAATAGGAACGTGTGATTCCTGGGTGCACAGCCAAACTGGACTCAATATCCCCTCTCAGCCCCCAGACAATGCATGTGGAAGTTAAATACTCTTCCATTCCCCTCCTCTGTGAAGCTCACCAATAAAAAGGTACTGCTTTACAATTCATTACTATTTGTTTATTGATAAGAAGGAAATAAAGGGGGAGGAAGGAACTGAGTTTTGGGGCGGTGGTTTGGGGAAGAGATGCAAAATGATAGCACAGCACAGGTAAGCTACACACATTACTTTTGTGTTTCATTGCAAAAACATTTTTTCAATGTTTTTCTGAAGCACAGAGCTCCATGACTGGCTCTCAGCATTGCAGTGGCATCTGACTCCAGACAATCTATGTGCTTCTGCAATCCAACCCAACAGTGGGA
The DNA here is from genome assembly GCA_007922175.1 of Pelusios castaneus. Taxonomy (NCBI): domain Eukaryota; kingdom Metazoa; phylum Chordata; order Testudines; family Pelomedusidae; genus Pelusios; species Pelusios castaneus. The sequence continues at coordinate 6,721,705 of ML685776.1, read as the reverse complement.
AAACATCCTTAAAAACAGGTTATAAGAGTCAAAACCATTATAATCCATCACTTATGGCATTATGTGCAACAAAACTCGGGTATTCTACGTTTTGGACGTTTGTCATAGTTCAATAGCTTGTGTCACTCGTTAGTAAATTTGCAGGTTGAGAGGTATTTTTGTCTGTCTTGTCTACTTACAGTTAAATTATGGCTTTGCGACAAGCCTCAAACAAGATGGATTGGCTTGTTGTGTTGCCCCCCCAGTTCAGACTGAAAGGCAGAAAGTAATTACAAGCGTTTTGCCTTGGAGAGCAAAGTACCCTGAGCCAAGTTTATAACTGGTGCAGTGTACATTCTCTAGAGTGCCATCTTAGTGACACTGACTAGCATATGTGATGATTATGCAGAAATCCATAGTTACAGTTAGATGAACTCCTGAAAATCTGCCTAGCAAGTAAGTTTTCTGTATATGTGCATAAACTTTGCCATGCTTCATGCTTGCAAGTCCAGTTAGTCAATGGACAATTTAAAGATGGGTGGGAAAGATAAACTACAGCCCATTAATGTTTATTGGAAAAATGCTCTAGGTCAGTTTCAAGTAACCCAAATACACCCTTTCAATGCTAATCAGTGTTGGTTCAAGGCTACACCAAGGAAAGGTGTATGCAATGTGGGAACTTTCAAGTAAGCCAAGTTAATTCATGTTCTGACTCTCATGTTTTCATGTTTTCTCCCACTTGCACCCTTTCACCAAGAACATAAAAATCAGATTCAGAAAAAGATTTTGTAATTATGATATAATGACATGATGGGAAATGGCTATTTGGCCTAGACTGACAAGGATTTAGGCCACTATAAGTCCACTGAGGATGTCTTAGCATCACAACAACTAATGTGTAGGTGAGTAGAAAAATCACTGGAATAATGACATCCCCAAGGACTGAATTAGGCCTGTAGGTTTCCTATGTAATGAATGGGGAGAGAAGTACCTAAGAATGGAAGCCACAAAAGCCAGCACAATAGTCAGGTAGCTGCTCAAACTAGCTACTAAATAATGCTTTGCTCCCACCGAGTTTGGTGATTAAATCCAGGCTGAAGTAGGGCACCTATCTCTGCTTGTTATTCAGAGGTAGGAATGACTCTTCTGGACTCAGCTAGCTAAGGCGTCTGAATTGTTTCTTGTGAGAATGGGGTTCCTTCAACCTGTTTAACTGAAGCTGTTCCACGTTACATAAAAAAAAGAACCACTGGAGCCAGGGACTGGACCCTTTGTCTCCTACTTACCATTGGGCTACTGAATCACTCTTTCTCTCTAGCCTGAACACTAAGTACTTATCCGAAGTGGAACAGCTTCAGTAGCAGAGACCGAGGGAGCCCACATCCGAATATCTCATGATGTATTGGTTAGAGCACTTTCCTGACAGGATTTAAACATTGATCTCCCACACCTTTCTCTCCCTCTGCCTGAAGGGGAACTGAATCAAGGTCTCCTGAATCCCAGGTAAGTGCTTCAACCACTGGGATAAAAGTTAATCCTCCTCATCTCCTCTTCCAGTGAGATTTTGAATTGGTCCTCCTGATCCCACAGGTGTAATCTGAAGCAGCCAACTTCATCAGGTCCTGTATAGGACATAGGTGATGAAACACCTGTCTTCCCATAGTCTATGGATCATTTTGGGATTTAGGTGCATATGATATAGACAGGACCAGATTAACCAGCTCGGGGGCCCCAGACTGCCTTCCACTGTGGGGCCCCCAGCCTGGGCCCCCCACGTCCAGTCCTGGGGGGCAGCTGGTGCATGGCATGGCAGCGTCCCAGGGCCATAGGCCCTGAAAAGCTGTGCACTGTACCGGGCCGGAGGAGAGGATCACTCTGGAGGTGCACAGCGGCGCAGTGCAGGCCATGACAGCTTCCTGGCCCTGCCGCCCCGGTCGTCCCCTGGGCAGGCAGGCTCTGGCCTGCCCTACCCCCAGGGCAGAATGGCTGGCCCAGGGACAGGGCGGGAACACAGAGCCCCACCCCCCTGGATCCAGGGCCTGCCCCCTCCTTTGCAAAGGCCAGCACCAACAGGACAGGAGCGCGCTCGCTCCTGCACTGCTGGCGTTGAGCAGGGGGGCAACAGATTATCAAAGGGGTTTTAGGGGCTGGAGCCTGGGTCCCCCTTTTGGCCAGGCCCGGGGCTTAAGTCCCTAAAGCCCCTTTGATAATCCAGCCCTGCCTATAGGCAGAAACCCAGGGAACTTTTACCCTGGAAATTTAGGTGCCAAGTGACTTTAGGTAACTGGAGGATTAGAGGGAATTTTTTGGATTGCAGTGGAGCTTAAAACTGGATCTAATTGCCTATTGTGTGGCTTAGACTAGTCAGTACTTTTGTGGATCCAGGTGCCTCTATCTTTCTTTTCACTGACTCCTGCCATAAAAAAAAAATAGATACAGGTAGCAGCATGCTTCAGTATATTTCCAGCTTTGGTTTTGCAGGATAACACGGCCTAAATATATGTAGACATGAAATCTTCTAGAATCATACTACTTATTTATTAGGCAGGCAAAACTGAGTTGAAAGATGACCTGAATTTAACTTCTTCCCAAATTAGACTAGTCGAAAGCAAGACTACAATCAGCAGCAGAAATACATTAAGGCTGTTGCACTCATGCTTGTTAGGCAGCTAATGAATTATCACCCTGCAGACACAAATATAGAAAGGCACAACTCTACTCTCAAAACTGTGCATATCTGCCATTGACTGTGATGGAATTAGTCTGGGTTACACAATTGTGAGTTCAGAATGTGACCACTGCTTTCTATACAGTTGTGTATGAAGATGAACAAGGGTCATTTCAGAACAACATTTTCTAACTTGAAATGTGCAAAAAGTAGGTTAGTATGTTGACTAGTAGCGGAATAAACAACGTTTGAGGGACTAACTTTGTGGTTAACTTTTTACAAAAGTTAAGATTCAGTCATGTATACAGGAGTGGAACATTTACTGCTAAAATTCAGGTACATTGCCAATTTCAGCTGAGTTTGTCTGACATCGTTCTGGTTGAAAGAGTTCAGTACTCAGGTAGCAAATGAAACTTCCAAAAATTTATAAATAATGGTAACAGTTTTTGACACTATTACACAAGGGTTGGTTACAGAAGTTTCAAAAGTTGTTCTAAAAAAGGACCTGGAGATCAGTAAGCAAAATAACATTCACTAGTGAATTAAGCTTTGATGTTAAAGCTTGATGGACAGTTGCAGGGGGGGGGGGGTGGAGGGGGAGAAAGGAGGATGGAAATTCAGGTTGACAAACATTTTGTAAAATCCTGTTGAGTTCATCAAATTGTATACAAAAATTTAAAAAATTCATTTCAATATTTGAGACAGAACACTTTTTTCAATTTAAAACAATTTTTAATTTAGAAATTTTTGTGAATGTTATTAAAGTAATCCTCTCCAATCAAAACAAAACTTGAACTCCAAACAATTTTCTGACTTCTCAACTTACTGAATTATTTGAAAAAATCATTCTTTGTTTGAAACTATTTTTTGGAATTGCCAACAAATATCCTGTCCTCCAACCAGTTATTCAAATAGCTCTAGTTGGTTCTTTTTTCAAGCCTTTTTGTTTGTTTTTCTATTTTTAGATGTAAGTCATATTTATTAAAACAAGAGTAGAGACTATAAAATTTGAAAAAACAAAGTTTTAATTCAGTAGTGCTTCTATAAGTAAGGCATTTGAGTGACTGATCTAAAATGACTGAGAATAGTAGAGGAGTGATATGAGGACAGCTGGAAGAATACTACAGATTTTCCCTAAGTGTTTCAGTGAATTCTAAATTTAAAAAAAATCTCTGTACTCTTGACCTTTTTCATTTGTTTCCTGGGAATATTTATTAGGTGGGGTCAGAGAAATTTTAGCAGAAAGTAAAAGTTTTATGAATGCCCATGTTTAACATTTTACTGTGAAGATTTGCCCTGAAAGTTCTCAGGCAACCATCTTCAAGGTTTGTTATGGAAGGGAAAAATATAATGCAATCTATATAAACAATTAAGCAGCTAGATTATTGAATAATAAATATTAAACATACCAAAGAATGTCCACTGAAATAATGAATTACAAGCAAATATTGCAGGATTTCAAAAGTGAAATTGTAATTTGTGTCAAATACTCTCTCTTTCATTATATGTTCCAAAGGTGTTGCTATCTTAGTCTAGTAGTTCAACAAAACAAACAAGGAGTCCTGTGGCACTTTTAAAGACTAACAAATTTATTTATCACATGAGCTTTCATGGGAGAAAATCCCACTTTGTCAGATGCTTTGAAGATGGGTGTGCTTCTGAAAGACTAGATTCAGAGAACAGAAAAGAGTTTCAAGCTATTTGTCCAATCAATATGAAATACTTAAAAAAAATAAAAAATCAAACTAACAATTATTTATTAATATGATTTGGCCAATAAATATCATTAAATGTTGAAAAAGTTGTCGTTTCACAGAAAATTAATAAACCAGGTGAAATTAATCAAATTATTTAATGTGAATTATTCACTGAGCTCTGGTTAATGCATCACTACTTTGTCTAACATTTTGGCCTAAATCCTGAAAACTCTGATTCACACGTTTACATTTAAGCATATGAGCAGTCCCATTTTTTTAAAAAATCAAGTGAGTGTGGAGGTGTTTGCAAGACTGAGGCCTTAATTGGGGTGGAGGAGGAGAAAGGGTGTTTTACAGGAAGCATGAATGAATGTTTTATAGAAGCTTGTTTTTGTCACAATGAAAATAGATTTTTTTTTAAATTGGATTCAAAATTTGTGCAGAATTATGCACTCAGATATTTATTAGTTTCTGAAGACTAGAAACTAAGTCAAATTCTGCCCTTACTTATATTTAGGAGTATAAGAATAGCTATATTGAGTTAGACCTATGGTCTGTCTAGCTCAGTTTCTTATCTTCCAACAGTTGCCACTGCCAGATGTTTGAAGGGGAATGAACAGAACAGGGTAATAACCAAGGGATCCATTCCCAGTTGTTCCAGCCCAGCTTCTGGTAATCAGAGGCTTAGGGACATCTGGAGTGTGGGATTGTATTCCTGACAAATAGCCACTGATGGATCTACCATCCATGTCATGTAACATCATTAATATCACAGTAGGACTTTGCACTCTGAGTGTAAATAGAAAAGAAACTGTCTATTTTCATTGTTCAAATGCACTGAAATATACTAAAAGAACACATGCTGTAAATATATTTCAGAGATGTCTCAGAATTTTATATTTTTCTGTCTCAGTTTACAGTTTCTTGCACTTGCTACCTTGTCAGTTGACTTGGATTTCTTTTGAAATATAAATTAAGACATTTGGGCTGGACATCATGTATTCATCCTCTTGGCTTCTGTTTCTATCAGTTGCTCAGCTTTAAAATATGCTCCATTGGACCCAATGATTAGATCATGAGCAAATGGAGCAAATAACAGCTTTATCCTCAATTAGTTAGGAAGGAATTAGCTTAATTGGCCCCGGGTAGAAATATTGATGTCAAATTTCTATTTCCTGTGACCCATCCTTTCTGCAGAGACCTAGGTAGGTGTCTACAGAGAAAACAGAGGTGCTGAATGTATTGATGATTTCCCATAAGTGGCAATTTGCAAAAATAACAAAAGTAGTTACACGGTAATCAATGTTTCAAATTAATATGTAACTACAATTGGCACTCCTGGTTCTTATTATTAGCCAATTTATCACATCTTCCTTATTAATAATGGAATTAATAAAACATACTTTGAAAATGACTACATGGCTAAACAATATACACTGTCTTTTCAATTATCTAAAATTAGAATCTAAGCAATTACACTCAGAGCAATTGCTGATGTTTGAGTGCCAAGCACATAGGAAGATAGCATGAATTTAATTTTGAATTAACTTCATTGTCCTTAACTATGGGTTAGGAAAAGATATTCATTCATGAAGTATGAAATCAGCTGAGCATAGTGCACAGTTCTTGAGAAATAAATAATAGTGTGTTATTACAGACTGGAGACCTATAGAAATCAATCTGATAGGTCTGTCCATCCTTAAAATAAATATTCAAGAACCATCTAGCATCACTAGGCTTATGGAATGAACAAATTCTTTATTATCCTCAAATAATAAAAATCCACATGTGTAGCAGAGGAGAGTTTGGACAGATGCAAAAGACTGAACATAACAATGAATAACTCAACATTTAGGTAGGCCTTGAGGTATACAATAATACAAACAGAAAATTTAAAGGCAGTTGGAAGCCTTCCCTTGACATAATGTATTAGAATGTTTTATATTCCCATCCACATGAGTCCATGGCAGGATTCGTGTATTATACCGTGCCTTCATTTTTAAAAATCCATATTTCCAGTTTTTAAAAAGAAGTTCACAAAAGTAAATGTTTTGAAAAATATACAGTTAGTATTTGGTTAGCTAACAGTCTTTATTCCTAAAATGCACTGCTATGCTACCTCTTCCTAAAAGTTACTATAGCTGGAGTTAGTATGTTTTTACAATTATTGTGGAAACATTCCCTTATCTTTCAAGAACCATCTTCCCCTAGTGAAGGGATGACAGACACAGAATGCCATGTCATGGAGGAGCAAGAGCTGCCTTTTAGAGCTCGCCACCTCCTATTTATTAAGCAGCACAAACAGCTTACATAGAATCATAATAAGCATTCATGTACAAAAACATAGCATAACAGAACAGAAGAACATAACAAGTTCTTTCAAGGCCTTTTACGCAGGAATGAGAAAATAAGCTCTGTTGATTACATTTCTAGCTGAAGCCTTGAGAAAGAAAGCTGGGACATGGAAAAGAATAAATCTTTCACTATCTCTCAATATACTCAGTGTCTTTTCATCACACTCTCTCTTTCCACCTGCCCAGCATGTTTACAGGTGGATAGCCTGTGATCATGCATTGAGGTCATCCAGGTTTGCCTGGACGTGCCGTCTCTGCATGAGCCCCAGGCCATGAATCCCTACACCCTAGTTTGTACTAACAGAAGCATTAGTAGTTTTGTCAACAGAGCAGCTTATTTTTTAAAGGTCAAGAGAAGTTATCTCTGGTTAGAAAATATTCCCCTTGTAATTATTCTCATTTGGAGAGCCGTTTGTAGGACAGTGGGATGCCACTGAAGGCATGAAATAGACACCAGTGACCTTTCACCCAAATACTTCTCTAGAAAGTAAATGAAATGCTGAATTTTTAAACCAGAAGTTGTTCTGAATGTTTGATCATTTTTAATCTCTTCAAAAATAACAAGTTAGGGACAACATTTAAAATCAATGTTGTAGAGTACTGTCCTGAAACCAATCCTAGCTGGATGGATCTGCTAACATGGTTATATTTGCAGAGTTGGGAGCTCAGACAATGCTGCTTAGCCAGTTTCTTGCCATGAAATATGAAGCTACATATTGAGTTTTGTTCTTGCAGAGAGACTGGAATATTCAATTTGCAATGGTGTATTTGTGTACATTCTTCATAAGTTTATCACTAAATATTGTATAAAATAGGCATTATCTCCATGGAGAAGCTGAGCCTTGGGCAGCAGTAGTGGTGAAGTAACTCACTGAATGTCACAAAATGAGTTTATGAAAGAGCTGGAAAGGGAATCTAGATGTCATTATTCCCAGTGTGGTGTCCTGCCCAGTGGACCATGTTGCTTCCATCAGTAGTGAAGTATGGAAACTTCTCAGCTTCAATCAAACTTAGCTAAATAATGAGAAAAAAATCGCTACTGTGAGTTAGGCTTCTCTGAAGCCTATAGTGCCTAGAGGAAAAAATAGTCACACCATAACCTCTGCCAGTCTTTTTGGCAGAGAAGCTGTAATTGAATTGTCATAGAGGCTGAACTACCCTCTCACTCTAAGACCTTCTCTCCACTGGCAGCAGTCTGTAGGCTGCAAGTATCTATATGCCATAGTGAAAAGCAGGCTGTGTCTATGCTGTGGTCTGTAGCTACATGAGGCAGGGAAAGGCACTGGGAGGAAGGAGACATCATCCCTCTGCAACATCTTTTCCCCCGCTGCTATACTGGTACCTTTCTCCTACAATGGGGGAAGGTTGTGGCCGGAGGACACACTCTACCCTTTGAAAAACCAGCAGTGTAGACTGGGAAAGCACAGCCTGGGTAAGTAGTGAGTTGTGAGGAGTAGTAGTTCTCAAACTTATTTGATTGTTCCCTCCCTCCCCACCTGCCCTTTGCAGTTTATGTAGTTTGTGCCCCTCCTCCTGGTGCTTGGCAGCAGCCAATGTTCTCTGGCTGCCCAGCTCTGAAGCTAATGTCACCACCAGCAGTGGCGCAGAAGTAAGGGTGGCATGATATGGTATTGCCATTCTTCTCCACTGCTGTTGGCGGTTGCACTGCCTGCAGAGCTGGACATCTGCCAGCAGCTGTCACTCTGTGGCCACCCAGCTCTAATGGAAGAGCAGAGAGTGGCAGCTGCTGGCCAGAAGGCAGCACTACCATTTGGCCAACAGCCACTGCTCTCTGGCCACCCAGCTCTGAATGTATCCAGTAAGTTTCCCTCTGCCCCAAGCTTCTCATGGTTCCCCCAGAACACATTGTGTACCTCCTCGTGTGTGTGTGTGCCCCCCTGCCTCCTGCCAGTTTGGGAACTTGAGATGTAGGGTGTATAGTCTGAGGTTCTTGGGTTGTCTTTGCTTGCGGAAGTAGTATTTCCCTGTCTGTACTGATATTTATTTCAATGCTAGCCATGTGTGCAGTGTATATACTCTGTGTCACTGTAAGTTTACACAGGTGACGCAGATTGCTCTGGTGGCTTTCATTAAAAAAGTCAATATGTATCGAAAGTTCCACAGAGTGACCACTTATTTCCCATTCTATGTATAAGAAAAAAAACTACAGTACAAAGGACACTGTAATGTAGTAACTGCAGCAGATGCAGAGTGTAAAGGTGACCATTGTAACTACATAGGTGTAGCAGCATGAGACACATTATACAGCAGCTCCCCAAGCCACAGCTTTCGTTTGATGGATGATTTTGGTCTCCAAGGTTGTCAAACCAGTACTCAATTAATCAAAAGCTTTAAAAAAGTAGTCTGTATTTTGCACTTCTACCATAATAAACGAGTCAGGAGGTTTACAGCTACCAATTTAACCAGCTGATACTGGCATTTTATTTCTAGCAGTCAGACAAGCCCTTTGTTGTTCTATTTGTTTCACTAGGTACAAAAATTGTAAATTTAGAAAGTGCTTTTTCTTATTTCAAAATGACAAGGGAGATGATAAATACATTTTAAACATTTCCTTATATGAGCTAGAAATGTTTTCCTCCCTCACCCACCACACTTCATCCCTTAATTTTTGAACTTGTAAAGATATAAAGATAACTTTAAAAGTATCATTTCATCTGTACCTAGATCATTGAATGTCATTAGGAAAACAGGGCCAGGGCCTCTGAGCGTGCAGTAACTCGGGTATCAGAAAAGAAGAATGATAATAAAGACAAGGGCAGAATCTTGAGTAAACAAGCCCGTGGAAAACTATCCACCACCAAGTCCTACAAATATTCCTCTTTAATTCTACAGAAGTGACAGCTTCTACTTCAATAAGTTTATTTGTTCTTTTTCAGATATTTTAAACTTATGGTGTTTCCCTGTAGTGGATGGTGCACCATAGGTCAAACATGGTGTAAAAAAATCAGAGCTGCCCCAAAAAGGAGTGTGATAGTATGTTGTCTAGTAGCAAAGCCCATTGAAGCCTGAAAGCATGACAACTCTAAATAGAGATGGCCCCATCCCCCCAAAGTTTGTGTGGTGCTACATAAACCAAGAGAGTGCTGCAAGCTTTCTTTGGCAATGCATGTGTATCACAGAAGTGGAGAAGGTTCAAATGAACAGTGCCAGTAGTGGCTTGAAGATGCTTTTGAAGAGTGGAAGATTTCAGTTTACTGTGATGTCTATAGGTTTTTGTAGGAAAGGGTTTTCTTTGACTGACTGCCTAACAGAAATTGCTGTTGGGGTAGTGTACTCACAACCTGCAGTGCCGTTTGGTGTCGGGGTGCAAGAGGGCCTTATATCCAACAACTCCTGAAGGCAGTCTGCCTCTCAGCAGGATTTCCATGGCTCAGCTCTGTGGCAGTTACAAAATTCAGTCCCCTTCTTGGCTAACCAAAAAGTCCAACTTGAAAATTCACAAAACCTCCAAACATAAAAGAGCGTTCAACTCCCTTCCCGGGCTATTTTGGGGTCATTCTTCAATCTCACCTGCGTCAGTGGACTTTCCACTGGACTTGCATACCTCTTTTCCCAGAGAGGGTAGGGGAACCTGGCCTACTCTCTACTCTGGGTTGCTGCCTGGGAACCTATACTAAGCAGCTAGTTCTGCTTCTTCAGACATGTAGCTGTTTCCCTGGGCCAGTTCTAACTTTAAGCTCACTTGAGCTGCTCTCCCACACCTTATGCTCAAACAGCCTCCGTTTGATTCTCAGGCCTCTAAATTCTCCATAGATCCTCGCAGTTTTTCCTTTCTCTGTCAAACTAAACTCCTTCCCCACACTTGGGCCAACCTATTCCCTGTTGGTATCACTCCATATTAAAGATGGTCAATTCAAATTATTCTCAGATATTAAAGTAATATTATACAGATTTAGGCAACATACTGTGACATGGGGTGCTCTCATAGGAGAAATAATATTTCTCATTCACAAGCAATGGAAGGGCTAAAGAAAGGCCAGGTAAAATTAATTTACACTTGTTAGTGTTTTCTCAAAAGAGAAAGTAATATGGATTGCTGGAACATTTTTTCCCCTTTTTTTGAGGTCAGAATCATAGAATCATAGAATCATAGAATAATAGGGTTGGAAGGGACCTCACGAGGTCATCTAGTCCAACCCCCTGCTAAAAAGCAGGACCACTCCCCCTAAATTATCCCAGCCAGAGTTTTGTCTAACCGAGCCTTAAAAATCTCCAAAGATGAAGATTCTACCACCTCCCTAGATAGCCCATTCCAATGCTTCACCACCCTCCTAGTGAGAAAGTTTTTCCTAATATCCAACCTTGACCTCCCCAGCTGTAATTTGAAACCATTGCTCCTTGTTCTGTCCTCTGTTACCCTCGAGAACAGCCTAGCTCCCTCCTCTTTGGAGCAACCCTTCAAGTAGTTGAAGGTTGCTATCAAATCTCCCCTCAGTCTTCTCTTCTGTAGACTAAATAAGCCTAGTTCCTTCAGTCTCTCCTCATAAGTCATGTGCCCCAGCCCCCTAATCATTTTTGTTGCCCTCCGCTGGACTCTTTCTAATTCGTCCACATCCTTTCTGTAGTGGGGAGCCGAAAACTGGACACAGTACTCCAGATGCGGCCTGACCAGTGTCGAATAGAGGGGAATTATCACATCCCTCGATCTGCTGGCAATACTCCTACTGATGCAGCCTAATATGCCATTGGCCTTTTTGGCAACAAGGGCACACTGTTGGCTCATATTCATCTTCCCGTCCACCATAACCCCCAGGTCCTTTTCTACAGCGCTGCTACTTAGCTGATCGGTCCCCAGCCTGTAGCAGTGCATGGGATTTTTCCGTCCTAAGTGCAGGACTTTGCACTTGTCTTTGTTGAACCTCATGAGGTTTCTTTCGGCCCAGTGTTCCAATTTGTCCAAGTCTCTCTGGATCCTGTCCCTGCCCTCCAGAGTATCTACCATTCCCCCCAACTTGGTGTCATCCACAAACTTACTAAGCACGCAGTCTATTCCATCATCAAGATCATTAATGAAGATGTTGAATAGAACCGGCCCCAGGACCGACCCCTGGGGCACTCCACTCGTTACCGGTTGCCAACCAGACATCGAGCCATTGATTCCTATCCGCTGAGCCCGTTGATATAACCAGTTTTCGATCCACCTTACGGTCCACTCGTCCAACCCATACTTCCTTAACTTGCCAACGAGAATGCTGTGGGAAACCGTATCAAAAGCCTTGCTAAAGTCAAGGTATATCACGTCAACGGCTCTTCCCGCATCCACAAATCCAGTCATCTCATCATAGAAGGAAATCAGGTTGGTCAGGCACGATTTGCCCTTGGTGAATCCATGTTGACTGTTCCTGATCACTCTATTTTCCTCCAAGTGTTTCAGGATGGATTCCTTGAGGACCTGCTCCATGATTTTCCCAGGGATTGAGGTGAGGCTGACCGGTCTGTAGTTCCCCGGATCCTCCTTTTTCCCTTTCTTAAAGATAGGTACTATATTTGCCTTTTTCCAATCCTCCGGGACCACCCCTGTTCGCCACGAGTTCTCAAAGATAATGGCCAGCGGCTCTGCAATCACTTCCCCCAACTCCCTCAGCACCCTCGGGTGCAGTTCATCCGGCCCCATGGACTTGTGCACATCCAATTTCATTAAGTGTTCCCTAACCTGACTTTCCATCACCGAGGGCCACTCTTCTCTCCAGTCCGCGTTACCCCGTGTAGTAGCCTGGGAGCTGGCCCGCCCTGTGAAGACTGAAGTAAAAAAAGCATTGAGTACTTCAGCCTTTTCCGCATCATCCTCCACGAGGATGCCTGCCCCATTCAGTAAGGGACCTACACCACCTCTGATCCTTTTCTTGTTGCTGATATACTTATAGAACCCCTTTCTGTTATCCTTCACATCTCTTGCTAGCTGCAACTCCAATTGTCCTTTGGCCTTTCTGATTTGATCCCTGCAGTCCCAAGCAATATCTTTATACGCCTCCCTTGTCATCTGTCCAAGCTTCCACTTCTTGTAAGCTTCCCTTTTATGTTTCAGCTCCCCGCAGAGTTCCCATGCTAAGCCACGCTGGTCGCCGTCCACGTTTGCTGTTCTTTCTGCACATCGGAATGTTATCTTCCTGTGCCTTTAACAGGGTTTCTTTAAAATACAGCCAGCTGTCTTGGACACCTTTCCCCTTCAGATTAGCTTCCCATGGGACCCTGCCCATCAGCTCCCTAAGGGAGCCAAAATCTGCTTTTCTGAAGTCCAGGGTGTGTGTTCTGCTTCTTTCCTTCCTTCCATTGATCAGGATCCTGAACTCTACCATCTCATGGTCGCTGCTGCCCAGGTTGCCATTTACTTCTACTTCCCCGATCAATTCTTCTCTGTTTGTGAGCAATAGGTCTAGAATACAAGGGCGTTCTTCAGAAATGACATTATGCAATTTGTCCAAATGGGTATGAAATGAAATTTGCTGATGCATTCGCTGTTAGTGTATGGTAGTAGCTCTGGGAGTACTGATTTGATTACACTTCTGGAGGGAAATGGTCTGAATATATTTATATTTTCAGTTGTTGAAAGGAAAAGTAAAAAAATAATGTTATAGCTATTAATATACTTTTGCTAAAATAATTTTACTCCACATTTTACACTCAGTATGGATTCAGATAATTAAACAAAATAAAAGTTGTTTATGGTGATTTTATAAAGTACAGTGGTAGAATGGTAAATTGGGCCTAACCAAATGACGGAAATAGACTCAGATGTCACAATATATAAAAAGAAGAAAATATATTTGTATAATTTAAATGAAAGTATTGGATGATGTGTTTGATATGGATGCTAGTTCATTAGAATGTGTAAAGAACAGCAAGGGATTGTTGCTTGGAGCCACACTAAGGCTATGTCTACATATGAAAAGTTAGGTCGACTTTATGAAGTCGACTTAATAAGGTCAACTTTAAGTCCATTAAAGTGGACCCTATTAAGTCGACTTAACGAAAGTTGACTTAACTTTACAATAGACTAACATGGCTACCCCTTTGGAATTTAACTTTTCAAGTGTAGATGTGGCCTCTTTTTGGCCTTATTAAGTCAATGTAACGTTTTAAGTTGACTTAAAAAGGTCCAACTAGGCACTACTCCGCGTCTCCACTGGCTTAAGTAACAATACAGTTGACTTAAGCTCTAGTTCGAATTAAAACTAGGTGTTATTAATTCAAACTAACTTTTCCTTAATTTGACTTAAGGAACAGCTTAAGTTGAATTAAGGAAAGCCCAGTGTAGACACGGAGTAAATTAAGTCGACTTAAGCCTCCTTAAGTCGACTTAATTTCTAAGTGTAGCCGCACCCTAAGAGCAGGGCTAGATTGGGTTCTGCCTTGTGGGTTGCACACATGTTGTATTAAACCTTCCTCTCCAATCACAGAATGGTACATGAGGTCTTCCATGGCTAGAACTTATTAAATTTTATATGGCCTAAACTATCAGTATTAGACACTGCTTGAAAATTTAGCTGAAGAAACATGATTCTTTTCCAGTGAAAATGTTGGCAGAGAAATAAACATTAGTTTTTGACCAGTTCTAGTGTATATACTCAGTTTCACCTGTTACATTACCCCATTTTCCCTTCACCTTGATAAATAGTGAGTCTTGCTGCCCCCACTGCAGGAATTTATCATTGAGAGTTCTAGTGCCTTTATGTTAGAAAAGGCAAAGGATCCTGTCCTTAATGTTATCGGACAGAAGTATGGCTATCCATTGCAGTTAGCCAGACACAGGTTTTAAATCTAGATCTAGTTATTGTTATGGCATCCTTATGTTTGTCCACCACCAGTCATTGTTATAGGACCTCTCCAATGCATAATATTATAGTTATTGTTATAGGACCTCTCCAATGCATAATTCTTCAAGCTGCTTGCTGGCCTGAGTATTTGCCCTCAGACAATTTTATCCTGGTCTCATTGGAGTCCATGGCAAAACTCTCATAGGTAATAATGTTACAAAGGGGTAGCCATGTTAGATTAGTTCAGCAAAACAAACAAGGAGTCCGGTGTCACTTTTAAAGACTTAACGATCTTTAAAAGTGCTACCAGACCCCTTGTTTGGTTTATAGGTAATTATGGGACAGGATCAGATCTACAGAGAAATTTTCTTGGCTAGCCAGGCAATAATTGTCTTTGCTTTACTTTGTTTTATTCCTCCTTGCTATAATCTCTTGAACCATATTAAAAAAGTTATTCTCTTTTCTTGGTGTTTACACTCTTCAAATGCATGTAGCCCGTTATATACCCTTTAGTCATTGTTTACCCAAGCCTGATGCTTAGTTCCATTGAACTTTCCTCATTAGTAAACCCTTTTAGCTCTTTAATCACTTTCATTTCAGTCTTCTCACTTTTCACCAGTTTGTCCACTATTTTCAAGTAGCGAGGCACTCAAAAATGTAAGTTATATTCTAGTGCAGTAGACATGATCTGCTTTCTCACTAGTCCGTAAGGTGCTAGCTAGCCAGTGCTTAATTTGTAATGGAAGAGGAGCGGGGATCAAGCAGTTAAGTGCTAGGGCTTAAGCAATCTTTTAAATGTTATGATTGAGATGGCAAGCCCAAAGGGGCTGGAGCTTTGATCTACCAAACCTAGCGGTTTCAGGTCTCAGCCCTAGCACAAATTAAGCACTGGTGCTATCCCGGTGCATGCAATACACAAATTACATTGGCTTCTTTTGTTTGTTTGTTTTTACTGCAGTACAAGCTGATATACAATTTCTTATCCTCTCTCACCCATAGACTTTTTGGCACTACTCTTTTCCTAGTTTTTTTGTATGTTGTTATAAATCACAAGAGATAAATATAACCCTCTTTAATTTTTAATATTATAAGAGAGATGGTCTGTGTATCATAACATGTAGTCATGGTCTGTAATGTTCTATTATATTATAAGGTAGGATGGCATGGTGAATTTCCAGTTCTGAAATACAAATTTGTCTCATTTTGTTCCTTCTACTTTTGTAACTATTTAAAATAAGTTCACAGATGTTTTTCTGACTCACATGAAAAGTCCAGCAAATACAAATTTCAGCATTACAGCATCTGTATTGGTGATTGCATAGAAATTTGAATATTTCCCATTTTAGATATTGTAACAGAACTAAGTTTAAAAAAAGGAGATTATATTTGAAGATCTTTATATATTGTTTTATATCCAATATAATTCACCCCCCTTAATTTAAAATATAGGGTCAGTGGGGCAATGTATAATTTGCCTATGGTATTGCCAATATAGTAGCAGAAATGCATTACATTAGTCCCAGAATTGGACAATTTATTCAACATAACTGTCTCCAGTTACCCTCATAGACAAAGAGTTTAATTTTAAATAATCAGTTTCTTAAAACTGTCAGCTGGAAAGCAATGGAATAGAGCGACAGAGTTAAAGACCAATTAGAATTTGAAAATAATCCTTCTCTTAGTAGCAAAGTTTTCCACACTGCATTTTATATAGACTGAAACATCAAATTCTAGAGGCAGGAGTTAGAAAGAAAACAGTATTACTCTGGAATTGCAGAAAAAGTTTTACATGGATAATAAAGCAGCAAGTGAATTAATCAACTCTACATCATTTTTTACCAAATCCATTTACCACTGGAAAATCTTGAAATAAGTGTGGGTTTTTTTCCTCATCCTGTTTTTACTTCCTTACTTAACTTTTAATGTTACAGTAATACCTAGGACTCATTGACTCGTTTTGAATCTGCAACTGGATCTCAGTCAAGGCTGCCTTTTCTCACTGTAGTTTCACTGAAACCTAGCATATTAGTTTTACTACCTGAGAAAATGATGGTGCTTGTTATTCATTCTAATTAAGTTCTAAATAATTTACATTGATAGTATGTGCTATCTCTGTTCGTAAATGACAAACACATTAGTCAGACTATTGATTCTTCTGTTCTTTTTATGTTACTTATACAGGTTAAATCTTCAGCCTTCTAAGCAGTAGGATGAATCTGCAGGATTTTAGGATTTCCTTAGCTACTGGCAACTGGCCCTGAATCAGTAATATAACTTTGATATGACTTTACTCACTTTACATGCTGGATGATAGAATGCTGGTAGTAAATGCTTTTAAAATGACCACCTTGCAATAGATTTGGTTAGAACCCTGTTAGGTAGAGATACTGGGTCTCATGTGAAGCTGACTGAAGTTGATGGAAAGATTCCAATGGACTTTGGGCTTTGATCAGGTCCATTATATGTTCAATATCAGTCACTGAGGAAAAATGTTGCTAATGTAAATAAACTGCCAAATTCTTGGCATCTGTTTTAACACCCAAATATCGGACAGCTTGTTGAAAGTTTATTTGGAAAATGTGGTTGAAACTCTCATGAAGATGGGCTTTTTAATGAGATTTCTAGTAACTCCTGCTTCTAGTTTGGAGGAAAATACCATTTACCAGGCATTTTATCATCTTTAGCTTCAGTCCCAGGCAGAACCTGAAAACAGAGAGGTATTAAAAGGAAAGATAATAGAGACTGGAATAATTGAACTTTTGCAAACCACTAAGAAGAGCAATGATTTTCCTGAAATCATTTTGCCCAAAGTTGTTGGTGGGGTTGAGCAAGTAGTTCAGAAAATTACACAGAGAAAATCTGAATACGTGTTCAAATACAGCATTCTGCAATGAAAACAGGGCTTTTCTGGTTTCCTTATTGTCTATACAGATTCTAGATTCTCAGTCCTCAAGGCAGATGTGCCATCTTTTAGTTGTTGTACAGTGTATGGCCCTGATCCTTGGTTTTGATGACATGTTGCCACTATCCAAATTATAAATAATACACTAGATTTTAAATACATTGTGTGTTCAGATCTAGTGGATTCTGTAGAATGACTAATTCCTATGTCATACACTTCCCTGCATTTAATTTCCTCCCATTCTGTAAGTTTCCCATCTTCAAAGCGTCTTAATGAAGTGGGATTTTCTCCCATGAAAGCTCGTGTGATAAATAAATCTGTTAGTCTTTAAAAGTGCCACAGGACTCTGTTGTTTTTAATGTAAAACACTTCATCAAACCTATGCCAAAGACATGAATCCCCTTTTGAAAAACTTTTGTTTTGTTGTCCAGGGCTAGAAGCCAAAATATTGTAAAAAGGCAGAGAAGGTATATGATTGCTCTTTATAAATACATTTGGAAGATGGGAGGGTTAAATACCTGTTTGGGGGGGGAGGGGGAGAGGAGAGATATTTAGGCTAAAAGACAATGTCAGCTCAAGATCATATTGGTATTAAGTGGTCATGAGTAAATTTTAGGTTGGAAATCAGAAGGTGGAAGTACTGGAATAGACTTCCTAGGAGCAGTGAGTGGAAATAACCTAATTAGTTTTAAAATGTATCTTGTTACATTTATGCATGGGATTATGTGATTGTGTTGCCTATGATTACAGGTGATTGGACTCAATGACTCAAAAAGTCACTTCCAGTCCTGTATTTCTAAATTTACTCATTTACTAATGTTTTTCTATTTAAACATGATATTGAACTCCCTGAACTCTAACATCAGATTTACATTGGATTTCTTTGGAATGACTGCAGATTTACAGAATCAGGTCCCCTCAGGAGTTTTGAGCCTGTTGTTTTAGTAAATTCTCTCTGATCAATAACAACCTTTCACATTTACAGAAAATGCTTAATGTGTCATGTAAAAAAATCATTTTTTCTTAGGCTAAAGTTGGTGTGCTGTCAAATAGGATAGAAGTGACTTTTTTCAGGGGCTTGGATTTGCAAGGGCGTGCAGGCATATTTGCCAAGGCACGCTTTTGCATGTAAACACTATGATTATTCATGGCCAGTAAGAATGCAAACTCTTTAGAAAGATTTGAAATATAACTGGTTTAAGCTCTGTGAAACACATACTGGTCCTTTATGCAATGCAAGTGTGAAATTCTAGAGGTGTTATGCTTAAGATTTATTATGTGTTTGGGACAAAGAAGGAAATGAGATTTTCCCTTTTACCTTATTAGGTAATCTAAATGCTGATATGATGGACATAAGGAATACTAAAGGCAAAACCAATGAAATGTTGGGAGTGGGGAGAAGAGTTTATGCTATTTTAATTTACATTGCTCTAATATCTCCTTGACACTTTTTGTTGTGACCTTATTCAACACCCCATGCCTCCAAATGTTTTCAGAGGTAATACTTCCTATTAGTATTCAATAGTGCAGAACATTTATACTAAGTTACCATAGTCCTTATCAGGTTTATTAGCTTTGTATCTTTTTATTTCATTCATGTTTTGATGACTTATGCTGTCAAATTTTGCACTGTTGTCAGAAAGTGTTATGCAAAATCAAATTGTATCATGTTACAAATAGCTGTGTTATCATTTGCAATTTCCCACACCTGTTAAATCAAAGTTATAGCTTACTGGGTTCAGAGCAGTGAGGAGAAATTGAACTCTTTATCTTTATTATTAGCTATAAATGTAAGCATCTTTCTGCACTATTACTAATCTTTGGGAGTGTCTTTTTGGAATTTGTTGAGACCTTGGATAATTTATTTTGGAGTTGCTTTGTGGAGAGATAGTAATGGATACCTTCCTTGATGTGAAAGCAGTTAAAAGCCATTACACTATATAACAAAAATCAACATATAAAATATGGTTTTGTTAGCAAATAGCAAAATGTGATCATATGGGTAATTGTGCAACATTTGAAATAATTTTCCAGGCTTTTCAAGGTATGTAGAGTAAGAGCTAAATTAATACACGATATATGACCATTACATATAATAAAACAGAAGGTGGCCTTACAAAGAATCCAAATTGCATGTCAAATATTAATTTAAGAACCTACATGTCATAACTAAGTGTCACTAAAACCAATGTGGTTGGTTACTTGGAAGAGAAGAGGGAATAAGCAACCAATAACACTTCATACTTTCTCACCTCAGTTAATTCACAACCAAAGACAAAATGATGCAATTTCCTTCATGGTTTTTGGAACTGTTGGCTGAACAGTGACATGGACCACATCCATCTGTCATTGCTAAATCCAATGGTTGTAAGGAAAGTAAACTGTGTTAACTGTGTGAGATCATGGGTAAGTTAAGTTGTAACTCTCCTTTACCATTTTGCTAGGCAATATTACATATACCACACTGCTTAGGCTAAATAACACATTCCTCCACATGTCGAAGTGTATCCATTTCATTTGGTTTGTCAAAATGCATTCCAGAATTCTCTCTGAAAAGCTGAATATATATCTGCATGGGAGCCGATCTCATGTTCCATGGAGAGCAAATCCCACCCATGGGGAGAAAACAATCTGATTGAAACTTCCGAGAGAAATCTTGCATTTTCTAGACCCCCTGTCTTTTTTTTCCAAACAAATAGGGAATGTTCTGGAACCTTGTTTTCAATAGCTTGCACCTAGTAGATGGCTAAATCAGTTACACGAGCCATGGGAAGAGCAAATCTATGTTAATTCAAACTAATCATGAGCTGTATTTTCAAAAAGAGTTCTTTCAAAATTGTGTGACGGTTCTTGCATACAAGGCATACAATTCTTGATCTGTGTGCACACTTAGGATTTTTTGATGTTCAAATCATGGTTTGTGTGCATCAGATTTTCTGAGCAACTGTTCATGCACGCTTTGGAAACTCTGGCCCTAAATGTTGCAAAGCCAAATTTAATGGCCATCCAGAATTTTCATCAAGGCTTCCGAATGCCATCATTTAAGCTTTTAAACAGATTTTTCACGTAAAAAACCAGCTGAACTAAAACCCTGAGAGAATCTTATTCAGTTTTTCAAAATACATTAAAATCTAGCCAAGTCACAGATATGTCCGCTACTGAAACCTCTATCAGACAACTGCCAATTGAGGCAAGCTTAACCAAGTTCTCACTGGAGGAAAGTCTCTGTTGATTAAGCTGGTGATCCAGTCTGTTGCCCCTGGCACATACAGAATTTTGGTTTAAATCATGCCTGTCTGCAGGACACATAGGCACACATTATTTACAAACACCAGATGGTATTTTAACTCTTTTAATTGGTTTAGCCACTTTGCCCATCATTGGCAGACAATGAAACAAATCCCACAGGTATGCATATGGGAAGGGAGAGGACAGAGGATCTGAGAAATGGAAGGAAAACTTTAAAAAAAAAAAAAATGATGATGCAGGCAGAGAGACAAGAGGCAGATAAAATAAAGGGGTTGTTGTGGGATCCGTGTTATAGCAAATAAACAAAAAAAGATTTTTTTTGCAAACGTGTATGTTTCTTGTGTTAGAATTCTAGGGACATAACAGAACTACTCACATTTTGCTGTCATGGCTCATTATGATTTGTTTCACCTGAATTGCTTAATATCTGTATAGTCTTGTCATTTTACTGCTATTCATCAGCATCAATAGTGCCTTAAACATGCCAGCAAAGGATACCAATTTGATAGCATGCAGCAGCATATCCCCTAGGAAATCTACCATATAATTGGAAGAGCTTACATATAAGCCATCATGTAAATTGGAGAGAAATGTTATAGGAAACACAAGAAACTAAATCATAATGTCTAAGTTCTGATTTAGTATGACTGTCTCCAAGCCACTGCAGTATATCATGCACATTTTTATTTAAGGACAATTTGAAATGTGTATTATTTACTTAATTGACTATAATAGCTCCTACTGGACATATTGTTGGCATCTCTTGGTTCACCTATTTATTTTGTATGTGTGATCTCTGTAGAAGAACTAAGGTAAAAAAAGACAAGGCAGACTCTTGAATTACTGGCTATTAGAAGGAAATACTGTAAGCTTGTTTAACAAAGGCACATAATTCAGATGGTCAAGACAATATATGATAAAAATTCATATTAACAATAATTATTAAAAGAACTTCGGATGTGTAGAGGAGGAGTAGGAGGCTACATTTCCATATTGAATGTGTGTTCTGAAGGCCAAAATGATGCTCAGAAAAATCATTTTTCTATCCAAACTATCTTTTAAAAATCATCTGTAATAAAGGGAGAACCCCAAACTGACAAACTTTTATTTTCTTTTATAGTTTTGTAATATATTAAAAAGCCTAATGAATAAAGGGGCACAAGAGCCACAACAGAGAGGAAGTATTGACTGTCATTGATGGAGTATAATTAGGAATAAGGGGCTGAAATCAAGAAGGAAATGAGAGTTTAATGTCAGTGAGATCTATGAAGTTGCGGATCAGCCTCTTGGGGAAGTGGGGAAGGAGCTGCATTTCTGAGACAGACACTGTACCATAACTTTAGACAAAGATAATAGTTTTGCCACACACCTGAGAGACTTAGGCAAGCTTTCTGTAGCTGATTCAGAGTAGAGACCTGAACATGGGTCTCCCCCGTGGCAGGTGAATGCCCTATTGACCTCTCTCTCTCTCTCTCTCTCTCTCTCTCTCTCTCTCTCTCTCTCTCATTTTTTACAAAAAATTGGTTTAATCTCAATGCAGAATAGCAAAACTGTTTCTCACACAGCTGTCTGCAATTAAGCCCAATTAGATTCCTCATAAAAAATAGACATAGGTGTTCTCTCATTTTTTCTGGCTTCTATGTGACATAGGAAATGTATCATCTTTGATCTCATGTCCAAGGCAAAATCAGATTGGAGCCTGAGGGCATTTCTATGCTGCCCACAGGTGTGACTTGAGGGAGTTGCAAATAGCAGCGTATACCAAAATGCTATTCTGAAATTCCCCCGTGAGTGCAAACTAAAAAGTTGCTAGTAGTGTTAACATAGACCTCTTCAAACAAGACTATATTAATGTGAAGGAAATAGCTTTTAATTTGCATCCACAGCATCCACCCAGGGAATTAGAGTGCAGTACTTTGGCACATACTGTTATTCATGCCCTTGTAGTTTGATCTATGAGGCAAGTCATACCTTGAGATCCTTGGTTCTTTTTAGCACAATCCCAACCAAACAGCATGCAGAAGGTGTTACAATAGCTGGGCAGGATGCCTAAGGGTCCGACTTTCAAAGCTGCTGAGCCCAGCCTGCAATCAAGTCAGTGAGGCCTGTATGTGCCTAGCATCTTAAAAAATCTGGCCACCTTATTCCGTGCATAGCCAAAACCAGAGAAACTGATTTGTTTACAGAACAATTGTTGAACATCACTATGCATTTAGCCTGGCTTTTCACCACTGATGATTACATCATCTCCACTTCATTCTTTTTTATGTTGAATTCTGTTTCTTGTTGTGTGTAATATTTAAGAATGGAGATGTCCATACACACACATTTTAATTAACAGTATTGTTCTGTAAACCTGTAGATTTAATCACTTGATATTTGTTTCATACTGTAAATGCATTTGTTTGGGGGGGAATGCATATTAATTGGAAAAAGCAAAGACCACATAGATATTCTGTGACTGGATGAATTAGGCCCAGAGGCCCTTTGCTGGAAGCCTCTGTGTCCTGACACACCCATCCAGGAATAGAACAGAGGGGAGTTAAGTTCTCCTACATATGGCCCTGGAGGGAATGTTCAGGAAAGCAAGTAATCAGAGGGAGGCTGCAAGAAAGAGTCAATCAGAGGGTTGGAAGCTAGAACAAAAGGAACCACAGGGCAGACCAGAAGCAGTTCCTTGCTGGAGTCAGAGGAGTACAAGTTGCGTTCCTGGCTAAAGGGACTGCAGCAGCATGCGCAGCTCAGTGCTGGCAGAGACTGAGGTGTGAGAAAGAATTCCTGGCTGGTTGTTGGCTTGAACACAGAATAGCTCTTAGGCAAGGGTGAAGCATTGTTGAAAGTTGGACCCATGGGGATGAGGCTCTGGGAATTAAAAATATTTAAGGGAAAAGGACACAATGGCATGTGGCTGTTATTCTTATGGTCACTGAGTGGGACCTGGAGTAGTGGGCAGGCCTGAGTCCTACCACTTATAAGACACTAAAAAATGGCCTACAGTTGGACAGCAATAAACCCCAGAAGGGGATTTGAAGTGTTAAGGGGTCCAGCTCAGGCCAGAACACACCAGAGTAGGCGAAGAGCCTCTGGGGAGGAAATCCTAGGCACATGGCTCAATACCAAGGCCAGGATTGCTTAAAGGCTGAGAGGCCTCATAATAGGTCTCTGTTGGACTGTCTGCCTAGAAAGGGGTTTGTTTTGTTTGTGTTACCCACAGAGACTGTGTATGACTCTGCTGAAGGGCTGAGTGACTAGAAACCCCAGAGAAACTGCCAGAAGTGGTCACCATAAATGGAGAGAAGTGCAGACACATCTGACCAGAAAGGGTTGCTTGTGAGAGTTGGGTGCTACATTCTTACATAGTCTTAATAGAAGATTATTATACGTTATAAATTTAACAGTTCCCCCTCCCCAACCCCCTGTCTGCATTTGAATCTTCTGGGTTTTCTTTCAATTGCCATTGACTTGAATAGCTATATTATTTTAATAAAAATGAAATATTCCATGATCTTTAGCTTCTTAGACTTCCAGAGCCTTCAAATGCAAACTAACTCTCAAGATTATAATATTGAAGCATCTGCACTCTAAGGAGCAAGTTTCAGTCACTGTCTATCACTTGTTTCTAATGTCTGTAATTCTTTGAGAACTTGGCAGATGGGAGAATGCTTCAAAAAACCACTTTTTATTATGCTGTCAGTGGAAGTTTTAAAATATATAAATGAGTATTAACCATGTAATACTTTTAAAAGCAGTACCCTGTCAGCAAAATGATATTCTGGCCAGACAGTTCTAATTATGAAAGCTGTTGGGAAAGGATTATCATAAAATGCTTGTAAGGGATCCAGCTCTATATGAATTCAGTCAGGAACCAAGTTTTGTGATTTTTTTTTTTTTTTCAAAACAGCAATTACCCACCTTTGATAATGCTGTTGTTCCCATGTCATCTTTTCATTCTCTAATAACACGAGACCTAACTTGTTACTCAGCCAGAACTTGAGGTATGCTGACCTAAATCCCTGGACCAGAGTCCCCTACTCCCACCCCCCCATAATAAGTACATATAATAAGTTAGGTAAACTTATTTAATCCCCGAGGGTGCAGATACCCTTTTCACACTTCTGCACAGGTAAAGAAATTTAAGATTGGATTCACTGCTAGGAAAAAGCCACAGTGGGAAATAGTTAACATCTGCTTTTGGAGTTTAAAATATATCATTTGTTGATACTGCCCTGACAAGTGCTGAATCAGCATCTCTCCCTCCTAGTAGAACCCCTCCCATTACAGGCCATCCCTGCACAATTCCGTACCTGCCCCAGGCTCCGAGGCAGGTCTCTCACAGCTTGTGTGAACACAGTCCTGGGTCAAGGAACTGTAACACTACTGGCAGACTGCAACCTCAGGCCTGACGCCTTGCACTGAGAGAACCGAAGGAGGTGAATCTGGCTTATGGTTTTATGCCCTCTTGTGACAGACTTTGTTGGTGGACCATATCCATGAGGTACATGAAATCAGATCACCTAATACAAACCCAGGGAGTACTCACACTGTACTTGAATAATTATTTCGAACAAAATAATAGCTAATCTGTAAAAGGCAGATTTTTCCATCTATAAAACAAGTATATAATATAGAAAACAGAGAATCTTCCACTGCCAGTAAAAATGTGGAGAGCACAGCTTCTATGTTCACTATTTCTGTGTTCTGTTGCATCCATGAATTGTAGGGAAAGCTGCAATTTTATAAACTTCCTTTCCCCAGTTACCTCTCTCTCCCTGCTTTCTTCTAATTTAATGTGAACTGTAGTTGTTCTCCTGAGTTCCAAAAAAGTTCTGATGAACAGTGAGGCTCTGTTCCAATTAATAATGGTCATAGCTGAAAGACTGTCTAATATTTATTTGAATTAAAAAGAAAATTTCAGTGTAACCATATTCACAGCTCTTCAGTGTTCCGTTTCTGAGACATTCAGGGGGGATTTATAAAAGTAGCTCAATGTTGACCTAACTTCTTCCACTGAAGTTAATAGTAGTATTCCAGTTGCCTTCAGTGAGAATTTTACTATTGGTTTCCATGGCAGCAGAGTTAGAACAAGGATGAGGGCTTTTGATAATCTCACCCTTTTTCTTTATCAGAGCAAATATTCAAACATGTTTAGCTTGAAAGTTTGAATATTAATTGTAAACAGATTTTGAATTTTGTATTCGTTTTGAAGGAGTGTTGTGTTGTGTCTATATATATAATGACCCACTCTAAACAACCATCCTGCAAATGCAGGACCCAATTCAAAACCCCTTGGAGTTGAAAGGATTCTTTCCATTCACTTCCAAGGCTGAGCTTTGGACCAAGCCCCGAAGGAGGCAGTATGTCCTATGGAAAAAAATCTTTGATGTTATTAAAGACTGTATTATATGTACACATAAAGAGAGTTAGAAATGTTCAGATGACCTTAACTTTGTCTTTTTCTGAATTTTGAGTTCTTTACTATTGTTTTTGAAAGGTATTAGATGGACAGAACAGAAATAGCATGAGCAGTGTCAGTGTTAGTGTGAAGCTCAGAATCTTGACTCACATCAGGGATAGAAAAGCAAGAAATTTTGGAACTTGAATTAAACAGCCATACTTTCAAGCTGAGAGCTGAAACGGGACCCATATCGTCTATGGTTGGGACATAGAAGGAGACACCTAAGAAACACAGATCAGTAGGTTACGTGAATTCCTTCTCGACTCAGTTGTGCTCAATCTTGGCTTAGTGGAACCATTTATATCAATAAATGGGTACCTTTGTCTTCACCTGCACTAAAATACAAACTAGATATTAATATATGCCTTGGAAAACTCATCAATCCATCTTCCCTTTGTTATAACCTGATGCTAAAACAGCTTTTCTTAGTTTTGTGGGTTCATCTCAAGGATTCATCCATTTATGCGGATCTTCTCATTGAAGTGATTTTTGCTTGACCCTTACCACGTGTTTACAGTGTGTTAATGAGTATATCCAGAAATGCATGGATTCATTTTTCTGTGGGACGGAAAACAAGTAATGATGCCTAATTTTCTCTCAATGTCTACTGACTCCGGAATCAGACTATGATTTAAGTAGCATTTTCTCCCAAGGTGATGTAAAATAAAAATATTTAACACATGCTGCTGAGATTCATCAAAACCTAGACAGTCCTCCAGATCTGCTACTTAAAATAAGGATGTGTGTGAAATACTATAAATTTATGGATTTTACTGCACACTAGCAACTATTTAAGTATTTATGAAATAAATCAATATTAAAGAAATTTTCATACATTTTCATAAAGGAAGATAGCAGGCATTCATGCCTATATTTCCACTGCAATTACAATAGCTGCCTGTGCAAAGAGATAGATATACAAATAACTATTTAGATTCACAATTACCTATTTCTTTGTGCATAGTTGGGCAACTGCATGTGGACAACCCACCTCCCTTCATGAAAATTTGGTCCTGCAAGTAGTCATATTATAATCTGATCAAAAGTATTCAGACAATATAACATTCATTAAACACTTGTAAATTTGAAGTTTCACAAATTTTAACACAACTGATTGTCTAAATGTTTGAACCAGAAATACATTTAATATTTTTCTATACAAAAGACTGATTTATACATTGTAACAAGAATGTAGTAGCAGTTAATGCTCACCAAATTATCCACTTATATTTAAACTTGTTATAGATAAGTAAATAAGACACCATGAGTACTTTTTGAATGATTCTTTATAGGGTTCTTTTTTATTAAATCATTATTAACATTTAGTTCACCTCAATTCCATGAGTTATGACACTAATATGATGTATACATTTCTAATGTATGCAACAGATTAATTAAAGTACTATAATTCAACATCATTGATTTGCAAATTACAGGTTTGAACATTTTTATGGAAAAATTTTCATTTCAATGACTTTCCTACAAAACATCAACTGTTGACTCAGGAACCTATTACAACACTAATTCCTGATTTTGTATGGGTCAGTTACAGGCTGGCTGGCCTCTTAAAGGCAGCTGAGACCAGCCTTCCTTGTGACAGATCAGCTACCCTCCCAGTTGATCCTGATTAGCTAGTGTGATAGGTTGCACATCCCTATACCTCTGTAATGTGATCTGTGTAACTTTCCTGTTCATCTTTGAAATGTAATTGCATAGTTTACCGTAAACTATGCCACGCAAGTCTTTATTGAATGCTCATGACATACTTTGTTATTGTTATGATAGCACGTTTCTTGTAACATCATACATGTTTATAGATGTGAAACATGCCCCCATATATTTCACATAACTCAGTAGGGGAAAGACAAACAGAGCTGTCTTTCTTTACATACTCAGTGAAGAAATGCATTACAAAGATGATGCAAATTAAGCTCCCTGGCTCAAGAGGGAAAAAGATCAGCAAAGAAATCACGTCATCCCCGGAAGGGAGGGGACGAGAGGGGACAGTTGGAAGAGAGGAAAAGTCACACTTTGTTAGTCTGAGGTTTTCTACTGCTTGGATCTCCATCTTGAAACAACTTACAAAAGGACTGAACCTATCCATATAGCCAGAAGAATCAAACTGTGAAACCACCAACAGTTAGGCATGTGGGTAAGATAGAAATAGACTACTACAGTAAACTTTAGATTAGAATATGTGTTTCCTTTTATGTGGTAGTGATGTACCCCTTGATTGATTGATTGATTTTGCATTGATATGAGAAGAAATAGAGGCAAAGAGAAGGCCAAATCAGAGATATCTCTTGGCTTTCTTACTACAAAAGATAATTTTGTCTTTTCTCTATTTCTATTGCTTCACTTCTTCATGAACTATATTGTCTTTCTATTACATAATATATACATTTTACACTTTATTTTAAATGCATGTGTGGTTTTGAGCATTGTTACATTTAAAATCAAAATATGTTCCCTTGACAATTTAAAGAAATTTTCCTTGTGGTTGGTACTTCCTTTTTTAGATTAGGCCTGCACAAATAACCAGATTTTCAAAGATATTTGGGCACCTATAAATGAAGATAGGTGTGTAGGAGGATTTTCATTGGTGACTGGGTACCTAATCATTAATGCCCATTGATTGGGGAGATAGGTGCCAGTGCATTTTTGAAAACCCCGGTAGGTGCTATTTTCTCCATTAGGTACATAAATACATTTTAAAAGGTCTGGCCCAAAGTAACTCTTTATGTTGGGCCAAACACTGTTCACTATGCTTATGCTCATAACAGAATTTACCTTAGGCTCTTCGAGCAGGTATGTTTGTAAAAACAATCAATCAGAAAAATCCTGCCCTCCCAGCTAACAGTAACTCCTGTTCATCAGGATTATGTCACTATGCACAGTGACAAGCTTAGAATCTGGAGGTGGAACAGTGAAAGGATTCTTTGGGCAACCTCATAACTTAACTAATGCAATTTATAAAGAGAGGGGATATGGAAGGATCTTCATGTTGTCATCATCTTGCTGCTATCGGAAAACTGGAGCTTAGCTGCTAGCTCTGAGGTCACTGATTTACCGACATTTTGAAAAGAAATTGAAAGAGCTGGTCTCCTGATAAGCAGGGACAGTGTGTGTATTCTGGAGAATGTTTGTATCGTAGCTCTTAATGAAATACTAACTAGCTGTAAACCCCTTGTCAATTAGGTAGTGTAGGTTAAGTATTACTGCCATATAAAAGATGGGCATGTTGAGATAGAAGTTCAGTAACTTAACTAAAACTACAGAGGAAATTAGTGTGAGAGCTGGATTAAAAATACGTGGGTATCATTTTCTCAGATGAGCATTTCGACTAGGACATATTGCATTTCATTCCATATTCTTTTCCTTCTTGTATTTAGACCTCAGTAATGTTATCCGTCAAGCACAAGAGCCAGTTCAGCTTCAGGCAGATAGCCAGTGGCCAGGCGGGAGCCTGTGGTAGCTCTAGCACTATTACTGGCAGCCCACCAAATTGGTTTGAGTGTATCTGGCCTCTGGCATTGTTCTCCTTTAGAAGCCAGAGATGTGATTTGAGTTAATATATTCACCAGAATCCAAGCCATGGTGTTGAGTTTTGACTTATGTAATTTATTTTTAAATATATCTTTTAGTTAGAGAAACACTACTGAAAATATTCTTTCCTCTATTGTACAATTTCAAACAATATGCTTTATTATGTGACCATTATACAAACTTCCTTAACCACATTGTCTAGACTGAGAATCAGCCATCTGTGCAAATACTTATGCCACTAGTCAGAACCCCCCAAATGGATAGCAAGAATGACAAGTATGGATAAGAGGACACGACATAACCAAATATAGTCTCTGGAACTGTTTGAATTGATCTTGTGACCCACCCTTGTGTGTATGTATATATATACAGCTAACATACTATGCTTTATGCAGCTGATGAAGTTGGATTGTGCCCATGGAAGCCTATGCGATAAATACGTTTGTTAGTCTTTAAAAGTGTCACAGGGTTCCTTTTTTGATTTACTGAAATAGACTAACATAGCTATTCCTCTGGAACTTCTCTGAAATAGGTTGGTGGAAGGAATAGGTGTATAAAAAGGAATTCAAGTTGATCCCTACAGGGATCTTGGAATAGCAGGATGGTGATTGTACTTTTATCTCCCCTGAAAGGGAATCCAGAGCCCTACAGGTTCATGACTATTCATGATGTGGATTCTCCTGTTACTCTGATTTTATTTTTCCAGTACTGTGATTTTGTTTATTTTGATTGCGGTATTAATATAACTCATACAGTCTTTGTGTGTCTTACCAGCCATCTTCTTCATAATTAATTCCTAGGCAGCCACCAAAGAACAAAACTGTTATGAGTGACAAATGCAGTTTGCTCCCCAAAGTAATCATAAGGCTAGAGTCTTTAATATATTGAAAGGTTCATTAGGAATTAGCACCGACTAAGTTGAAAGTGGGGCAGGAATTGGATTGTTCCATAACACAATGAAATAACAGTCTAACTTAAAAAAAACCCCTAAAATAGTATGGGTTTAATTACAGACTGTGTGTCAGAAATTACACACTCATCTGTAATCTAAAACAAGAATCAAGTAAGGGAGTACTATGCCTCTGATAATGTCTTTGCTCATATAACTACATTGCATATTAGTGGAATTGAAAAAGTATTAAAAGAGATAGGCATTACAAAATCAGTGGCTTGTGATCATTCCAGACTACTGTACCTTTTTCAGGATTCTGACTTATCTTGCATACCCCAAGTTTCACCTCACTTAAAAACTACTTGCTTACAAAATCAGACATAGAAATACAGAAGTGTCATAGCACACCAGTATGGAAAAATTGCTTGCTTTCTTCTTTTTACCATATACTTATAAAAGAAATGAATTGCAATATAAATATTGTACTTTGAGTTCAGTGTGATACTTGAGCCTATTTTTCACTTGTAAGCCTTGTCTGAAGTTCAAGCCCAAGGTGGAGGAGCTCAGGCATGTAAGTTAGCTTTGGAGGGAGTGATATAGCATAAAGCCCTGGCAGTGGCGCGAGCTTGCTGCTGTGGCAGCACTTTGGGTGGAGGAGCAGTGGCGGGCAGATGGGCGCAGTAGCTGCTGCTCCTCCTGCAACTCCAGCCCCGTAGCAGAGGCTGGACTGCTTCTACCCCTCCCTTCCTCCCTTCCTCGCTCTAGGTGACTGGAGTGTCAGCAGGAAGCTTCCAGTCATGTGACCGGAACCAGAACCGTCCCGGACCACCCTAAAGAGTAAGGGTCCCAGCCAGAAAGCAGGGGCTATGCCCCTGGCTGAGAACTACCAACCTAGATGAGTTGAGTACCCCCTGCAAGACCGCTGCATAACTTCAGGGGTATTCGTACCTGTGGTTGAGAATCACTGTGCTGAATGATAGATGGTGGTATGAATCCAACTCTTAGTGGAAAGTTATCCAAATTACAATTATACTGTGGACCTGGACAGTGTTTCTCAAGCTTTTTGATACTAGGGACCAACTTCCTGTACTGTATCAGGGAGCGCTGACTGTTACTACTACAATTATGCATATACCTAAACTGTCAGGGCAGCGTTGGGCTCCATGGATCAATGCAGCAGGATTGATTGAGTGAGCAGAGAAGACCCACACAATTGATCCCAGAAGTGCTCTCTGGCTAACACAGTAAATCTACTCCCCCCCCCCCCACCTCAAAAGAGTAATGCTGCATCAACTGAAGGGCATTTCCTGTCAACGCAACACACTGAAGATGCCACAGTAAGAGAACGTTAGTAAGTCAAGGGGGGGATACACAAGTTATAGTACATAGCTTACATATCTCTCATTGATGATGCTGGCAGTGTAGACCAGACCTAAGCTTCAAGCTAATTACTGGTCTATTTTTAAAATAGACTCATAGGCTATGTCTACACTGTCAAGGTAGTTCGAATTAAGGAGGCTTAATTCGAACTAACTAAAGCCATGGCTACACTAGGCTTTAGTTAGTTTGAATTAAGGGCTTCCTTAATTCAAACTAATAAGTTTGAATAGGGTATTCGAACTAAGGGGTTAATTCGAACTAACTAGTTCAGATTAACCAATGTGGCCATGTTAATTCGAACTAATTTCTTAGTTCTAATTAACCAGCAATTGAAATGAATGGGGATCGCTAATTCGAACTAAGCAAGTGCTTGCTTAGTTTGAACTAACGTTCCAGTGTGGCTATGCTAGTTCAAATTAAGCTAATTCGAACTAACTAAAATTAGTTAGAATTAGTTCGTTTGAACTAACTAATTCAGCCTAATTTCAGCAAGTGTAGATGTAGCCATAGACTTTAAGGTCAGAAGGGAACAATATGATTGTCTAATGACTAGATTCTAGTCTGATCTGCTGCACAATGCAGGACACAAAACCTCACCCACCTAGTCCTGTAATAAACCTCTAACCCAGGGGTAGGCAACCCCTGGCATGTGTGCCAACAGTGGCACACATGTCCATTTGGAGCGGCACTCACCATCCCCTGTGGCGCCACAGAAATTGCCACTCTTGCCACCAAAAGACACTCGAAGTGGCTTCCTTCGGGGGTGGCTGCAGTGCGGAGGTCCCTGCCATGTCCATGTCCCAGGCATATCATGTAAAGAAGCCACCCAGAGTGGCTCCTCTCCGTGGTGTGCCGCCGCCAAAAGGAGTGATTCCAGGTTACTTGTTTCCATGGTGTGCCTAGGGATAGGAGTCCCCAGGAACGCTGCTGAGAGGAGCCACTCCAGGTGGCTTCTTTCCTTGAACGGGTTGTCGGCACTAGCTGAGGGTTGAGGAGGAGGGGCCAGCACAGCTTGCCGGCCCCTGCTCTGACCTATGACCGAGTTATTAAAGTCCTCAAATCATGATTTAAAGACTTTAAAGTAGAGAGAATCCATTAGCAAGTGAGCTGGGCCCCATACTACAGAGGAAGGTGAAAAATCCCCAGATCCCTTGTCAATCTACCTTGGGGCAAAATTCCTTCCCGACCCCAAATATGGCAATCAGTTAAACCCTGAGCATGTGGGCAAGACTCACCAGCCAGACACCCAGAAAAAGAATTATCTGTAATAACTCAGAACCCACCCCTTCTAATGTCCTTTATCAGATCACTGGCATATCTACCACCAGTAGTCAAAAGTCAGTGAACTGCCAAACTAGGTTGTTACATCTTGCCATCCCCTCCATAAATTTATTAAGCTCAGTTTTGAAGCTAACTAAGTTTTTTGCCCCCACAGCTCCCCTTGGAAGGCTATTCCAGAACTTTACTTTTCTGAGGGTTAGAAACCTGCGTCCAAGTTCAAGCCTAAATTTCCTGATGGACAGTTTGTATACATTTGTTCTTATGCCCACGCTGGCGCTGTACTCAATTAATTCCTCTCCCTCCCTGGTATTTATCCCTCTTATGTATTTATAAAGAGCAATCAATTTTTCCCTCAACCTTATTTTGATTAGGTCAGGGTTCGGCAACCCAAAAGATGAGGAGCCATTTTTAAAAATTCCTTAAAATAAACAAGAGCTTTGAGAGTTGCAATGGGTTTAGCTTCTTGCTGGGGAGGAGCTGGGAGCTGAACCAGGGTGTCTGCTGCAGGGTCCCCTGGTGGCGGGAGGAGCCCGGAGCCTAATGTGGGCTACCTACAGGGTCCCCCAATGGCAGGAGGGAGTCTAGAGCTCAGAGCAGCAATGGGGCAGCCAAAGGTGGCACCAGAGCCGCAGTCTGCAGACCCCTGGATTAGGCTAAAAAAGCTGAGTTCTTTAATTCTCCTCTCATAAGCAGGTTCTCCAATCTGTGGATCATCCTTGTAGTCCTTCTTTGCACCTGTTCCAGTTTGAATTCATCTTTCTTAAACATGGAGGACCAGAACAGCACACAGTATTCCAAATGAAGACTCAACAGCACCTTGTATAACTGTACTAACACCTTCCTATCTCAGCTGGAAATACCTCTTCTGATGCATCCTAGCACCGCATTAGTTTTTTTCACGGTCACATTGCATTGCGGCTCATAGTCATCCTGTGATCAACCAGTACGCCCAGATCCTTCTCCTCCTCCATCACTTCCAACTGAAGCATCCCCAATTTATAGGAAAAATTCTTCTTATTAGTTCCTAAATGCATGACCTTGCACTTCCCATTATTAATTTCATCTTTAAGTTTCTTTGCTTACTCTTAGTTGCATTACAGCTTGTTTCTTTTTCATTAATTTAACAAGCATTTTAACTTTTTCTAAGATATAAATGATTATTTTCCTAATCACCTGAGCTCAGATCATGGGTTAAGGATTAACAAGGTGAAATCATTTTATTATTGTTTGATTAATAATGCCACTTATTGCCAGTACGTTGTTCTTCGGACATTATTTGCAGGCCAAATTCTTCACTCTTTTCTCCTGTTTTGTTCAGGCAAAGATACCAATGAAGTTAATGAAGTCAGCCTGTGTACAAATACTTCTAAATAAAGACTTCAGGATTTACTTCTTAAGCATTATTTGGATTAAAAATCCTTTAAAACAGATGAAAGAATAATTGAAAGTTTTGACTGCCTTCATGGGCTTTCTGTGCATTATAAGATTCAGTATTTTGAAAAAAGTTTCGACATCATTTTGCTAAATGATGCCATCTGGACTGTTTATAATTAACTTTGCATCTCTAATTTATTAAATTTACTAAAGAGATGTCTATCATCCATCTGATTCTGGATGATGTAATACACCCTTTATATTGCTACTCAGTGAAAATGCAGAAATAAGCATGTTTTCCCTTAAAAATTATACAATTAAGACTGTGGTTTGTCTTTTTATGTCAGTCATGGAGTTTGTCTTTTTAAATGCTTCAGATTGTGTCTGTCTCTGCTGCATTTGTGTGTGCTGTAGGCTAACCATGAAACTAATTTTGGAGATACGCTCAGACACCCAACTTCATCATGTCCCTGCTGGAAGTGCTATAATACTGTTCATGATGGAAGATATAACTTTTTATTTGAAAAAGTATGCAGTGCATTAGCACAGTACACTTCACATCAATTTAATCAGAAACCTGGGACATTCCTGAATCTATTTTGTTTTAAATCAGACATTCCAGGACAGGCATGTTTTTAATTAAAATATTTTTATCACAAGCAACATGTGGTTAAAGAACACACTGTATTCATATTTACCTATTTTGCATCTGCAAAATATTTCATGTCAAATTGTGCTATATTACTCCTCTGTTCGTTATTGTTTTGTTAATCAGTATATCTATATTCAAAGCATTATAAAAAAGAAAGATTTAATAATTTATAATTAAGTTGTATGGGTGTGCATGTGGCCACTAGTTAGGTCAATGGGAATACAACATGTCTCCAAAGGCAGAAAAAAGTCATACTACCTAAAATATCCTATTGTCCTAAGTCCTCCTAGAGAGAAATATGTGTTTATATGTCTGTACCGATTGCACACCATAAGAGATAACATTGAAAACAGAACATTTTTCATTTTGATAGTGAAGCAAACCAATGTTAAAAGACATAGGGATATAAAGCTTCCCTATTCAAGAGACCATTTAAGGAAGTTTTTAATTTTAATTCAGTGCTTAAATCTCATTGAAATAATGGGATTTAAACACATGCTTAGGGTTAATTAAGTGTTTAATAATCTGAAAGAGAGATGGACTATACATGTGCTTAAGTGCTTTCCTGAGTCAGATCCTAAATTGGGGCAAGAGGTCAGGAAAGGCCACTTTGCCATTCTCTCTGATTCCAATACATTTTACAAAAAAGTGTGAATCTCAAAATGGAGTTTAGAAAAGATTTATCTTCTTGGTTTTTTACTAGTGAGATTTTATGTAGTATTTTTTTTGTGTGTATTTAATTTATTTTTTATTGGTAGAACAACTTCTATTGATATTTTATTAATTTCATTTTGACTCAGGCCTCTGTAGACTCACAGTGAAATAGCTTCTCCATATAATCTCATAAAGTGATAATCCATAGAGGCCCCAGATAATTCTAATTTGCATTACTATTGTTTTTCCATCATCATCAATTTTTAATTTTATACTTTTAAAGTTACAGCTCTATGAGTTTATGGCTCAAGAACAATTAGAATTACTAGTGTACTATTTCAAAGATGAAAACATTTATATACACTTATTTGGGACTTTGTTTAAAAAGATGAAACATTAAGGAATGTGATATTTTAACAAATACTTAGGCATAAGTGAATGATGTTTGCTACTTTTGTGCCATTGGCCCTGATATTTCTGCATGGCAAGAATTATACAAAATACATCCATAAAGTTAATAGTGAATGGAGTGCCCCATCCTGGGATTAAACAGAAAAGTAAATTATATTATTAAGGTGATTTGTATTATATTTTCTATTGGAGCAAATTGTGTGCCATCTCTAAATGCAGCCTGTTCACTACTGGGATGAGTTTTCTGTGCTTTATACATGTACCACTAATGGGGGATGAAGGGGATGGGAAAGAATCAACACTGCATGGTTAGGTTGATATAAGGCTATCCATCGTAATATAGATATTCTGCTATTTATTCTTGTGCTAGTTTGAGGATCGCTTGTACTAATATGTGTATATGAGTAGGGGAATCATACCTATAGCTTGTACTGAGTCTAAGAGAGAGATCTTTGCACTGGTGAAAATCTACCCTCTAGAATACACCTTTAGCCTTTGTTTCCAACCACTGGGTAGAGAGGACTATGGACAATTTTGACAATCACGCATTACTAGTTATAGAACTACATCAATAGAAAGATCAGACTGGAAATTAGCTTTCTGCATTATGTACCTGCTCTACTTTACATCAAATATTTTGTAAATAAAACATTATTTAAAAATGCACATTCCGTGAATAGGAAAACAAAATGAACTAGAAAAATTCTGAAGGCAGAGTCTTTTGTCACTTCTGGTATCGAGAAGCAGGTTTTACCACTCTCTTCCTCACATTTACCTGAGATCTATATTAGCACCTATACCAAAAAACTTAGAACAAGCACTTCCCCCCAGAAATGGAGAGATTCAGATGATCTGGGAATTGTCTCCATCTTAGATACTTACCTTTTAATATTAAGATTGAAACCCACATTATTGACTATTCACCTCCTATTCGCTCATTGATTCTTTTACATTCAGACTAGAAAATCGGTGTGGCCTGAAAATCATCAAATGTATTTTGAAGCAAAGGAAGAGTATTTTGCAAATTTTAAAAACAAATTATTATTGTTACTACAATAGCGTCAAGAGGCCTGTGCCAGAGTGGGAATAGTCTGCACTTTGCAAGAGTGCCTGCATGGGCCAAATGAAGAGAGAATTGATTAAGAGTAGATTATTAACCAGTTAACAATGGAATTAAGTTTATCAGACAAGATAAACAGAGGGCAGGAGGGGAAACAGAAGCACAGAGAGTGGCTTACCCAAAGTCACACAACAAGTTTCTAGCAGATCTGGGAACAGAACACGTTTCCAGACTCCTATCCCAGTGCCTGATGCACTACTACAGCCTGGGGAAATGGTTTTCCCAACACGCAAGAATACAAGATATTGAAAATCTATCCCTTTCTAAACTAGGACAAAAAGTCAAAATCTGAAGATTTTCTTAAACTGATTTTGAAATAAAACAGCTCAAACATAATGTTTTTTGTTTTTTCGACCCTTTCAAAATGCGCTCTTTTTTTTGGTATGTAAATTGACTAACACTTCTAAATGAAAATTTGTTTTAATGAAAATGAAACTTTTAATCAGAATGGGATATTTGAACAATTTCAAAGCCCTCTTCCTGGATTTCATTTTTTTAAATAGGGCATTTTGTCAAAAGCAGCACTATCCCAAGCACAGTATTTTTTGTTTTTGACAAATTGACATTTTCCAATGTAATTTTTTTTGTCAGAAAATTGCTAGCCAGCTCTATCCATTCCACCATGCTGTCTCCCTAATTCTTTTATTTTCTGAAATAAGCAGAGAAAACTTTATGCTTTGAGGCACAGCTCCAGACAGGCAGTTTGCAGGCTGAAATTCTCTTCATTTTCTGGACTATTAAAATTCAGCCACTGAAAATTATTTTTAGTGTAATCACATAGTATAAAATTTTGCTTTTCCATTGACAGTTTCATTTCTAATGACTTGAACGTTCCAGTCGAGCTTTCTACTGACAGCAAACACTATTTCATATAGAATTTGTAAAAAAGATGAGTAATTGCCCTTCTATATTTTTCTTTTTGTACAGTGATTAGCATGGCTATATTATACTTATTGTTCTAGATAAATAATTCCCAATGCTCCATAAAATATTTCACAGACTACTAATATCCCAAATACTTAAATATCTAGGAGGTGGCATAAAGTAATTCATCATGTTTTCCTAGTAATCACATTGATCTCACATGTCATTTAGGGCTTAATTATGATTTAGAATACTTAATGAATTCTAACTCTTTCTGATAAATTGACCTTAAATTGGTTCTGCATATATGTAAAGGACCCCTTAAAATGAGAAATTTGAATAGTCAAGTTCAAACAAAGATATTTCAAGAGTTTGGTTTTTGTTTTCGCTTTTTTCTTTTACTGCAGGGAGCAGACCAGACTTCTGAATTCCATTGTATGGGGAGGACCCTTAAAAGTAACCTAGTTCAGTATATTTTGCCATACTTTTTTTTCATGGTAATCATTGAACAACTGTGGTAAGCTATAGGACTATGTGAAATTTTATGGCTCTTTTCACAAGTTTCTTATGCAGGTTTCCTTTGGCCTTATTTAATGAGGTTTTACACGTGGAGTTTTGGGTTTGAAAGATCCCCAGATCTGAAATGGCACCATTAAATATTATTTTCACATGTTTTTCCTGTAAAACTATAAATTGGAGCAAGGATCTTTGAAAGGTTCAAACTACCTAAAATATCCTTTTAATAAACGTTGAGGGTCAAGGGTTGGTGTAGAGTTTGTGGAAGAACTTTCATAACAAACCTTTTGCACAGTTGTAACATATTTAACTGGAAGTCTTGGCATCTGTTTACTCTTTGGGTTCTGTCAGTAGAATCCAGCATTAGGAAGTTCATTTGAAGGGCAACAATGCTCATATATGGGGGCACAGAACTGATAGGTACAGCCCAAAATGTAGGCAAGACTAATAAAGGAATCTTCATTGCATAAATACATTATTAAGGCACTCTCCACTGGTGAAGGACCTATGAATCTCTGGACAGAACTGAAAGCTGATTTCTGGAATAAACTATGGGGCATATGGCAATGAAAAGACAGCTCTCCCTCCAGGATGAATCTCCTGCTACTTGGTCACAAGTGTTTCTATCAC
This sequence comes from Pelusios castaneus, assembly GCA_007922175.1. Classification (NCBI taxonomy): domain Eukaryota; kingdom Metazoa; phylum Chordata; order Testudines; family Pelomedusidae; genus Pelusios; species Pelusios castaneus. The sequence continues at coordinate 6,682,306 of ML685776.1, read as the reverse complement.
AATAGATAGGAGGAATTCAAGCCTTGTTTATGAGAAGTTAGTTCTTCACAACACAATATTTTCCAAACCTCATGTATGTTTTTGTCCCACACCTTTTTTGTCCAAAGAAAAAAAGGATGTTGGAGGATACATTTTAGCAGAAGTGTCAAATGACCGAAGATGCACTGAAGTGTTCTTCCTTGAAGTGTCATATAGTTGAGGTAGGTTTTTTACCATGGGTTTACTTATCTCTTTAGAGCTGGCATGGGCAGAAAAGTAATCAGTTCTGGTGACTGGTATTCTCAGGAGATTTTGATTGTTTTTCTGTTTTAATGAATAGGCACTTACTAATGAACTGGAGTTTTCCAAGAACATATAGACAAATGCTTCATTTCCTTTTTAAAGTTAAGGGCAGCCCTCTTTAAAATACAGAATAATGTAGTATAATGGAAATGTATAACTGGTAGTTGAAGGAAAATCATGTTCTTCAAATCATAGAATTATGGCTCCTTAGCTGATAACTCAGAAGGACAGTATGATTTGGCCTTTATATAATTTTCAGGTTTGGCGGTAACCCTATTTACCAAGTATCCATAGTAACAGTGATAGTCAGGGTAATCTCAACAAAAAACATTTTAAGAACTAGTTTACAGAAGTGCTGTTAGATTATATTATTTCAGCATGAAACTAGATCCTACTTTCCCCGTCTTTGAATACCACAAATATGGGATTCTCGTGCCATTAAAGCTTTCCTCAATATCTCTGACTTTACATCTTGTCTTCAAGAATTATTCATGTCAAGATATGTATCAGATGGATTTAGGGTAATTTCAAGCCCTCAGAACAACTGGATGATTTTTACCACCAGTGTAACTCCATTACAGGTACTTTTGGTGCATATCAAAGGTTGGAATATTTTAATATTTCTGCTGATAGTAAATAAGCCTATTACAGTAAGATGTGTTTATGGACACTCTTCTCTGTCCCATTGCTAGGGTAATAAAGAGTACATTGATTTTTTTTACACTGATTATTTGGGAAAGTTGGAGGTTATTCCATTTTATCAAAACTCTTTTTACCTGATGTAACAGAGATGTGGTATTGAAGTGGTGCAACAGATTTCTGTCAAGTTAAACTGTGATGAAATAATGTTATAGAATTAGATCTTTTAAAAAAGTGTTTGGAGATAGGACTTTAGGGTACCTGAATGATTCATGAACACATTTCCTATTGAAAGCCAATGAAATTTGTGTTCCTAAACTGAAAATCCCTTCTCCACACCAGGCAGAGGGGGAAATTGAGCCTGGATCTCCCACATCCTAAGTGGGTGTCCTAACCACTGGGCTGTCATTTTGTGATCTAGTCTTCCTTTGCTTTTGGCAAAATACCTGAAATAAAACAGTTTTGGATTGACACAACTCTTTTTTTTTGTCTTTTTGATTCATTGATAATTTTAAACAATATAAATATATTTTTGTTTTGACCTGAAATATAACTTTTTAATGCTTTTTTAAAAATTGCCAGCTAACCAAAAAATTCATTATTTTCCCAGTTGTACAATTAATCATACTGTGTTTCTTACTGAATTCTTGAAATTTGCTTATTATAAATGCTCAAGACTGTAATTTATTTATTCAAATAAAATTGATATGCATGGATATGAAATTTTAAAAAGTTGCATAATGGTATTTTACAAGGTTTAAATGAAGGTATTTAACAGGATATTGCAATTGATCAAAAAGTAATAAATCAAATTACAATAAACCAATCTTTTTACAATGTGATAAACTTATTCTAATTTTCTGCTGTTCTGGGGAGGCACCTTTGAAATCTTTAGCATCTTACATAGATATTTCAACAACATGGCCCTGGATATGTAATGGGATTTCATATCACTTTACTTCTAGAGCAGAATATCATTCAACAGTATCACTGAAATTTTCAGTATTCCTATTCCGAGAATATATAAGCAGTTTCCTTTGCTTATTTCAGAGAGGAAAATAATTAGGGAGATGGCATGGTGGAGTGGATAGAGCTGGTTAAGACTTTTCTGTCAAAAAAAATTTCATTGGATAATGCCAATTTGTCAAAACCAAGAAATACCGTGCTTGGGATAGTGCTGCTTTTGACAAAATGCCCAATTTAAAAAAAAAAAATTATATCTCACAGTGATGAGGTACAAATGTTGTGCACGAACCTTTACAAATACAACAAACAATAGAGGAATAATGTGAAAACGTGTGTTATGAGTCCATGACAAATCAACGTAATCACACTAGTCAAGACATTTCGTAAGGACTTCTCCTGCTGTATATTTTTCTACAAAATATATGATAAATCTGTACCCTTACCAGGCTAGTCACACAGAGTCTATTGAAAAAAAATAAATTACTCTGATCTGTCAGTTTTTCATTTGCCATTTAACTGTTGTTACCTTTTATAGATAATACTTTGTGTTGCCATAGGTAGTCCATCTCCTCTTCATGATTGCAAAGCTTCAGTGCTCACCCCTATTAGGTTTCAATAACAGGACTAAATCTGAATCCGCTCTTGAAGCCTAGAATAGGGTAAGTGAAGTATCAAGTGAAATGAAGATATGCAGCAATTGTGTTACTCAAGATATTCAGTAGAAATTAACCCATAACAAGGGTCCAGGTCTCTGATCTCAGTTACCTGGGTGTAATTTTGACTTCCATATAGTTAGCATAGGCATACATCAGTGTCATTGAGGTTATATAATCCAGCCCCAAGAGATTTTATCTTCAGAAAAAAGCAACCGGAAGTATTGATGTCAGGGAGTTGCAGTATCACATGCCCTGCATATTTAATACTAATAGTGCTCAAGAATGTGTTATACAAGTAAAAAGACATGATCCCTGCCTCCAAGGAGTTTAACTAAACACAGATGTGATGCAAATAATTGAGCAATAAGGCAGAAGGGAAGAGTAGTGGAAGAAGGAAAGGGATAACATCAATATGATGATGTGGTTATTCAGCAAGGGCAAATGTACGGTATGATGGAGTAAATACATATTTTAATGCATAAATTCAATAGCTTGATTGGACAGTTTCTTGTGAGCATTGTGAAGGAGTTATTTTTAAGATGGATTTTTATGAGATGATAAAGAATTTGCAGACCAGTTCAGTCCTCATGATTTTCATACTTTTGAAAGGGGAGAGAGAAGAATCAGACTCAAAATTTGGCATCCAATTTTTAATATGCATTTTTTGCCTTTTGGCTAAATAGAACAAAAAGTCTTTTAAAGCAAATGAGAAATTGACCTTAAAAAAGTTCTTACTCTACGGTAGTCAGCATTTAAAAAAGTAATAAAAAAAAAAAGATAGCAGAAGGCAATAACCGTGATGCAATGCTATTTCCTTATTTAGTGTTGGGAAATGCTGAGTTTTTAAGTTTGACTAACATACATTCCCAGCAGCTACTGTTTCATTTAACAGGTTCGTGGTTCAACATTGTCAAAGTAAATGGAAGGAATCTATTGTAAGGAGGTGGGTTATAAATTTACAGTTGATCCATGTTGATAACTTAGAATTCAATAGTGAATTGTACTAATTTCACTGTAACTGGTTTTGAATCACAAGCAGGGCTTTTTTTCTGCTGGTATGCAGAAAGGAGAAAGGATCCGGGGGTGGGGGCGGTGTCGGGGATCTGGTGAGCTGTAAAGAGACTGAGGGGTCAGCGAGAGGGGGAGCTGGCAGGGAAGGAGTCCGGAGGGGTCAGGGAGGTGGCAGGTGGGAAAGGAGCTGGGAGTCAGGTGGTTGGGGAACCAGCAGGTGGGCAGGGAAGGGGACTAGGGTGTCGGGGAGCTTGCAGGGAAGGGGCTGAGATGGTCGGGGAGCTTGTGGGCAGCGAAGGTGGGGCCTGGGAAGGCCCCAGGTGGCGGTGGTGATGGAGGGTCCTGTCAACCTGTCCTGATCCCACCCCCTTGCACTGCTCCTGCTGGCATACTGGCACCTTGGTTTTTTTTGTTTGTTTGTTTTTGTTTTTTAAAGGGAAAAAAAAAGACTGATCACAAGTATGTTTTTGATCCTAATTTTCTTTAAAAGAATTATGGAAATATAACAGACAACTTTGTAATTAAGCAGAGATCTGGAATGCTTGTCTCTTTCACCAATAGAAGTTGGTCCAATAGAAGATACTGCCTTCCAACCTTGTCTCTTTATGAATTAAGTCTCAGTCCTACTTCCAGTGAAGTTTATGGGAGGGTGTGGAATTCCATTAATGTTCTCCATGTTGATGGCTTCTGTTTTTCAGTTAAAAAATGTTCTTTCACTTCAAAATGTAATTTATAGACTAAATAATTGTAAAAATAAAAAAGATCACAATCAAAATAAGACATTTTGATAAGATCTGATTTTTTTTGGCTGGGAAAATTATTTGAAATTGATTTTCTGTCCCAGTTTGGGATGGGAAAATGTTTTGAAACCTTGGAAGATTTTCACAGCATTAGAAAACAGCATTAGCTGTTTCTCACCCAGCTCTATTACAGTGTTCTGTTGGGAAACCTGCATGTCTGTCTCTAGCTTGATTAGCTTAATGCACTTGGTCCCTCATTAATAAAAGTGATCAAATAATGTGGTAATATATTTGTAAATTTTAACAGTGAATGATAAAACTAATTCTTCAGTTTATTCATCAAAAGTAATGGAATAAATTACTTTCACCAGGTCTAATATTTAGGAAACAAAAAAACATTGTTAAATTAGTACATAAAAACGGCCATACTGGGCAAAGGGCTGTCTAGCCCAGTATCCTCTTTTCCAACCATGGCCATTCCCAAGTGTTTGAGAGGGAATGAATAGAAAAGGAAACCATCAAGTGATCCATTCCTTTTTGTCTCCCATTTCCATCTTCTGGGCAAACAGAGGCTAGCAACACTTCATACTCAGGGCATGGTTTTGCAGCTGCACATACTGACTAATAACCATTAATTGAAACCATTAACTTATCTAGTCCTTTTTTGAGCCTCATAATTCATAGTCATAGTCTTGGCCTTCACAACATCTTCTGGGAAAGAGTTCCAAAGGTTCACTGTGCGTTGTGTTAAGAAATACTTCCTTTTGTTTATTTTAGACTTGCTGACTATTAATTTCATTTGGTGACCCCTAATTCTTATGATTATGAGGAGTAAATAACACTTCCTTATTTACTTTCTTCTTGCTGGTCATGATCTTATAGACTCTATCACTTAGTCTCTTTTTCCAAGATGAAAAGCGAAAGTCTTATTAATATCTCCTCTTATGGAAACTGTTCTATACCCCTAATAATTTTAATTGCCCCATTTCTGTACCTTTTCTAATGACAATGTATCTTTTTAGAGATGGGGCAATGAAATCTGCACACAGGATTCAAGATGTGGGCATACCATAGATTTATAAAGAGGCAACACAATATTTTCCATCTTATTATCTGTCTCTTTCTTAATGATTTCCTACATTCTGATAGTTTTTTTTTGACTGCTGTTATACATTGAGTGTATATTTTCAGAGAACTATCCACAGTGACTCCAAGATCTTTCTTGAGTGATACCATCTGATTTAGAGCCCATCATTTTAGGAGTGTAGTTGGGATTATGTTTCTCAATATGCATTAATTTGTATTTATCAACTTTGAATTTCATCTGCCGTTTTGTAGCTTAGTTGCTCAGTTTTGTGAGATCCCTTAGTAACTCTTCACAGCCTGCTTTGGACTCAGCTATCTTGACTAGTTTTTTGTCATCTGCAGATTTTGCCACCTCACTGTTTACCTCTTTTTCCAGATAATTTATCAATATGTTTAACAGTATTTGGCCCAGCACAGAGTCCTGGAGAGCACAACTATTTAAATCTCTCTATTCTGAAAACTGCCCATTTATTCATACCCTTTGTTTCCTATCTTTTAACCAGTTATTGATCCAGGAGGGGACCCTCCCTCTTAACCCATAAGACTTTACTTTGCTCAAGAGTCTTTGCTGAGGGACCTTGTCAAAGGCTTTCTGAAAATCTATGTACACTATATGCATTGGATTACCTCTGTCCACATGCTTGTTGACTCCCTGAAAGAATTCTAGTAGATTGGTGAGGCATGATTTTACTTTACAAAAAAAGTTCACTCCGCCCTCCCCACCCCCCCAAATTGTCTTACTCTATGTGTCTGATAATTCTGTACTTTGTATTGTAGTTTCAACCAATTTTCCTGGTAATGAACATAGACTTATCAGTCTGCAATTGCTGGGATTATCCCTGGAGCCTTTAAAAAAGAATTAGGATCACAGTCTTCTGATCTAGAAACTGATTTAAATGACAGCTTACACAGCACAGTAGTTCTTCCATTTCACATCTGAATTCCTTCAGAACTCTTGAGTGAATGCCATCTGTTCCTGTTGGTTTACTTAAGTTAATCAATTTATTCTAAAACTACCTCTAATGACTTTTCAACCTGGGACAGTTCCTCAGATTTGTCAGCTAAAGAGAATAGCTCATGTGTGGGAATCTCCCTCACTTTGTCAGCCACGAAAGGCCAATGCAAAGAATTCATTTAGTTTTTCTGCAATGGCCTTATCTTCATTGAGTTGTCTTTCACATTTTGATTGTCCAACGGTCCACTCTTTGGTTAGTCGGTTTCCTGCTTCTGATATACTTAAACTTTTTTTGGGTACCCAGAAGTCAACTACTGCAGAAGAAGCCCATGAAAAACAACAACAGAACGCCACTGGTCACCACCTACAACCCCCAAGCCAGACCCCTTCATCACATCATCAAAGATCTACAGCCTATTTTACAGGATGACCCCTCACTCTCTCAAGCCTTAGGAGACAGACCTCTCCTTGCTTTCAGACAGCCCCCTAACCTTAAAAGGATACTTACCAGCAACTACAGATCACAGAACAGAAACACTAAAGCAGGAACACAGCCCTGCAGCAGACCATGCTGCCAACTTTGCCCTCATATCTACACTGATGACACCATCACAGGGCCTAATCATGCCACCTACTCCTTCAAGGGCTCGTTCACCTGCTCATCCACCAATGTGATTTATGCCATCATGTGCCGGAAATGCCCCTCTGCCTTATATATTGGACAGACAGGACAGTCTCTGCACCAAAGAATCAATGGACACAAATCTGACATCAGAAATTGCAACACTGCAAAACCTGTAGGGGAACACTTCAATCTCCCTGCTCACTCCCTTGACGACTTGTTAACAGCTGTGTTGAAACAGATGAATAACAAATCACAGCTTCAAAGAGAGACTGCAGAACTCGAACTTATATGCAAATTTGACTCAGTTGGTTTGGGGTTAAACAGGGACTATGGATTTTTCTCGCATTACAACAAGTGATTTGACCTCCCCCTCCTCTGTGTGCTGTTCCCCACCTATGTTGATTTGCTGTTACAGCCTGACCTGATGCTATGTCATATACTCCCCTGCATTTAATTTCCTCCCACTCTGTAACTTTCCTATCTTCAAAGCGTCTGACGAAGGGGGATTTTCTCCCACGAAAGCTCATGCGATAAATAAATCTGTTAGTCTTTAAAAGTGCCACAGGACTCTGTCGTCTTTTTTTCCTGTTACTTTTCTAGTCTTCGACTAACTGTTCTTCACATTCTTTTTTGGCCTTACTAATTATATTTTTACACTTCACTTGCTAGAGTTTGTGATCCTTACTATTTGCTGCAATCGGACTTAACATCTACTTTTTAACGGATGCCTTTTTGCTTCTTATGTTCCTTCTGCTTTATTTTGCTACAGTGACACGTTTTTGATCATCTTACTATGAGTTTTAATTTACAGTATACTTTTACATTGAGCCTCTATTATGGAGTCTATAAAAGTGTCCATGCAATTTGCAGGGATTTTACTTGTGTTACTGTACTTTTTAATTTCTGTTTAACTAACTTCCTCATTCTTGTGTTGCTCTGCTTTCTGAAATTAAATGCTGTTGAGGTGGGCTGCTCTGGTGCCCATCTTCACTGCCCACAGGGATGTTATTTTTTTTATTTTATGGTCACTATTGCCAAGCAGTTCAATTATATTCATCTCTTGTACCAGATCCTGTGTTCCACCTAGGACTAAATCAAGAATCACTTCTCCTCTTATGTGTTCCTAAGTGCTCTAAAAAGCAAACATTTAAGTGTGAAGAAACTTTATCTCTGCATCCTGTCCTGAGGTGACAGATATCCAGTCAATATGGAGATAGTTGAAATCCCCCATTATTATTGACCTTTTTATTTTTTATAACCTCTCTAATTTCCCTGAGCATTTCACAGACAATATTACCATCCTGGTCAGGTGGTGGGTAGTATATTTCTACCCCTACATTCTTATTATTCAAGCATGGAATTACTTTCCATAGGGATTCTATTGTACATTTTGATTTATTTTAACGTTTTTAATTCATTTGACTCTACATTTTCTTTCACATATAGTGCCACTCCCCTGCCAGCTTGAGGTATTCTGTCCTTCTGATATATTTTGTACCCTGGTATTACCATGTTCCATTGCTTATCCTCATTCTGTCAAGTCTATATGAATATCCTTATTTAATACAAGGCACTCAAGGCCACCCATTTTAGAGTTTAGACTTTTAGGACTTGTATATAAGCACTTATTAGCCATCTTTAGCTGTCTGTGATGTAATTGAATGGGAATCTTTTTTATTTGTCTGTTTCTCATTAGATCCTAGCCTTATTTTACCATCTTCCATTATTTTCTCCTTACTAGGATATAGAGAATTTCCATTAATAGATCCTCCCCTAAGGGATGTCTCTGTAAAAACCAAGTGCTGCTCTGCATGTCGTCTTTATACCAACTCTTAGTTTAAAAACTGCTATGCTGCCTTTTTAATTGTACATGCCAGCAATCCAGTTTGATTTTGGTTTAGGTGAAGCCCATTCTTTCTATATAGGCTTCCCCTTTCCTAAAAAAGGTTTTCAGTTTCCTAATAAATCTAAAACCCTTCCTCCTTACATCATTGTCTCACCCACACATTGACACAAATATGTAACAATCATAGGCTATGTCCACACTGGCAAGTTAGTTCGAATTAAGGAAGCTTAATTTGAACTAACTAAAGCCATGGCTACACTAGGCTTTAATTAGTTCGAATTAAGGGCTTCCTTAATTCAAACTAATAACTTTGAATAGGGTATTAGAAGTAAGGGTTAATTCAATCTAGTTAGTTCGAATTAGCCAATGTGGCCATGTTAGTTGGAGCTAATTTCTTAGTTCAAACTAACTGGCCCATTGAAATCAATGGAGATCGCTAATTCGAACTAAGCAAGTACCATGAATGGCACTTGCTTTGTTCGAACTAATTTTTCTAGTTCTAATTAAGTTAATTCGAACTGACTAAAATTAGTCCGAATTAGTTAGTTCAAACTAACTAATTTGAACTAATTTTAGTAAGTGTAGACATAGCCATAATGTTCTGTGGTCGCAAAAACTATAGCACATATGAGAGAGAGAAGTAGAGTATTGACAGTTACTTACAGTAACTTACCTTTTAAAAATTGTAAAAGTTGTTTTATTGGCAACATTGGACTAGCACTGCTTTTTGCCTGAAAGAGAAGAAATTTTGTTTAAAAAAACAAAGTTGAAAATAGGTTCTGAATGCAAGATGAGGACCTCAGGTTACATAAAACAATGACTGTTCCTTCAGGTACTTTTGAAAATAATTACTGCATCAATTAATTAAATATTGTCTTAATAAATTCTTATGGATGAATATCAGAATTGAAAAGGAATAATTTCACTTATATAGCGGGGCCTATTTAGTTACTGCTTTCCTTCTGTAGTGGAACCCTGGCTCGACCACCATAGAGAACTGAGAGCCTACCTTCTCATTCATTTTTACCTTTTGAATTCTTTTTCGTCCCTTCTGAATCGTAACTAAAGAAGTTGGAGAGGTTCCAAACAATAGGACTTTTCAAGAAATTAGCAAAGAAAACTTTTAACTTTTAAAACCTATTAAACAAAAATGTTTGAACTGCTTGTATAACCAACTGCATTAGTTGAAACTTCGTAACTTTTAGAGTGATTATACACTTTTGGCCCATAGATTATTATTATCGTCATTAATATGATGCTGCAGATACGCATTGTACTTTTGCATCACTGAACAGTGTCAGACAAACAGTTCCTGCACCACATTGTCTGCAGTCTAAAAAGATGATCAGTTACAACACAAAATACAAGAGACTTAGAACAGCACATAATTTCATAGAAGAAATGTCTCATGCCAGACTGTTATATGACTGAAGTTTATTGAAGGAAAGCAGGGAGTTGCTGGCCTGTAATTGGAAGGTTGTTTGAAGCACATGGGGAAGTGTGACAGGAAGGTTAATGTTCAAAATAGCTGATGGAGCTAGATTAGGATGTTTCTTTGTTACTGAAGTCAGTGGAAAGACTCCCATTCTCACTAATAGGGGTTGCCATGGGTTCAAAGGAAGCAGTCAAGAAAAAAAAAAGCCTAGGTAGAGCACAGAGAAGATGGAAATAAAAAGGTGTGTAAAGTAGAGGTGTAGGCAGGAATACTATAGAAACAGAACTACAAGGGGCTCATTACTTATATCTGGCATTTATTTAAAAATATTTCATCTGCAGAAAGTAATCCATATGCCCTGCTTAATGTATGACAAAATTGACCACCAAAAATGTATATAGTGTAGTTATGGATTCAGACCAAGTCACTGATACAGTTCCATTGAAGTCAATGGCTCTTTGCCATCTTATAGCAGATGAGGCCCATCTAGTAGTGTAAGTATTATTGCTAAAAAAAATATGGTCAAATTATGGCTTTATAAATCACCGGGAAGGAGAAAAGGCTACGGTTAAGAGTTATGAGTGGTGCCTGAATGATGAATGTTTTTCCAAAATGATTTACAAAATCAAGGAGTAGAAGACTGTGACTAGAATAGAGAATAAATTAAAAAAAAAAAAAAAAGAGTGATGTAGTGATATAGCAAACATAGGCATATTCAGCAAGGTTTAGCCCCACAGTGAGGTTGAGCAAGCAAAAATTGAATGGTCTTTACTTGACCAGTATGGGAAGGACTTATTTTTCTATCACCACTCTAGATGCGCAACATCACTGTCCATGCTGGTCTCTGAAACATTTCTAAATGCCTGATAGCCTCACAAACTTGCTAGTAGAGTTCCAGTCAAATTGTGGCCATGGTCTTAGGACCCGAGGGAGTGGTAAAGGAGAGCACTGTAATGATGATTTAAAAAAAATATATTACATGTCTGCATCCTTTATTTCACTGATCTTTGCTTCTGCTCTTCCTAAGCTCTGTCTGTTTCTGTTTTTTATGACTCTTCCTCACTGTTCTCCTTCATCCCTTCTGTTACAGAATAGCAGTGGTGACATCAGACTTCTCTTTCTCAATGCACCTTCATATAAAAAGGATGTTTTTTTCCCCACAAGCTTGCACGATCACACATAGCTTGGAGCAAAAATGTCCCCTATGCAAAAGTAGATTTTGCCCAAGGACTTGAGACAATTTCTTTAAAACAAGACATGTCAGCAGGGAGATGGAAATCCTGCTGTTCTGCACCGCTGTCATAAGATTGTATCATGATATTTTCTCCTTCATGGACATTTTCAAATTGTGCTTCTAAATTCTATCTGACCTTTTAATGAATGAAATCATATTTGTGGAGTCTCTGGAATCCAGGTAGGCATCATTTGAGAGTCTGAGCTTGCCAAAAAAATTGATTTAATCAGTTAAAACATGAGTTAAATTTGTTCTACAGAAGCCATTAGTACATGTTAAAAATCTATATTGGATCTACAAAATGGCCCATATTAGATCTTGGAAAAAACCAAAACAAACACAAAAAACCCCAAACAAAACAAAACAAACAAAAAAACCCCAAAAGCATATTTCAAAATGACTATTAATACAAGTATATGTTTGCTAAATAGTCTACAGCAACTCAGAAGGATTAATCAGTCAGTTTTCTGTAACAAATGAAAAGAAACTCTAAGCAATTGAAACCAAGGGGATCTACATTTTTAACTATGCAAAACTGAGGATCTAAATTGAATGCAAGGACTCCAAGAAATTTTGATCACTACAGCCTACTTTTGATACATGGCAAAGTGACTCCTGGAATGGCGAGAGACGGGCCAGATTCACTGCTGCAACTAGCTGCCTGGTTCAGAATAGTGCAGGCTTCCAAGAAGGTGATAGGTCTCCCTGATTCTCATCCCTTTCTGCAGCAGAGGTTAGAGCAACTAGAACCTTTTCAAAATGAAACATTCTGATTTTTTTTTGTTTTCACTTTTCATTTAAATAATTCTCTTAATTTTATATTTAAAAATCCAGTCAGACTTAAAAATGGGTTTTCGTTTGACTCAAAACAAAACAAACCCCCTCCGTGAGATTTGGTGATTCTCTGAACATTTCAAATTTTTGTTTGCACTTTTTGGACACCACAAAATTGCCAGCAACCCAAAAAATCTGTTATTCACCCATCTCTCATCTAGAGCATAACATGCCCTGGCTTCTTCCTGATACACAAGCCACCAAACACTGCTCTGCATGGGCCCGTTGAATAGGGCTAATGGCTGGAACAAAATGCACCCTCCTGGTATGCAGGAAGACTGTCTCCATGTTACTTTTCCCGGGACAGTGTCATAGTCTAATCCTAAATGTGCACAATACAGTTTAAGAAACAGAATCAATATGTAGAATTCATTGGCATCTTTTTAAAATGAGCATCTGCTCACACATGTATTGCACTTATTGGCTAGACTGGAAAAATGTACCAATATATCTATCTAGTTAAACCAGTGTAAACCCCTAATATAAGTGCACTTAAACCAGTGGAACCCTTGCTGATGTTGATTTTAGTTAAATTCAGTAACTTCTCAGACTTGAGGCTAGAAACACAATTCAGTCTTCCTAATGTTTCTCTCTAACATGGTGAATGTGCTATCATTATCTGAGGGGCTGTCTGTGCAGAGTTGTGTTGATTTAATTTAAGGTGTTTATTTTGAAACCAATTTAGCAGAAAAGAAGATGTCGACACTAGTTTAAACCAGGCTTATTTCAATCAATTAGGTACAGATGTAAGGTATACCAATTACAGAGTCTCCATGGATTTACATTGGTTTTAAATTGAAATGATTTAATGAAGTATAAGTTTGTGTGTGGAGGAGGCCCTAGGAATCATGAAAAACATCTGATATGAAAGTTGCATCCTTTTAAACAAGAAATGAACTCTAGTCTTAGGTGTTCTATAGGTTTTTAACTACATGAACCATATTTTGCTTCCAAAGATTGTTTGCATTTATTTCAGTTCATAAAATTTTTTTAGAGGTATGTACAATTTCGACTCTTAAAATAGTGTTGTCTGGGCCATCAAAAGAGCAAAATAAAAAGAGAGCTACTTTACTCAATATAATAGAATCATAAAATAATAGGGTTGGAAGGGACCTCATGAGGTCATCTAGTCCAACCCCCTGCTAAAAAGCAGGACCACTCCCACTAAATCACCCCAGCCAAGGTTTTGTCTAACCAGGCCTTAAAAATCTCCAAAGATGGAGATTCTACCACCTCCCTAGATAGCCCATTCCAATGCTTCACCACCCTCCTAGTGAGAAAGTTTTTCCTAATAAAATAAAAAGAAAACAAAAAACCTGCACAGAAACATTAAACTGATTTGGAATTGGCAGACACAAGTGAGTTCATTTAAGACTTGTAGAAACTTATTTACTAAATGGAGCTCGGAAATAATGTGGAAGTTGCATTTCATAAACACAGTAAGAAAGTTTTAGTTGTATAACCAATCTGATATATAAGTGGCTGGTGTGCTCTATAGTGAACTGAGCACAGTCTTAGGAGTCAGGAAGATGTGACTTTAATCCCAGATCTGTCTCCGTGCCCGTGACACTGACCAAATTACTCTCTAGACCAAATTCAACCTTTCAGTATGTGAGTACATTTTCCAATGCCCTGAACCACCCACATCTCACAGCAAACTGGGCACCTGTGTGCATACTTACCTCTGCTGCTCTGTATTAAATGATGAGTTTATGAAGCATGCAAGACAATTGGAGTGCTGGCTGCACACCCCTTGTAGACAATGGAGTGCAAATATTGGCAGAATGGACTTGCACCTGTGCGATCATTTGTGCTTGCTTGAAAATTCCTTATCAGCGGCAGGTTTTGGCCATGCCCCTCCTATCACCTGCCATTTTTTAATGTTATATACCATATGGGCACAAATATCATGTCTATCTGTTATGGCAGACACAAAGCCCAATGTAGTAAGTCAAAGTCTTTGAAAATTTCCTGCTATGGTTTGGATATGGATTAGCCAAGTAACAGTGAGCCTGTGAGCCATTCCTCACATTACTCCCTCTTCTTCCATACATATCTCATTTTTTCTTTCTCATCTTTTTTTTTTTTTTGGCCTGTGCTTTATCTTTTTATTTTAATCTATTTTTAAAATGTGCTGAGTCTTTCACAGTTAGAAATGTGCTTACGTTCCTCCCTATTCAGCAAAGCACTTTTGTGCATGCTTTAAGTTGCATGTTAAGTATTTTGCTGATTTAGGGCCAGAAGGAGAGTTGCATACACAATGCTTGTAATTGCTGTCACTTCCTCTATATTAATATTTGAACAATTAATAAAAGTTGAATTAGTTAATAAAAATAATAGAATTATTTTAATTATTGCTGTTTGGAAGTAGCATCTCAGACTTCATATAGAACAGGATCCCTTTGTTCCAATTGCTGTGCAAACAAAAAGAAGGTCGCTGGCACAAATAATTATGATCTAGGTATAAAAAATGAGACAACAGAGGACACTGACAGATAAGAGAGCACATGGAGACAAAGAAACAACACTGGAAAATGTGGCAGGTAGTGGTCACAGCTCACCAGCTTCCTAACCATTGTTAATTTTTTTTTTTTTTGTAATCTCTTAAACATTGAAGAAACCGCGTCAACAGTGAAAGGGCTCCCCGTTGATTTGAAACTACAAGACATGTATTAGATTGAAAGCCAGCATGCCTACTTAGCTATCCACTATTCTCAGGAAACCAGAAAAACCTATATTAGATTGATTTCTTTTCCATGAAGCTTTTGATGACGTTGATAGCTGAATACACCATGAAGATCACAGTAGGATTATTATCGTGTACCCGTCTATCTTTTCTTTTTCTTTTTCTTTGGGGTGTGAAAGAATGGGGTGGTGGCTACACATAGTGTGCAACAGATTAAGCAAAAACACAGTTAAGACTTAGTTCAATAAGACAGAGTATTTGTGAATTGAGAAGGTAAGGTGTGCAAGACAAGATAAGTATATTAATGCTTTTCCGTGCATTGCTGTGTGATGTTTTAACACTGCAACTTCCAGTATAGTTTTATAAACATCCATGATCCTATGCACCCTGCTTCTTTGCCCCTATGGCTATGTCTACACTGGCAATTTAAGTTGACTTAAGGAGGCTTAAGTCAACTTAAATTAAGCCACGTCCCCACTACGCTTTCATTAAGTCGCCTTTCTTAATTCCTTAAGTCGACTTAACCCTTAAGTCAACTCCTTAAATCGACTTAAGGATGGTGTGGACGTGGAATAACCCTTAAATTGACTTTATTAAGTCGACTTAAGGGTGGTTAGGTCGACTTAACAAAGTGGACTAAGTCAACTTAAAACTAAGTCAACTTAGTCCACTTTGTTAAGTTGACTTTAATAAGGTCGACTTTAAGTTGACTTAAAGGCAACCTTATTAAGTCAACTTAACAAAGTTGACCTAACTTTTTCTAGTGTAGACATAGCCTATACGTGTAGACACTAGACAGATGGTTTTTGTCAGTCTCTCCCAAGAGAAAATACGGAGTCAACCTTATTGCTCCCTACAATTTAGGGTTTGATTTGTATTACATATTACAATAGCTAGGCCAAGGACCAGCATATTGGAGCAACTGCTTGAGAAAACTTGAGGCCAATTCTTGCCTCTCCTGCAGTTGCAGCAAATGTGTCCTCCTCAGCCAACAAGTAGAAGAGCTAATTCTGTCCATTCTTGTAATTTGTCTTCACTTGTCATTAACATCTGCATTTACTTTGTTTATTCAAAATCATTATGTTCTGGGTTTTATAAATTGCATCAATCACAATACGACAATGGATAAGAGTATTGTGTCATCTCTGCAAAGAAGAATATTTATCCCAGTTTTTGGTGGACAAGTTCAAGAAAGGGTTTAAGCATTAATTGTGGGGACCAGACCTAGCTGTTTCCATGGGGCAATGTCATGCAGTGTTAGAGATTGCTGGTGGCTGGCTTAGTAGTGGCTTCTTTTTATGGAGGTAGATACTTTGACTTGTGATCTAAGGCTGGTGGTGTCAGTTGGCCTGCTGACACTTGCCATGATTGTTTAGACAACAAAAAGTTGACTGAAGAGATGGATTATAGTCAGGTTAATTAGTTTTGGCCATCCTTTGATGTAAAGACTATGGCCCAGTACACCAAGATGTGGATAGCTTTCTGCCACTTTGAAGGTGCCAAGCAACTCTAAACCATAGCATCCAAGCATAAAAGGATTCGAGGGATATGGCTATGGAAAAAGCCTGTACTATGTAGCAGGGATAGAAAGACACAGCCCAAAATACTAGGTTGGCATAAATAAGAGGACCTGGCCAAACCTATGGATTGTGTTGAGAATATCTATTTTATTTTTCTTTAGAATTATTCCTTTTCTCAATCTCTTCTATCACATTCTTTTCCGTATTTGTGGTTTTTTTTTTTTTTTTTTTTTTTACTCTTTACCTTGTCTTTCTCCTATTTATTTTTTAATTGCACTCTCTCTTTCTCTGTCCTCCTTTGTTTTTCCCCTGCACCTATACCTGGGACCTTTCGTAAGTAGAACATGAACAAAATAACATTTGATTTTAAGTCTGGCTTTCAATTTCACAATTCATTTCTTCCTCGCTGACCTAAGCAGACCACTGTTTTGGGGGGACAGGAGAAATGATACACAACATAAGCAGCAACAAAAAGTACCTAGTTGTGGATAAGTAGTCACTCCACTGAACCAGATTGTTGATTCCTTCAAAAGCAATTTTATTGCTTCTTAGAAACGTTAACTAAATGCATGTTGTATGTACCCATTTTTAAAGAAACGTAATTACAAACAAACAAAGTAAAAGCATCAATGTTTGGGTAACTTTTTTGCTTAATTCCACTTTGAACCTTTCAAGCATCATCTTTGTGTCAGTTTTTCATCCTGGGCCTGGCTTTTACCACAAGAAAAGATGCTAAGAAAAAATAGTAAGGAAGGGGGGTTGAAATGCTTGCTGAAAGTGTTTAAAATGAAGCACGGCGCAATGTCACATGCAAATGATCATTTGGATCTTCATTGTTTCTAAATTTTCAAACATGAATCTCCTTTGAGAGCTGCCCAAATGTTGTTCTTTGTTGACAATTTATAGTAGGAGCGTTTCTGTTCGGTAATAAGAAAACTAGGTTTCTGTTGAAATTCCTATAACTGACATTTCATTACTGTTATTCCCAAAGAAATTTTAAACTAATGCATCTTACTGTATAATGTGTGCCAGTACAGAAAAGAATCTATAACAATCAGCTGGTATGATAGCTTACCATCTGTCTCTGTCATCATTCTAATTGCTTTCAATGACCTTATCTCCTGACAAATGGGGTCAGATACAAAGAACCTGTGTATTTTACATGTTCATTTTCCCAAATACAAATAATTCAACATAGGGATGAAAAATGGGCTTGTTACCATTGAATATGCATTGAGCATAAATATTAGAATATAGGAAATACTGTTGGAGAATGCTGATTTAATTGAGTTAGATTCCAAGTTCCATGGGCATCATTTAAAGGGAAAAAAAAGTTTTGGGGAGCCAAACTGTATAGGCAGATTAGAATATTTTCTGTCTCAAACAGCATCATGAATGAGGCAATTATTGCTTTTCTAATGAGCGACCATAGCCAAAGCTGGGGGGGAAGGGAGGGTCCAAAAAATGGAAGGCATAGTGGAGATTACAGACCTATGAAAAGTACAGGGGGAGCAATAATGAAACATTATCCTAGGGGGAAAGTGGGTTAGCAACTGCCCCCAATTGACCCATAGCAAATCATGTCTCTACCAGGCTTCTCTTTTATTATCCATAAACTATGAAAACCTCTGCCACAAATAATTCATAAATTTAAATCTGTCATATCATTACAGTCACATACTGTAGCTGTTCATGCAGAGTTCAAATCCATCTAAAAAATCATGAAGAGGTTTCTTGGCCACTTTCTAACCAAAGATACGCAGCAGCTGACACTGATAAGTATTAACCACCACTGCAAGGAAGGGTTTAATCAACCATGCGAAAATGGCTCATTCACTTTCTGACTGGATCACTCCTTCACATTGGGGAATATACTTATCTTGGCATAAGTAAGCCTTTCAGAGCTGATGACTAGTAGCTTTAATTTTCTTTACACAATATTTCATCCATGTTACTGTCTGGATGTAGTTAGAAACTATTCCTCAATATACTTTTAATACATAATGACAAAGACATATTGTCACCAGTGAAATAGGTCTGACCTAGGCTGAGTCTGACCACAATTATACCAGTGTAAACCCAGAATTATGCCACCAAATCCAGTCATTTGTATTTGCACTGATGTAATGGAGGCCCTGTGTGAGGAAATATAAAATAGCTACATCTCAATATAGCTGACAAAATATACAACACAGTAGTGTTTGGGACTTATTTTGGTATGATGAAAACTAAATCACTCTGACAATTCATTAATATGTTTCCATTGTGATAAATTCACCCCAGACTCTACACCATTGCCTACCAATATAGACTATGACAGACCGGAAGGCCAAATTAATGTTTTGAAAAATGCATGACATCTATCAAGCATTTGGCAGCCCAGTCACATTTTGCCTCATCTCAGTTGGATTCTCACACTTCCACTGAGCTGCTGGAAGGCTCCAGACCAGTGATTCCCAGTCTTTCATAGCTGTCATTTTTACAACTGTGAAGCAACTAGTTGATGCTACCAATCCCCTTCTTCTGCAACTGGACAGAGGGAGTCCTCGCTGATGTCTCATTCCCCTGGCTGCAGCAGGAAAACCACATACATCCTGTAACCCCATGCCGTCCACCTGGGTCCCAAGGCAGTGGCACCCCTTTGCAGACAGGGAGATGGGAAATCAGTTCTCTTCTCCCTCTGGCTCCAGCAGGGCTCCCAGTGCCTAGGGACCCAGATTAAGTGCTTTTATGTGCTCCCTGATAAAGCCAGGGGGAGGAAAGTACTGATTGCTCATTCCCTTGGCTGCAGCAAAGAGCCTGTACCTTGTAGCCCCATGGCAACATGCTTTGCCTCGATTCTTAGCCCTAGTCTATACTTGCCATGCTTTTCAGCGGCAGCCGATGGGAAATATGCAAGGTATGTAAAATACCTTGCGTATCTCCCACCGACTTCCTAACTACTCCTTACACATTGCTTTAAACCGACTGGAAATGGCATCCGGTCAGCATAGTGCTATTTCAGTTACAGAGCTAGAGTTACAGCTTTGGTTACATATTCGATTGAGTGTGTTTTAACAATCTGCTCAGTCAAACATGGAAAAGCGTACTGCCACCGGCAGTATAGACATAGCTCCCTTCTGCAGGCAATGGGAGGAGAGGGGTGGACCACTTTGAAAGACTCTATGGGCCATGAGTTAAGAACTACTGCTGTAGACCTTTGTCTGTGGTTCTGGTTTAGCCCTTAGGGGATGCTGCTGCAATAGATTAGCAAGCAGCTCTCTTTCTTCTCCCTGGGACCCATCAGCTGAGAGTCAATGAAAGGCTGGAGAAGAAGATGGCTGAGGAAGTAGTACAAAATAAGAAGCCCAGTATTGGCCCCATACCCTATCACCCTCACATGCAGCCACTTGCACCAGGCTCCTCCGGAATGAAGACACAGCTACTCTACTTCTTGCCATCACCCAACCCATGACACACTCTGCCTCCAATACCTGCCTACCACACAGGAGTTCTCTGTCCACAGTAACCTCTTTACCTCTAGCAGTAATAATAGCCCCAGGAGACAACCAAAAAATTATGCCTGTCTCCCATGCAGACTCCTCCCACCTAGCCGAACACAAGCAAACTCTTGTTCACTAAGCCACAGCTGCCAGGTTTTGTACAGCACCATGTCTTACTCCAGAACTGTCAAAAGATTAAATTTATTATATACAAATTGGTTCCAAATATCTCAGTAAACTGGAATAAAATGTCACACCTGGAGCTGAGCAAAACTTGACAACTATAAGTGAAGTATTCACCAGTGAAAAGTGCCAGGGAAGGTTGTGGCAAGGAAAATCATCAGTGGGGTTCAGCAAAGAACCACCATATCTCAAAAAACTGATGGCAGTGTCGGGGAACAGGGATTATATAACCTTGACTGCTTCTGCTGAATTGGAGCCCTTGATAGATTCTTTTCCAAAGCTGCCCTCACCTGTCAGCAAATGCTAGAAGATAAGACATTAGTTACACTACTTCTTCCCAGCCTCTTGGGATGGAAAGACTCAGGGAGGCATATATTTCACCTTATTTCATTAGGTTCAGTGAATCTGGACTCTTTGAGTTTATTTATGGAATGGAAGTGTTCAGGAGAGGAAACTTGAAAGCTTGCTTATCCTGAACTAGAAACCTCTCTTAAATCCTGGTCAGGAGTAAGCAAAATGAGACTCCAAGGGATCATCAGCACTACTGATGAGTTATTCCCATATTCTTAGGAGTTTCAATAAAGTCTTGGCACAATTTGCTTAGCATGCAGTAGCATGAGGCAGGAATGCACTAATTGTGTCCTTGTGGTGTTTTGTTCTGTTTATTATTATTTATACTTATTGTTTGCACCTGAAAGCTTCATTTACATATGCACCTGTAAATAAAGTTGTTTTGGAACTTCTCCCCTAGTTGCTCATGATCAAATTCTATGCCTGTTATACCCTGGGCAGCCCCAATGATTTGAGGGGGACTTCATGAGGTGTAAGTCAGCCTAGAATTTGGCCCTCAGTCTCATTTAATTAGAGCCAGATTGGTCATTACTTGAGTAGGAGGTTTCCACTGAAAATCCAGGTGTAGCAGAATGCAGTATTGGTAATTCAGTACATAGAACTGCCTACTCAGTAACCGTACCTGTGCTTCAGCACATGCTGATGATCAGCCCCTCCATTTTTAGGATCTGAGACTCTTAGGATTTTGAAAAATTGAAATCTTGATCTCTTGTGGTCATTAATGATCCAATGGCACATTTTGCAAGAGGGGGTATGTTAAACTGATGTCCTAGCCAAAGGCTCATTAGTTAATTCCTTTGTAATCTGAACAGTTGTAGACTCTTGCTGGGCACTCTTCATTTCCACACAAGAAGTATCTAGTTTTCAGTGCTGCATGAAATGATTTCTATATAGTATGTCAATCAGTTTGTACACAGATTTTTGGATAAAAGGGAATACATAGTGATAAATAAAATGTATTAATTAATCTAACTGGCCTTCCATCGAAGGAAGTAAGCAAACGTAAATGATTTTTCAAAGGGGTAGCCGTGTTAGTCTATTGTAGAAAGACAACAGAGTCCTGTGGCACTTTTAAAGACTAACAGATTTATTTATCGCATGACCTTTCATGGGAGAAAATCCCACTTTGTCAGACGCTTTGAAGATGGGAAAGTTACAGAACTTTCCCATCTTCAAAGCGTCTGACGAAGTGGGATTTTCTCCCACGAAAGCTCATGCGATAAATAAATCTGTTAGTCTTTAAAAGTGATACAGGACTCTGTTGTAAATGATTTTTGTAACCAAAGGCTATGATGTACCCATATTTTAAAACACTGTATGAAAGAAAAGCCATCCAACTCCTAATCTTTTATAATGCACTGCAAATAATAAAAGAAATCTCAATTTTTCTTTTTTCCATGCCACCAGGAACCCCTAACAAGCTGACATTTCTATAGCAGTGCTTGTTTTCTAGATCATAAACTTGATTCCTCAACACATTATAGTTTTTAGTATTCTCAGTTAGATTAATGTTGTGTCCATCAATCATTGTCTGTGATCTCACAGTTTTTTCTCAGCTTCTTGTCCTAGTTAACCAGTATTTTCTTGCTGTCTTTATCAGAGAAATGGACTCACACCCAATCTTTTTACAATTTTAAATAAATAAATAAAGGAAAAGGATGTTAAGGATGCATCTTAAACCAACAAGTAATAGTAAATGTACAAGAAAACAATTTTCTGTTCTTATTGAAGGTACTGTGGGGATATCACTTTAACATTACTTCACTGAATTTTAAGCATGGCTTAAAATGTTCTGTGGGTGTCAATCTTAACTATATAGCCCACCTGATTCCTACCTCAATCTGCATTTCTGTGTGGGAAGGATGCCCTTCAGTAGAAAAATGTGTTACGAATATCAAACTATCCATTTTATATCAACCATCACCTTAGTACTGTAGGTGCTTTCCTTCCATATAAAATTGATAGCAATAGTAAAGTCCTGAGTGAACTTCATGGAGTCTTCAGCATGCCTTTCATTTGGCAGTAAAAACTTCACTTCGGGTAAGGTTTTCATTTTATTAAAATTGTATGTATCTCTTTGCAGTGAGGTTTTCTCTTTTTCGTTGATCCATTTTCAAGATATTTTGGTTGGGTTTTTCAGGTTAAAGGGGATTGTCAGTGTTGCAAGAATTATTCTTATGGTGGAAAAGCTTTTTAAAGAAAGAAGATTTTTCAGCACTTCATAGACAGTGTCCTCCTAGAGGAACATGTAAAAGAGTCAGCCAAAGGAATTCCTCCATCATATGCTATTTAGAGGGGGAAAACTTCAGGGACTTGAAAACACAGAGGACATGCTAAGGTAGACAAGGATGGCTGAGCCTTGATTGTGTCCAAAGCAGGGCTGACCAAATATTTCACAAAACAGAATTCTTGTTTTCTGGAGGTTTTGGAATCTGTTTTCATTCATGTCAGAACAGAAATATGACTTTTCAAAAAATTTAAGACAGCAAACTAGTACTTTGAATAGCTGATAGAGCAGTGGTTAGGACACTCTGCTGACCCGGGAGCTAGGAAACCAAGGTTTAAGTCACTGTTCTGCAAGTTTCAGAGCAGGGACTTGAGCCGGCTATTTCTCTCTCTGGCTTTGACCAGATATTCCATCTGAGAATTAGAAACATGCCCAATGAAAACTTAATTGAAACCACTTTGTTTCCATGCAAAAAAATAGTTTTCAGAGGCATATTCTAACAAACAAACAAAGAAAGGTCCCCGCTTTGTCATATTTCCACCCAGCTCTACTCTTGTATGACATTTACCCATGGGAGAAGGATTCAGACTGTAGATTCACCTAATCTGCTCTGGAAATTATTCTCTCTTTGGATCCCCTTGACAGAAAATGCTTTGTCCTCAGCTCTCTTGCACTTCATCTTTGTCTCTGTGATCTGCATTGTCTCAGAGGACATCTTGTGACAGTTTTGGTGGGTCATAGATTGAAATTTGGTCTTTAATGTAGCTGCAGCTTGAGCCCTTAATTGCTTTAAATATTAGGACGAAAGCCTTAAACTGGCATCAAAAGCTGACTGGGAGCCAGTGGAGGGACTTTAGCACAAGCTTGATATGCTCATGGTGGCTTTAACCTATGGAAAAGCTAATTTTGTACCAGCTGGATCCTGTGCATTGTCTTCGGATTGAATTTCAGATACAGTGAATTACAATAATTTAGCCTGGAGGTGACAAATGCTTGAATCATTATGGTTACATCTTTGTCTGATAGAAAAGGATGAGTGTTCTGGTGAGCTCAAGATGAAAGAACAGAACAAGTGATGTTGAAAGAATACGCTGGAATATAGCCCAATACAAAATTAACAATATATACAATATAAAATAAAATACCTTTTGCCACTGTCCACTGCCAGCATATTTGAAATTAAAAAGATGCCATAAAATAGCACTAAATAGGTTCACACTCCCACATGTTAGCCACTGTGAGTATATTGCTAAGCTGTGCTACCATAGCAGCTGGTGCACATTCATTCAGATCTATAAGATGTATGTGAGACATAACCTTAATTCTAGGTTGGTTGATTATGGGAGACTGAATAAAATCAGAAGCGTTTGTTTTACCAAATTATTGGTAACATCGGCTATTTCTACATTTGTTAATTTAAGTCGACTTAACTAAGTCGACTTAAAGTCGACTTAGTTAAGTCGACTTAGGGAGTCTACACCTAAAATTAAAGTCGACTTAAAGGGGAACATACAAAGTCAACCTAGAGTGTCCACACTGGATGCTCTAGGTCGACTTTTTGGGGGTAGGGAGACCTTGGGCAGGTCCACGGTGGCAGGGGGAGCACCCCTTGTATGCAATGGGGCAAAGGGGGACAGGGACCCTGGCAGGGCATGTGGGCAGGGTGTGACGCTGTCTGGATTTAGGGAAGCATTTATGATATTATTTTCTATGGATATCTCATAAATGCTATAATCCATAGGAACTATGTCATGTTTGGTATCAATAGAAAGGTAGTAATTTGAATGATTATATAGTTTATGTCTAGGAATTGTATTTATATTAGATGTTATTTAGTTAGGAAATTGGTGTTATATCTATACTTTAACTTGTGTCATTCTGGAGGAATGCCTTAGACAGGAGGGTGTGAACAACCATTGTCTTCTTAATGGCTCATCAGGTTTCTCCCTTTGGCCCTTTGTAAGTGGGAGCTTCCTTAACATTAAGGAGACAATGGTTGTAATGTTAAGGAAGCTTATTATTAAGTCGACTTAATTTACAAATGTAGACACAGCCATCATTATATAGACTACTATATATTCTCCCCCAGCAACCTCATGTACTAGAATTAGCAAGTGTGGCCTCAGTTAAATCAGGAGGGAGTCCAGGCTCCAACTGAAGGTATGTTTTCAATCACCACCACTTGTTATTCAGCACTATCAAAAACTGTTCAAAGTTGTTTCAATAAACAATGGTTGCTCATAATAGTTTATCACGAGTAGGAGATTATCAGCCCTAGTAAGTAGGGCTTCTTTATTGCTTTGAAATGGTCAAAAGTTTTCTAGATGTCAGAAAAGTGGATCAAATCCAGATTTGCCTGGAACTCTTTACTCACTAAAATACTTTCAGAATAACCTTCTCCAATACCAGGAGCTTTGAAGTAGATTGCCAGTTAATCAAGATATTTAAACAAAAGCTTTTTAAACCCTGAGGCACTAAAAATTGGAGAGCATCTTGCTTCTCAGGAGTGGAGCTCCCCAATAACCTTAATCAGCCCAATGGCAAATAAGCCCTGTCCGTAAGTACTGATCCTGAGTCCACGAAGCATCTCTGAAATCTCAGAAACTTAATTGATCTCAACCCCTGTGATGATTAGAGTTGGTTCTAAATCATTCATGTTTGGCTTTCCCCCCCCCCTCTTTTTGTGAGTTGTTAGTGAGCTAAACTTCTATAAATGTGTTTGCTATTTGTAACTGTTAGATGAATAATCCTTTATAAACATATTTGTGGCTTTGGGCGTTTCACAAATTGTTTGTAGTGAGAGTGCCTTCAGTTGGAAAGAAATGAGAAGTCATTACTAAAACTTAAAGTTTCCAGATCAGAGGTACCTTATTTATGTGGACAATGCTGCTATGTCACTACTGTCTGTTTGAGAGGCACAGGGAAAGGGAAATCCTTCTCCTTTATGTTTTTTCCAATTGTTGGAAATTTTTAAAAAGGGTAGCAGTGGATCAGATTCTTTTCTCGACAAATTCACTCAGTGATTGCTGTGCCTTATTCAGGTAGCCAAAGCACACTGTCCTCTATGTCCTCCCTAAAATTAAACAATTTGATTTGATTTTGTTTTTGTTGTTTCTCCGTATCTTTCCTTCCCCCTAGGAATAATGTCTGTCTTTGTCCTACTCTCCCAACATTATTATTGGTCAGCCTCTTGTAGAAAAATAATGGCCAAGTGACTGGTGAATTTTGAGTGCTCTTGAGACACATTACAATGTCTTGAATTTTTTCTTCTTTGGAAGAGTGGGTGCTCAGTGCTTTGTCTGGACAGCGTCTCAGGTTGAGCACTCTGAGGGCCACTGGCATGAGGCAGAATAAGTCCTTCCTGAGGAAAACTTCTTGTTCCCCAGCTGCAAGTGTTCAGAGGAGTGGGTAGGACTTCAGCTCTTTCCTGCACTCTTTGGGGTGTGATGCCCCTCTAGGGAAGTGCACTGAGGAAGCAGCCCATGTATTTGTGGACTTGCCCTTGTTGGGCCTCACTAGAGTAGGGAATTTCCTTTCCAGCTCCCTTCCATTGCACACCCACATTAATGACATGTTACAACGTTCCCACTGTCACCCCGGATTATAACCAACCTGGACTCCACATATAGAAGAAAAGCTATTATTTCTTCCCTCGCAGACAAATGTTTCCACACTGATAAAAATACTGCTTAATTTTGAGGAGAAGGGGAACCTCTGACGTTGGGATCAAAAACCTAAAATGTGTATGAAATTTTGTGAATTTCATGGAAACATTCAGGTTTTCTGCAACTTATTTAGGAAGAAAGCTCATTCTTTTTACCAACCCAGAGTACTTAATGCTTATCTGCGAAGGTGAACGGCAGTATTGACCCTGCAGCACATTTTCTGTGTAATGTGAGATAATGGAAGATAGAATCCCGGAGTCTGGCTTTTCTGTTTATTCATTCGGCCTGAAGCAGTGACTGCTGAATATGCAATTGTGAGCGACTGGAAACACGTATAAGCTTTGCTTTTGAGCCAATAGCTGAGGAACATAGTTTAAAAGAGAGCTATAACTTTGGACTGATTTTGTGAGGTGCTGGGCACTTGTAAATCCTATTGGGTAGTGCAAGTAATTCATACTTTCAGGCCCTAACTCTCTGAGTCAGAGTTAAATGGTATGGGAGACTTAGTTTTTCCAAGGTATAGAAAGACATATGACATTCAGTCAAGGGAAGAAGTTGCTTTATCAAAACTTTATGGAACAGGACCTGGCATAATTAATTTGTTTGTGAATTAGAATGAAGTTATTCAACAAATTGCTTTGGAATTTTAGAATGAAACTGAGGTTAATGAAGTTTTTATTGCAAATCACAATGGAATTATTGAAGGAATTGACTTTGATCCCTTGCAAAGGCGAATGTGCTAATTAATTTGTTTTTATTGCAGATAAGAATGAAATTAGTGAATGAATTTGCCCTTCTTTGGGTGGGGGAATAGTATTAGAATTTATTGATTTTGTCTTTAGAATCTTAAACATTGCTGAAAGGAATTATATTGTTGGATTAATTGCTTTTGCCTTTTAACTGAACTAAATAATCAAATGTTCTTTGCTTTTGTTATGGCGAAGAACATAAAATACTGTAATTAAAATTATTGTTGTTGATTTCTGAGAGGAATAATGTAGCTCACTGAAGTACATTTTATGTCAAGTCGGGGCTCAACTTCTATCCAAATCATAGGAGTAAACTAAGGGAAATCTTGCAAACATTTGCTTATGTGATATGTGAGTAGTTCTTCAGTGGTGTGATCAGGACCTTGTACTCTACTGGCTATCAATAATTATCATGTTGCATATTTTGATAGTGTAGCACCAAAGATGAATTTATAACATAGAATTGCTTCAAACAATGGAATATTCATTGATGAAAATACCATGCTCATTCATTCACTTGTAACTCCATATTATAGCCAAAACTCCATTTTGAATTATTTTCTTCATTTTGTATTGCCTAGCCTAAATTTTGCTAAAACTTCATTTAGATGTGTTTTTAACTTAGTTTGGATGTGTGAATGAGGGGTGTGTGTGAAATGGGATCAGTCTCCAACTCCAGCCTGTCCTGATGACAAACTGCTAGCACCACCTTCATGGCTGAAGAAAAATACAGAGGAAGCCTGCAAAAGAAAGACGAATCCACCCTCGAAAGAAAGGGAAAAAAAGCCCCATAAAAAATAAGATCAAAGTCACATCTGCCATTAACTGATGACTCATACTCATACAGTACCCTAAGGCAGAGTGATACAGCAAGATCCGTGGATAAAAGATGGGTGAGACTACATAGCTTTGGGTAATGTTCTGCACAGCATCCAAGAGTGTTGGTGGACAGCTGTGTGCCCAACCGAGACCCCACTCTTCCTCATGCCCAGCTTCCCTGGCTAGGTAGCTGCCATGATTGGTGAACACTAGCCACGATCTCAAGCTACAATCGCAAGCAACAATCAGGGACTGGTAACTATACATGACCAACAGCAGAACATCTGGTGTGTGTGTGTGTGTGTGTGTGTGTGTGTGTGTGTGTGTGTGT
>ML685776.1:6637217-6653974 GCA_007922175.1 Pelusios castaneus | reverse complement strand
GTGTGTGTGTGTGTGTGTGTGTGTGTGTGTGTGTGTGTGTGTGTAGGTACTAGATATTAGCTATTAACATAATTATGTTTTCTTCACAATAAACATGGCATATTGCCGTGTCCCCCTGAATAGGATCCTGCTAGTCATTCATTTTCTAAGTATAACAGTAGAACCTTTTATTCTGCTGGATAAAGTGTTATGCTACTCTGTTTGCTGTATTTTGATTGTTCATAAAACCATCACTGTACAGGAATTACTTCCCTGCCCATGCCCAACTTTTTTTTTTTTTTTTTTTTTTTTAAACAGGGGGCATTGACCCATGAGCAAGGAACAGAGATGGTAATATTTCTGAAAGTAAACGGAGGGGGTGGTTGGAGGAAAATATATGTAGGCACACCACTAACCACTATTGACATACACTGGAATAGATAATATATCAGTGAAAAATACTAAACAAAATGTAACTACCCCCTGCCTCCCCTACAACTGTCCATACTGAGCCTGATCTAAAGAGATTAAATGTGTCTTGAGAGTAGATGTGTATGCCTGATTATGATGCTCCCTCATAAAAAGCAATGATTCCTTTTCAGGAGATCTCCTCAGCTTCTTTGGCTTCAGGAGACAGGTCTACAGCCCTACCAGTGGAAGGTAGCTCCTTAATGTACCTCACTGCCCCCTTGACTGTAGTTTATTCCTCTTCATCCATTGATCCTCCCCTAGGCTCAAAAACTGAGCCCACTCCACAGAAATGTCACACTTCTTGCTAAATCTTACAACCCATCTGCCTTCATCCATGAGATTTTATCTAATGCTGTGCTTTCACTTACCCCTCATAAAACCCACAGATCACTTTCATATCCCACATCACTGCTGATAATCCAGATGATAAGAACTACCGTGTGCACACTGATGCACCCTACAGACCTAGTACTGACGTGAGGTACATTGGATCCCTCCAGGCACACTCACTTCCTTTCTCATACCAAAGTCATAGCTCAAATTGCCTCAACAAATCCCTCCACATTTTAACAGAGTGAGTGCAGCTGGAGTTCATTCCGATAGTTCCCGATGGTGATGGCAAGCATTAGGGTCCCATAGTGCATGAGCGTACCTCAGATTCAATGACCACATCATGTCCCTTTGACCACTTAGTTAAATTGTGACAGCAGCCTGTCCAGAAACCCTCTTGCTTCAACAGAATCTTAGGGCTTGTGTATACTTAAAACGTTACAGCTGTATGGTTTCAGCATAGACGCTATCTCCTCCAACGGGGACAGGGAGAGAGGCACCCTCCTGTCACTGTAGGTAATCAATCTCCCTGATAGGTGGTAGCTAGTTTGATGATGGAAGAAGACTTATTGCAGTCTACATGGCGACATTGGTTGCTTTAACTAACACCACTCGGGGTGTGGACTTTTCATATCCCTGAGCGACATAGTTAAACCAATCTAATTTTTTTTAGTGTAGACAAGGCTTGAGGATTGGTCTACCTTACCAATTTATGTTGGTATAACTTCAGCAGTCAGGGGTATGTAGTTAAATGAATCTTATCGCCAGGGTAGACAGCGCTATATCGGGAGGGCACCTGACCTCCCATTGACATAGCTACTGCCTCTCAGGGAGGTGGACTACCTATGCTGATGGGAGAAGCTCTCCTTTAGGCATAGATAATATCTTCACTAAGTGCTAGACCAGCAGATCTGCACTGGTGCAGTTGCACTTCTGCTGTGCTGGAAGTATAGACAAGCCATTAATTTTGCTGCACATGCACATTTCATTCTCCTTGGGTCTAGCTACTGATGCTCAGAGTTCCTAACTTAACCCTGAATAGCTTTGTCAGTTCAACCCCTTCTTCCCAAAAAGGGCAGAGGGTGCTACGCACTATGCATGGCAAATGACTGAGATCAGGCTGGGGAGGATTATAGTCATGACTTGAGCTCAGATTAAAAGAATGAATCAATTTTATGGGAGAAAAAATGAGGGTTCTGTGTCTGAGGAAGCCTATACTTGAATTTGGACCATTAACACACCACCACAAGGCATAGCAGATTTCAAAACATTCTGAGTGAGCATGTGGACTTTAGAGCGCATAGAACAATACACCTTTAAACAGAAACCCTGCTTGAGCACAATTGTAACAGAGCTGGCACTCTGCAATAATAAGAAATAAGAAGAAGAATGAAAATTAAACCTCACCAGATTTTAAACTAATAGTAATTTAAACTACTGAATAATTAATTAAGAAAATTAATAGACTGCTAACTGTAAAGTGACCAAGGGGTAAATTGAAGAATTGAAATTTTCCTTCAAAATATTTTCAGAAAACAGAATTAGAACTTAATGAGCCCTGCTTCATAAGATCTGTTGAGCTTAATTTGTCACTGAATCCTCTAACGTTTTGGTTATCCCTCCTCAGACACCTAGGCATCAAGACAGGTGGGATGGAGTTGCTTTATAGGCCAATAATATGCTGACTTTTGTTACAGCAAAATCCATCCAGCCTGAGAATATAGAGCCAGATCTTTGGTTTCCTGTCTGGCAGCTTTGTGCTACTCAGGGTTCATCTACACTTAAAATGGCGCAGCAGCACAGCTGCACCATTATACTGCTTCAGTAAAGATGCTGTGTACGTGGATGGGAGGGCTTCACCCACCAGCACAAGTACTCCACCTCACCAAGAGGCAGTAGCTATCTCCAGGGGAGAAGCCCTCCAGTTGTAAGAGCTCTGTCTATACCAGGAGTTAGGTTGGTATAACTGTGTATCTCAGGGATGTGGATTTTCCACACCCCTGAGGCTATGTCTACACTTGTAATTTTAAGTCGACTTTAACTAAGTCGACTTAACTAAATCAGCTTAAAGTTGACTTAGTTAAGTCGACTTAGCATGTCCACACTTAAATTTAAAGTCGACTTAGGGGGGAACTTACAAAGTCAACCTAGAGCATTCACACTAGGACACCTAGGTCGACTTCTAGGGACTAGGGGCACCTTGGGCAGGTCCACGGTGCCAGGGGGGGCACCTCTTGCCCAGTGCCAAGGTGCTCAGCCTTTGCCCCATTGTACCAGGGTACAGGGACCCTGGTAGGGCATAGGGGCAGGGTGAGCCCTGTCCTGTGGGGGGGCATGCCAGGCTCCCCTTGTGCCCCCCACCCTGGCAGGCAGGGCAGTGAGGGAGTCCTGGAGTAGCCCTAAGTCGATTTAGGGCTACTCCAGGTCTACACTGGCTTAAGTTGACTTGAAAAAGTCAACTTAAGCCTTAAATCGAACTAAAATGAGGTTTAATAAAGTCGACTTAATTTTCATTAAGTCAACTTTATTTTCCTTAAGTCGACTTAAGCAACTTGCTTAAGTTGACTAAAGGAAACTGTAGTGTAGACGCAGGGTAAATTAAGCAAGCTTAAATCGACTTAATTTACAAGTGTAGACGCACCCTGAGTGATATAATTATGCCAATATAAATTGTTAGTGTAGACCAACCCTCAGATAGCAAAAAGCAGCCTGCATGCTCCCAGGGAATTCCTGGGAGATGTAAAGTCAGGGAAGCTAGCTTTAGACCACCTGCTCCTTGGTAGCAGTAGTGGCAGAGATGTAGCTGAAGCACCTACTGTTCTGGTGGTTTTAGGCTGGTGGAATGTTTCCTAGGGGAACACCACTGCTGGCTTAATTAAAGTCCTGCTTATATTTGAGGAATCTGGAGTGGTCTTATTATTAGAGCTGGTTAGGAATTTTCTGATGAAACAGGAGTTTTGTCAGAAAAGGACAATTGGTTGAACCTGAAAAATCATGGAAATGTGTCAGGTTCAGTGAACATCTGAAAAGCCTCTGGGATCTGTGGTGCTGAGCCTGCCCCAGAGTCATGTACTACAATGCTCCCAACTGACTGCAGTTCAGGACATAGCTTCCCACTCCACATCAGGCAGGCTCAAAACCCTCGGAACTCCAGTTTCGTCTGGTGCTCTCAGGGCTACTAGGCTCCCTGCCTTGGAGCTGGGAACCTCCAGCACAAAAGCTTCCAACTAAGCCATGATTTCCAGGGCTTCTGGTGTCCTGGCTCCTTCCCCTTCCCCTATGGTCAATGGGGAGCCCTGGAAGCCTCAGAGCTAGGGCTTCCAGGCTCAATTTTCTTTCATAATTTTCTAAACAAAATATTATTTCAAAATATTTTTAAAATTTATTTCCCCTCCCTCAGAAAGTTTCAAATTCTATTTTTTTTGTTCCAAAGCAGAATTATTTTTTTTCTCTCTCGTCCTCCCCCACTTCCACCCGGAATTTCCTGTGGAATGGTAATTCTAACTTTTGACCTGTTCAAATAATTACATTGATTATTATATCAGTGCATATTTCTCGGATATGGAGAGTCTTAGGGTACTGTAAGTATGAAACAGAGGCCAAACCCATCCAGTCCCAGGAACTGGAGAATGGGAAGGTGGCTTACAAGCCATCTTGCCTCCCTTCTTGGGTCCTGCTACAAGTGAAGCTCAACTGCTCCTGAGTGTCTGGCCCACAATGTCACTATTAAAAATCTTTATTCATAAGATAAGGAACAAATAAATGACACAATGCAAGAAACCTATACCCAGCAAGTGAAGTGCAAATTATCTTGGGTACTTACATTTCTTGCCCTAGGAATAGGGAGACTAACAATGAGGTTCCCATTTATATATATTTAAGGTAAAATTAGCAAGTTACACAATAAACTATAATAGTGATGGCCTGAACCAAAACCCAAGGTCTGGGTATTTTCATTTTTGGGGGTGCTTGTAATCCAGATTTTACACCCTGAGTCCACCATTCTGCTTCTTTATATTGTAAGCAATCAGGGAGCCAGACCATGCCTTCCTTTTTGTTATAAAAAAAACCTTAACTACTGGAAACAAATACTGGATAATAAATTATTTCCTTAGAAATTGAAGACACCCTCTTGTCATAGGAATGTAGGAATTGCCAGGTTGGATCAATTAATCTAATCCAGTATCTCGTCTCTGATACTAACCAGTACCACACACTTCAGAGGGAGGTATAAAAACCCCATGGTAGGCAAAAAGTAATACTGTGCCTTTAAAATATAATATAAAATGTAATACTATTCCTTTAAAATATCTATTTATAACATTACTGGCAATCTTGCATTTGGACATTTACTGATGCATTTAATGTGACCTAGGGTTAATGGCCTTCTACTTTACTTCAGGAAATTTATTTCAGGCTATATAGATACTAATGTCCAGCAAACACCCTTCACCTTGTACATTAGTGCTTAATTATAACCATGGAGCCAGACCCTCAACTTCTTTAAATTGTCATAATTGCATTGACTTCAGTAAAGTTATTATGATTTACACCTGCTGAGGATGAGACGTATGGCTTGTTGTACTGTAGTGCCCATGCAGTGGTTGAGACTGGAAGAAACCAGTAACGTGCTTCAGAGCTATAGGAGTTAGAATTTATTTTCTAGATTAGTTTCTTCCCCCATCCCCTCAGCTCCCCACTTTTTGTGAGCTATAATAAAACATCTACCAATAGTAAAGATGATTTATTTTTACTATGTCTGGATTCCTTTCTCTTATTTAGTGATAGGATTATTGTTTGATTTTCAGCAGCTGGTATTTGACTTTCTCTGAGTTTGTCAATATTTAAAGGTAAATATTTCATTACTTATCTAAGATTCACAATATTAATCTATTCTGCTGTGGATTTAAGCAATAGTTTCATCATTATAACTGCTTTCCTTTTCAATTGCATTTCTGTATGGATTAACATTTAGAAAAATGAAATGAAATTTAATTATAAAATGAAATCTTAAACCCCCCATTTTCTACCTAGGCCATTTGCCATTATTGTACTATGGTTGGAACATTGCACGAGTCACTTCAGTGAACTATGGGTGAAACAATTTCAAAATTATCAGCTCTTCTTTCTAAATTTCAGGGCATTTTAAGGGACTCTCTCACTTTTGCAAAAAAAAACCCAAAAAACCAAAAAACCAAAAACATTTTTGCTTTAGAGACAGCTTTATCTGCAAAAGCCCTCTTGCAATATCCTATTCAAGGACATAGATAACTTCCTTGGGTTGCTTAAACTCTCTTTGGTCTTACGCCTGAAGTTCATAGAATTATGTACCACACACTCACACAATACATTAAAGCAACATTACTAGGGTTGCAAAGTAAAACCCTCATATTACAGGAAATACTAGAATTAGGTCGGCTAGTGCTACCTTAGGCCTCCTTGTGCTATGATACAGTCTTTAATAACAAGATCATGTACCATTTTTCCAGAGGTTCTGCCTCATTCTATGCATACAGAAAACAGTGCTCAATTAATGAGCAGCTATTAAATATTTAATTTAATTTGTAGCCATAGGCCTTATTTACTGTATACTAATGAAACCCAGCTATAAATTCTGAATGTATGGGCCAAAAAGCCCAGGCAAGACAATCTCCCTGCTCTCACTTCAGCTGCCTGGACATGGACTACAGTAGCTCAGAGCTTCAATTGCAGGGAGTTTTAACCTTGATCTCTACTAAGTGTGTCAACTATGGGGGTTTTGGTTTTGTTTTGTTTATGAAAGGCTTATAAATTGGCCAGATTTTAGTGGATTTTCACAGGGAGGACAAAACTCACATTCCTGACATAGAATCCTTCTTCTCCCCTGACTCTTTTAAAACATTGGTGTGCTAAAGATTTTCAAAGAAAAGGTCACCACATTTTTTTAACATGGACAAAACATATTTTGTCATAGTCTTGTGTTCGGAAATGGGTAACCCATTTTTGGCAAAAGATAATTCTCTGTATTATAAAATTGGAGGCAACAAAGACGAGTGTGAGTCCAAATCCAAATCCTGAACATAGTCACTGAATGATCCTGAGAAAGTGTCAATCTCAATGCAGAGATTACTTTGCTCTTACACTTCACCATATTTACTTTTTTGTAATACATGAGAAAATACATATAGGAGAAGAGTGGTGGAGGGGAAGGCAAATACAAGAAAATTTCAGGTGTTAAATTATGACTACTCTTCAAATGATAGCTTCAGAAATGGAAGTAGTAGTCATTTGGACACAGAAATAGCCAAATACTGTTTGATTCCTGTAAAATATTATTTACAGGCAGATGGACTGGATTTTTAGGCCCAAATCTTGCAAAAGAAACCATACATACATGATGAACTTTAATGCATTATTTTATTTTATTTGCCAAAAGGTAAATAACATTTGAAAATGAACCAAGCAGGCCTCTTTGATAAATGCATGTGTTACTTAGTTTGGAGAAGAAAGGGTGTTTTATAATTAAAATATCAATTCAATCAACTGAGGAAGAATTTCATAGCAGGCATAGTCATTTTCTAAGAATATGTTTAATGAGCATAATGAACGGTGTCTTTAACACAATGCAGAGTTGAAACCCTGTCAGCTGATCTCTGATCTTTGACTGCAGTTCTGAAATGGATTAAAGGTCAAGAAAGACACACATCTAGAGACTCAGACTAGAAGAATGCTTTAGAAAGGGACTTCAGATGGAAAACATGGAGGGACAATGGTATTCCTTAAACCGAATGAATGGAGTAAAACTCAGGTCTTCTGTCTGGAAATGTGTATAGCTCCCACCTCATTTCTACCAAGACACAGTCAGGGACATAGATATGACTATCTAATTCATTTTCTTGTGGGACTCCAATGAATGTAGAGCAGAGAATCCACCAGCTGGATCTCCCATCTGTGATGCATGAAGTGTCTGCTACTGGCTAGAAGCAGCAGCATGCTGAGCTCATTCCCAAGCAGATTTCCTGCATAGTGTAGCATTGCAATGCATTTTCAGCAACCAGCTACTTAAGATGTGCAATATCACAAATTAGCGTATCACTCAGAAACTTGCAAAATATGAAAGCACGTGAGTTCAAATCCCTGGGGAATTTCTCTTTGCTGTTAGTAGTTTTGGGTACAGGAAGGGATTGTCCAGGAAGTTTTCTAACTTTATTTACCATCGCTACAGAAAATATCTCCCCAGTTCTGTTAAATGATAATAGAATATGTTTTATTTAAATATTTTTGGACGTTGAGAGGGGGAAGAAGTGTGTGCATTGGGGGCAAAGTGTGGGTGTTCAGCAGGCTGTCTCTTTAGGGGGAGAACTCACCATTCTATCCCTAAGGCCAGCCCTGCTCCTGATCCAGCAGATGGGCCCCCCATGTTCCCTCCCCGCTCTGTGGTCAAGGGATAGAGAAAGGAGGAAGCCCTGACATCAGCCCACCTCCCCACCCCCATAGAAGCAACAGTGGAACAAGGAGTACCCTGGTGTGCAGTGAACACATTAAAATAATAATGTGTTAATTTGTTTTGAGTTAATCGCATGCATTAACTGTGATTAATCAACGGCCCTAAATTTAAGACTTTTAAGTGTTGGCTAAGGAATGCTAGATCTTTTATTTTAATTTTTAATACATCTTGTAAAATTGAGGAAGTTCCCCAGGACTAGAAGAAAGGCCAAGTTGTTCCAATATTTTAAAAATCTATATGGCGTATGCTGAGTAAACATAGGCCAGTTAGCTTGACAATGATCTGAGGCAAAATTATGAAGTGGCTGATGAGGGATTCAATCAATAAAGAATTAAAGGATAGAAATATAACTAATGTATAACATATATAACTAATATTACATGGTTTCATGTGACATTGGGCTTGTCACATGAACTTGATACCATTCTTTTGAGATTATAGGCTGCACTGAGTAGAGAAAGTTGGGCAGGAGAGAGCCAGTTTCAGCTTGCTGATGTAAGTTGCATAAATTCCACTCCGTTATATGCCTTGCTTTTCTTGACATGCCCATGTAATGTTTGCAATATGCTCTTCCTTCACGGGATGGTGGGGTCGACAGGCAGTTGGCAGAGAAGTTGCTGAGCTGCCTATAATAGCTTTGCATTAGCAGGGTTCCCCTCTGCAGGGGGAGTTTGCTGCTGACCTTATACTTCAGAACTTAGTTTTATAAGTGTTAT
This sequence comes from Pelusios castaneus, assembly GCA_007922175.1. Lineage (NCBI taxonomy): Eukaryota > Metazoa > Chordata > Testudines > Pelomedusidae > Pelusios > Pelusios castaneus. The sequence continues at coordinate 6,644,992 of ML685776.1, read as the reverse complement.
TGATAATGGAAATTTGCTTAGAAAATGCCAGCAAAGGGGTGATTTCTCAATTTCTTTGCATGGGCTAATGAAGTCTACAGGGTTTTTCCACACACTTTGATAGTGAAGTAGACCACCTTATAATTTCTAACCAATATTTTCATAAAGGTAAGAAACAGGGCATAGATATGTCTGTTAGTGCCATGGCCCAAGGATAAAGTTTAGAATTTGGAAATGCCAGGCTCTTAAAGCTTATTTAGTTAATGAAATAATTCTGTTTATATAAATCTTGGATGTTGGAGGTGAACTTTACTCTCAAATAATTAAAACCCATTTCACTATTTGTAAAAGGTACATACTAATAATCATAGCATTTCCTTTGAAGAACATTCCTGCCTATAGTTCCGGTCTCCTGGGTGATCCTATTTGTGTTTATCTCCATTAGTAATTGCTGTGTTGGGAGTGAGTGTATAATGCTCAAATCCACCTAACATTCCCTTGAATGTAACTGGAATAAATAACCTTAATCAATCCAGTCTACTGCTTTTTCTACTTGGAGTGAATCATACTCTGGATGACATGCACTGAGGGTTGCACTCAAACGACTCCAGTTTGGTCTCAGTGGATAAGGACAAACTTTAACTTATTCTAATATGAGGACTAAAATTTAGTAAAGGTTTTACAACCTGTAGTTGTTAATGAGATAGGTCTAGATATGCCACATTCATTTTCTTTATGGCATATTGTGATATCAGTGTGTTGGGTCAACGTAGTATCTCTCCTTTGAGTAAAACACTTTATCTTCCTTTCAAAATAGTGTGCCAGTTTGGTACTAAAGGCTAATAAAATTCTGCCATGAATCCATCTGGCATGGCACCTTTATCCAATGAAATATTTTTATCCTATTACTTTCTTTTTTCTCCTAGTACAAGCATGGCATTGTTCAGAGGATAATATACATAATTTTAGATTTTTTAACTGTTTTGAATGTGACTGTTATTAGGACACTAACAACTAGATAATGATTTGTAATAGAAAACAAATTCTTGCTTAATTTCCTAATTAGTCTCTATCATAATGCCCGTGGCCATTTAAACTGCAGAAATTACTACATTTATCTTTTTTAATCATCCAGACTAATACCTCATCCCCTATATTGCTTGTTTCATGGCAAAATCTTTAATGTAGCTCAGGTTTTGAATCATTCCATTTACTTAGTGTGCTGATTTCATCACACATTTTCCTGTTTTTTTTTAAAAACAAGTACCATTTCCCCCACATCTTTTAAGGGGTCGAGCTAGACTTTTAAAAAATTGAACTCTAAATTGAGGGAGAGAGAACTTTTTTATGCCATAAAGCTAGATCTTAAATCTGTTCTGAATACAGCAATTTCTAAAGAGTAAGACCTTGAGCCTGCAAACATTTGTGCTCATGTTTAAATTTACAACTGTGAGTAGTCCTATTGAAATTAATGGGACAACAAACAGTAATAAAGTTAAGCATATATAAGTGTTTACAGGATCAGGGCCTAAGTCAGTCTATTTCTGATAAGCCACTGAAGACTGAAAGGATGAACGGAGAAATTTTGTTCAGTGACAAGTATTTGTTTGAAAGTTAAATTCTGTTATCTAGCCAACACATAGATCTGGCTTTATCTTGATTAATAGATGTTCACAGATTAAGTGATTGGTCAGAGATTGTAGTTTGACTAATGAAATGCAATATAATACCTCCAGGGCTTATTGATTTAGAAATAAGTGTTGTGTAGTTCAGGTAGAATAGAAAGTTTACCCTTATTGGTTAGAGATAAAATGTCTCAAAGCATTAACAGCTGGAAAATATTACTCAAGGCTTTTGCTTAACCAGTTTTGAAAGGAGAGCTGAAGGACCCAAGAAATCTTGCTGTACTGGAAGAAGGACAGGGGACTGGATACGGTTTAATTAGGCTGCAGCTTTATTATTAGATGTCTGGACTACCTGGCAGAAAAAAATGTACAGTGCAGGTAACTCCATGATCATTTCAATATCTTTCTTGGGGGTTCCCAAGAGGGTACTTGGTCCTGCCATGAGTGCAGGGGACTGGATCTGATGATCTCTCATGGTTGTTTCAAGTTTCTATAATTCTAACTCCTGCCCTCCTTTTGCATCCTACCCCAGCCAACCCACTGCTGGGACCTCACCATCCCCAACCACCTAAAATGTAGGTTAAGGAGGATTGGAGGGATTAGCTACTTGCTGTGCCAGTCATAGGTGCCCTGAACGCCCCCCCCCTTTTTTTTTTCTTTAACAGACACTTCCTTTAAATCCTTTACTCAGCCATTTATCTAGTCACTGTATCCCTTCCTTATGAAATAGTTCAGTTGGACCTCTGTCCCACACTTGCACAATAAATTGAGACATCATCGCCTAATTTCCATTCCCTACTCACCCTAACAAAATCTCTCCCCCCTCACTCCCTGAACTTGCTCTAAGGAAGGTGGATCCCGCCTCCCACTGCCTTGGCTAGTCTAATGGTGAGGAAAAAATTCCTTCTTCCCCCTAAAAGAAAGGAATAGCAATGCCCACAGCAGGTCCTTCCAAACCTGGTATTTTGCCACTTACCTGGGTGGAAAGGTGAGTGCTTCTCCCCTGGTCTGGGGGCTTCTCCCATTGCTCTTGCCCTTTATCAACTACCTGCCCTCTGGTCCATAGGGGATGAGTCAATGTTGTCATGCTGAGCCGCTCTGCTTATGCAGCAGCATCTGAGCCTCTCTTTTCCCACCCTCTATAAAGCTATAATTCCTTTTCCCTGGCAAGCCAAACTATTGTTCACCCACTTAAGGTGCAACACAGTCACTTTGTTAGAATACAATTAAAATCTTCCACCATTTTAACATGTTATAAATTGTAGCTTTCGGAGCAGTGTCTTTAAAAACAAACAAAAAAATCCAAAGAAGACAGCTGCATCATATTAGGAGCATATTTGTTGATGAGAGTTACAAATAGAGGATCAAGTTCTTATGTTTAATACAGCCATTTTGTGCTGCACCACTGGAGTAATCTGGTCATGAATTTAGTTTAAACAGTCCAGGAAGGATTAGACAGTGGAAGAGTGAACATACAGGGGTGTAGATTTTAAAGGGGAAGTAGATACAAAAATGGGGCATTACAAACTGGAACATCCCTAAATCATGCTGATCCTAGGTCACATTCCTGTCGTCCTATGCCCAGCCACACTGGTTTTATTGCCTCTGGGGCCTTCATTTGCATCTCATGCCTTCTGGGTATGGAAGAATGGGGAATCAGCATTCAAACTGCAATGTATTGTACTTAGACTTGTAATAACTGATACAGCAATGCTGTAATAAAATATATATCTCAACATAGATAGATAGATAGACAGACGGATGGGGGTCAGATTCTGCTTTTAGTTATATTCAGGCAACTCTTGGAGTTGGTGAGGTTGCATGGATGTAACTGAAAGCAGAATTTGCCCAACCACTCTGAAGTGGCTCTCAAAAAAGATATTTCCTTTATAAAATTGTAGCATGAACTTAGTTCTGCAAAAGTTTCTAGAGACAAGCCGCCTGGGACTTCTTGCCCTCTTGGGCTACGTCTACACTGGCAATTTAAGTAGACTTAAGGACGCTTAAGTCGACTTAAATTAAGCCATGTCCACACTAGGCTTTCATTAAGTCGACTTAAGAAAATCCTTAAATCAACTTAATGAAAGCTTAAATCAACTTTAAGACAACTTAAGAGTGGTTAGGTCAACTTAACAAAGTGGACTAAGTCAACTTAAAGCTAAGTCAACTTAGTCTACTTTGTTACGTTGACTTTAATAAGGTCGACTTTAAGTCAACTTAAAGTCGACCTTATTAAAGTCGACTTAACAAAGTCGACTTAACTTTTCTAGTGTAGACATAGCCTTGCTCCCAACCAGGATTCATGGGGGATACTGCCCAGGCATCTTTCCTCTGGCAGGGAGATCCACATGCAGAGTCCTGTCAGGTTCCACGCTTCTGGTGGGGAGCCAAGAGCCTGGGAGACACCCATCCTCCCAGACAGGGGATTCAGTGCAGATGAGTTCCCAGAGGGGAGCAGGAAGTCCAGGCAGCAGCCCAAGCCAGGAAACCTGGCAGCAGCTGGATTGGTGAGCCAGGCTTTCTTATCCATTTCACAGGTCTAAGAGAGCCAACAGCTAATGTAGACAGCCAACAGCAGATATAAGGAATATACACAGACAATGTCACCCTAATTCATCATAAGCCCTGTGCCTCTCCTGGAGTTGGAGTCATTGTCACTCTCAGTGTAGTAGTGCACTTATATCTCCAGGAGAAAGACTGTAGTGTAGATACTGGCATAATTAAGTTGACACAAGCAGCCTTATGTTGACCAGGCCAGAGGCTGATACTGAATCCCTTTTATTGTAATTACATAAAACATTGCTATTATAATGTCAGTACCCCACGCGTGCCATTGCTGACCTGAAATCAATAGGGTGGCATAAGTGTCACTGGGTCCAGAATTTAGCCCTATGATTCCAGTGGTGAGAGGTTGTTTCAGATTCTGTTCAGATCTTTCTGCTGGAGCTGTCAACAAAATGCTAATTGTGGTAATAGAGTACAATACAGCTTTTAAATAGCACAGTTTTTACAGAGTATATATGAACATGTTTTTCAGTGTATAAATAATGAATAAGGCATTCAGAACATGTACATATTTTAGAAGCAATTTGAACAGATGGATTGGGTGAACTGCCAAGGTTTCCTTTAGAGCTTGAATATGTATGATACAAGGATTAGGCTTAGAATGACTTGTTATTTTAAAGGGTTGAAAATAATGGCACTATGAAAGGCACCCAGCATTCTACCATAGGGTCTACTGGATAAAATATTTAACAGCATTCTTTTCATCACCATTTAAAAGAGGGTTTTTATTTGTTTTGTTTTGTTTCTAAAAAATCTTGGAAAGTATAATAATGAACTGTAAAGGTGCCATCAGAATAATTTCTGCATATACGCTGAAACATGTATCTGCTTGGGATTCACTCAGATTATCTTTCTGTGTCTCTCACAGCAAATAAAATGGAATTAGTATTGCTCACCGATTGTTGAAAGGTGGGGAGAAGTTATAGGGACTCTGCAGTTATAGGTCAACTGCACCTGCACCACCTCTGTGGTCCTGTAAGCCTACGGTCATTCACTTTTATTCTTACAGCTCCTCAGCTGTCCCCTCTCTTCCACATCTCTCTCCTCCTGACTGGGGTTTGTCTAGTATGCACAATTCCCTTCCTTCACTGTGACATTCCCAGCAAGCCAGATTGCCTAAAAGGTCAGTGTCTGCTCTTTGCTTTCTCTCCAGAGGCTATGAACAGTGTAATGAGCCACCATTGTAAGTTCCACACTGCCCTTTCTAAGGAAGCACATTTATTCTTAAGGTGAAAGCATTACACAGAAAACATTAAAACAGTAAAAGAATGTACACATCAAACTTATGAGAGATCACCCCCAACTCCAAGAATGTCTCTGGTAGGTGAACAGTCCTTCATACCCCACACAAGGTTTTTCTGTGGTTAAAAGCTCATAACAACTGTAGTTCAGAAGAACACTAATGAATCAGTCTTTCCTTTATACATCTTGCTACTTTGATCCTCAGACTTTAGGAATAGGTAATCAGCATACAATGACCCTCTCTTCAGGTCATAGCTTCAAAAGGCTGAGTATTTGCATAAGCAAAGAGGGTACCTTTGCATTCACCTTCCCCATTAGAAATTTCCTGGGAAACTTACTTCACTTTGTTTTTTCACCAGGGCAGGATCAATGAAGGGGCTATAGAGACTAATGCTCCAGGCCCTGTCCTAAAGGGGTGCCTCAGGCTCCAGCCGCTAAACCCCCTACCTGATCTGGCTCTAACTGCCACTTTGCTCAGTGCCTGTGGGGCTTGGAGGTGTGCTGAGAGGACCCCTGCCCTGCTGATGCTGGGCAGGGGAGAGGCAGGGCCCTGGGGCCACAGCCCTGGGGGACTGCACTGGAGGCCATGTCTTGTAACATCTCACCCCACCCCTGGGAGCAGACTGGCCAAGTGGGGCCAAGGTGGGAGTGCCCTCTGGCCCCAGGGCCTCCCCAGAGACAGCCCACCTGTAGGCTGGGGGTAGGGCCCACGGTGTGGGGCAGCTGGGGCCTCCAGGCCAGTTAATCCATCCCTGTGTGTCATAACAGTTCATTTGCGTCTGGTGCAGCATTTCAAATAATCCTCCAACTCTCATAACTTTCTGTGGGTTTGCACTGGTCATGTGACACACAATTCCGCAACAGTGCATGAACTTTACATATTTAATTCAGTAGACTCCAAAAGCTACCTCCACTTAATTCAAGAAGGCTTTTTTTCCAAGGATATTGCAGGTAATTGTCATGTCTGTCACAGATCTGAGCTCAGTGCTTTACCGCTGCTCAGAGCCAGCAGCAGCTGTAAAGATTTGTGTCTGTTCCAAAGCTGGCTCCTTGTTACCTCTTTCACATACAGTAAGCTGAGCTTTGGCACAGGAGAGTATCTGGCCAATATAGTTCATATTATATAATATTTTGCAAATTACAATATAAAATACCCAGTTTATGTTAAAGAAAATGTATTTTGTAATACATAAATGATGAGCATCAGCATGGCTATGTCTACACTTACTAAAGTTAGTTTGAATTAGTTAATTCAAACTAACTAATTTGAACTAATTGTAGTTAGTTCGAATTAACTTAATTTGAACTAGCAAAATTTAGTTCGAACTAAGCAACTGCCATTCATGGCACTTGCTTAGTTCGAATTAGCAAATTGCATTGAGTTCAATGGCTGGTTAGTTTGAACTAAGCAATTAGTTTGAACTAACATGGCCACATTGGTTAATTCGAACTAACTAGTTCGAATTAACCCTTAGTTCAAATAGCATATTTGAATTTATTAGTTCGAATTAAGGAAGCCCTTAATTCGAACTAATGAAAGCCTAGTGTAGCCATGGCTTTAGTTAGTTCGAATTAAGCTTCCTTAATTCGAACTAACTTGCCATTCCTGGAAGCTTTGCTGTGGCATTAAATTGCACCTTCCTCCTCCCTACTCAGTACCCCCGATGGGGAGCAGTTGGAGTGGGTCATGGAACACCTACACTATGTCTGAGGAGCAGTGGTTGAGAAACACTGATCTAGAAACAGGACTCTAGCTTAGATAGGAGACTCCTCCCTGGGCCCCAATTGGTGGGATACCAGAGCTTTTTGTTGATTTACTGCCCCTACTTAAGCGGGAAGGAGAAACAAGAAGTTGTCTATACCAGGGGTTCTCAACCTTTTCAGCATGAGACTGGGATTGGGGAGAGGGGAGGTGGTGTGGGTCCAGGGGAGTGGCTGATTCACCCTGGGCCTTGCCAACCCTTAAGATGGTCCTGGTGTAAAGATACCTATCTTTTATACAAATCAAATTTACGCAGGGAAAAAAAATGCTTCTCTCCTAAAGACTTGATTTTCTGCAGTGCCTAACATATACCACTTCCATTCACTTTAGTGGAACACGTGGGTGTTTAGAATTTCTGAAAATCAGGCCCTAATTCTCACAGGCCTATGTTTGGATAAGTTAAATATGCAATTCTCAGCATGCATGACCTGCAGTCTCATTTCCTTTTGAGGATTGCTGGGATGGCCTCTGTAGTCCACTATGTCATCTGCCAATCTGTGGCCAAACACTAGTATGAACTTAAAAATTCTTGGAGTACCAGTGATAGTGGTAGGATGTGTGTGTGTGTGTGTGTGTGTGTGTGTGTGTGTGTGTGTGTGTGT
>ML685776.1:6620425-6637207 GCA_007922175.1 Pelusios castaneus | reverse complement strand
GTGTGTGTGTGTGTGTGTGTGTGTGTGTGTGTGTGTGTGTGTGTGTGAGAGAGAGCACACATTCACATAGATAGGATCTTTTGGTTTGTAGATAGAGGCACTTCCTTCAGAATTAAAATGGAGCCTGTCTTTCACTGAGCCTAATGGTTTGTTAAGCTTGGCTCATATGGAAGCTGCTCTTTTCATAGCTTGTACCAGCTATTATTACCTGTGCATTGTCCCAGATGCAGGAGAAGAAAGACAAGGGATGTGGTTTAATTAGCTGTAACTGTTACCTCATTAAAGTCATTAATTCATTAGCTCATCTGGGAACTATCTGGCAATAACCTGTGCAGCATTCCTTCCTTGGAGTACAGCTACACTTGGAGCTGGGAGTATAATTCCTATTTTGAGGAGAAATACCCTTGTTCGTTCTGACTGATCTAGCATCCTAAAACTAGAATATAGCCATGAGAACAGGAGCAGTGGGAGGGGCTGTACTCTATTTAGGAGCCTCAATCCATTCCGCAGCTTTTTTTAAGGGATGCCTTCCATAAATATACTTCTAAATCTAGTTTACCAAGAAACCAGAACCCTATGGAATGACCCCCTATACACCTCCACTGTACACGTGCCAGAAATAGACTCCAGTATGTAGCTTGGCTGCATTCACATCACACCCAGTTGGATTCCCAGACTGATAACAGTTCTCTCCGAAATAGCTGCCAAAAATATCTGTTCCTCAGTCGCAGAGTTGTATCCCACAATCCCTGAAGGATTCAAGTCCCAAATGTGATTTTTTTTTAAATGACTAAGTATCCATCCTTTCCATTTTCAATGCTTCACACATCTTCTGGCCTTGTCAACCTGTAGAGGCCAGGTGTGGCATCTGGCCATAAATTCTACTGCAGCATTTCAGACCAGTTCACAGTCATAGCTGGGAAGAACTTCTGGATCTGCCCTGATGATTAAGTCAACCCCTTTACAAAATACTACATAGTTTTCATCCAGAAATACAACAATAATTTCAGATGGGTGCTTCCTGGCTGCTAAAGTATCAGCAAGGCACACACTGGTTCCAGATCACATTCTTTCTGTCATACCCCTTGAAATCACCTCACAGCTGTGCTGTGAACTTCCAAGTGCTTGCTGACCTAAGCATTGGTGGAAACCTGAGACCCAATTGCTCTTCTCCCCTCAGTGCATTCAAATTAATTTCATGTCCAATTCTGATATCCGTTTTTGTTTTCAAGGAAACCCTAATGCATTGGTCCAACACTCAGGAATTGTCCAACACTCTGTAAATCCTTCATATCTTAATTTGCTCTTAATAATAGGCATTGATAATTGGGTCTCGCTGTGACTCATGATTGCCAACTGTAAAATATTCATCTTGTGGGCACCACCCAGCATGTGAAATTTAAAACGGCCAAGCTTGTAGTTCGTGCAAAGTAATTTTCCAGCCCTTCTCTCCATCTTGCACAACCTTGCCAGTTGATTAAACATACCAGATGGAGCTGAGTTAAGCTTGTCTCAGATGGAAGCTTCTCCTTTCATGTCTTACCTGTGTATTAGGTTTACCCTCAGTATGTGGTTGTATGGATAGAGAGCTGCTGGCTCTGTACTACATATTCCTGTGGAGTTTGGCACGTTAAATCTTATATTTGGATAGTAATGCAGAAACAAGGAAAATAAATTGGCAATGACTGTAAAAATAATGATGTTAACAACTTCTCTGAGCATACAGTGCTCCCATGTGATAAACTACATTTTTTTTGTGTGTGTGTCCCAGCAACTGCTTTCAAAAGGAAATGCTCCCTGATTTGGGGAGAGTTTATTTTTTTCTCTATCAATTGAACTCCTATTATTTCTTTACAAAGCAAGCTGAGGGCTTCTCAATGCTGCCAACATATAATGAACTACAGACTCAGTTGGGAGATGTATCTGTGGTTGAAATTGAAATCAGAGAAGCATCTGCAGGCCCGTCCACTTCACCTCATATGTCTCTACAGTGCTCCACATACAGAATGCTCATTGGCCTGTCAACCTATGCGCTGGAATAGCAAGACATTTTTGCATATAGCTTTCTCTCTTCAACTATTGCCAAGTAGTTGCTTGAAGGAGCTAAGGGAGAAACAGTTTCTAGTTAATTAAAATAGTAACATTTTGAGGTAAGAAAGATGATGGTAGATTTTCCCATAAACAGTCATCAGAACTATGGTTGACATAGCAACACTGCAGTATACTACCTTTTCTCCCTCATTTGATTGCCATGATGTAAGGCATGTATGCACAAACACTGTGCAGTAATTCAGTAATTCAATCTAATGATTGCTCCATTCTGACTTTTTAAAGGAAAAATATCCTAGAAGATACCTGGATCATACCAGAAAGCAACACAACGAATACCTCAGATAAATTAATATTCTTCTTCACCTGCCTGATTTTCTACGACATATTTGGTATTCTTGGTATTTTTGATAACACCAAAGGATTTGAATTAGAATCAACTTGGTTTTATTATGTTTATATAAAATAATACAGGTCAAATTCTGCCTTAGATATACATGCCCAGCTATAATTGATTTCAACTGGAATTTTATTTGTGTACTTAAGAGAAAATGTAATTAGCAATATAGCCTAATATATAGTTGAAGTATTCTTCGTTTCTCTATTGTATATTTACTGTATTTAAGATTATTTTATTTTATTTTCTATTTACTGAATTCAAAATTCATATTCAACTCAGTTTTCATAGCATTTTCTGAGAGTATATTGGAAAAGAGGAAATAACACTGTAGCACAATACATCCCACAGAGAAGATCGTTTTTGACATCTATTTTTAGGGTTTCTCTATATTGCCCCTCAGTTTGGATTATGGGGATGTGAATTACAGTGCATACCAAAATGCTGAGCTGTCACCCCCCTGTGTGGATACTGCAGGCACAAATTAACAGGCACCTAGTTTGTATTAATGTAGTCTTGTTTGAAGAGCTCAATGATAACGCAAATGGTACTTTTTAGTTTGTGTCCACATGGAGTTACTGTGAAGCACTTTGATGTGCACTGTAATTCACATCTCTGTAGTCTGAACTGCTGGGCACCGTAGACCTAGCTTTATAAAATGTATTTATGTTATAAGCTAGTAAAATGGTAGTTTATCTCTATCACAAATATTTTAGTGCACTCTCTCCACTAACTTTATTCGTACATGACGTGACTTTGGGGAGCGTTGTCAATACGCTTTTTGAAAGATTAGGTGCTCAGGAGTACCTGAGTACCACTTACGTTAATCCCTGGCAATGACACTCTTAGTCACGTCATCCACCCTGCCCAAAACTACGCCCCCACCATGCTCCCAACCTCTGCTGCCAGTGGCCTGGCTCCCAGATTGGATCCCCCCACCGGCCTCTGCTGCTGTCACCAGCACCAAGCTGGATCTGGCCCCTGATGCCTCTGGCCCTGGGCCGGATCCAGCCCCGGCGCTGGCCCTGGCTCCCAGGCTGAATCTGGACCCCAGTCTCTGTTGCTGCTGCCATCTGGTGGCCCTAGGCCGCTCCTGCTTTTGGCCCCGCTGGTCCCAGGTCCTGAATCCTGGGCCAGCTCCTGCATTTGGCCCTGCCAGTCCCTGGCTGGGGCCAGATGCCGTGACCAGCCTCCTCCCCACCCAGTTTGGGGCCAGCCACTGCAGACCCTTACCTGGGCATCAGCTACATGCTGCAGAAGAGGAGACTTAAAAGAGCCGACGCATCTCTTTGCGCCTGTGTTGCTGGCTCGGGACTCGGGGCACTGACTTGGACACTCTGGGCTTGTGCCCCTTTTTTCAGCACTAGTGAAGCTCCTGGAGTAAACCCTGAGGCCTGTCTGTGTTCGAGGCCGAGGAAGGTATTTAATACCTAACCCAGAGCCACTGTAAGAGAGACACTCAGTGATACCCAGGTGGGAAGGGGGGGGAAGGGGAAGTGGTGGTGGTGGTGGTGAGGCTGCCCTGTCCCAGCCAGAGCCAGGCTGCCTGGCTGCTGCAGGGGACCAGCTGCTGCCACACTCTGGGTAACTGCAGGGGAGGCACAGACCCCCCTCCCCAGGGCAGGTGGGGAATGGGGCCATAGGGCAGGGAAGCAGTGTGAGGGGGTGCAAATGTGATGTCTGATACCGAGTACCAAACAATTTCTGCTGGTACTCATTGGAGAACCGGATCTGAAAAATTATGTCAACCCCTGCTAATAGTTATCCTGGGATTGAGTCATATACCTAGCGTTTTTTCTGTCTCTCTCGGCTATATGCAATTGCATATATTTTTGTGCACCTACATTATAGAAGCAAATACACAATGTGTACTTGAAGATCAGGTATTGATATGTGCACACATGGAATTATATGTATCTGTCTGGTCACAGCTTTTAAAGTTGCCATTGCTCAGCTAATGTGTATATGAGGCCGCAAGAAGATTGTACTCATACTTGCTGAGTTTTACCAAATAATTTTGAATGAAGTCCCACTATTTTAGTCATATGAGGGCACTTTAAGCTGCTTTGCTTTGGTACTGGGTGAAGATTTATCCTGTAATGAGGAAATTAAAGTGTAACTGATGAAAAGAGAGAGAAATGTTACTCAAAGTGATGTAAACATACTAAATAAGTCTACAAGTGAGGCCACTTTTCTAATGAGTACAATAAATACCCACAAGATTACTGCATATGTCTCTGGTAAAGCAGATGTTTGGCTGGCAATTTAACACTGTTTCCTTGAGAATAAGTGCATTTGTGATGTCTATACAAAGGGCAGTGGATATTTATTTAGCCTCAGCCTAATGATACCAGTGTATGGCTCTCTGTGTCTCCTGCTGATAAATACAGTGATTTCTATCCTGTGACTACATTTGTGATTCAGTATCTTAAAAGTAGGATCATTCAGGTGAAGCATAACAAAAAAAGCTATTTGGAAGTGAGTTAAATTTTCCTGGTATTCTGAATTTCAAATGCCAGCTGTCATCTATGAAAAGATCCTGGGTGAAGTTTCTGAGGCAGATAGGTATGAGAAACGATGGTTAAGGAGATGATGAAGACATGCTAGGCACCAGCATTAACTGAAGAGTATAAATGTTGATTTTTTTTTTCAATTGCTTAATTCCCTTCTCATGTCTTGGCCCTGGTTTTCTTTCATTTGCAGCTTGAGGCATGAGATGTTAATTATGTTGTATGATATGGTTGTTAATAGTCAAATCATGACTATTAATAGGTAGCACTGTATTTCATTTCATTTCAAGGTCTTATCCCAAAGTGCTCTTGGCTCAGTTCACCTATTGTACAGCTCTAGGTACAACAACAGTGCAATATAAATAAGAAACAATAAGAGATTACTTGAGTAATTTATAATGGAAAAAAAATTGAATCATTCTAAATTATGTTCTTCCAAATTTACCTTCTCCTCCCACAATGAAGATTTAAAGCAGGACTGTTACAGGAAGATTGATGAGAGAATGTGTCATTTTGAGACTCTCGCAAGTTCTTTCCTATGCTTCTGGAGATGTTAAAAAAATATTATCTCCTAATGTATTGTTGTGGGAAGAGATGAAGGAAAATGTCTAGTTATTCCCTACAACAGTGGTTTTCGAACCACAGGTCGGGACCCAGTACTGGATTGCAGACCCTCAGGTACTGGTTCGCGATGCCCCCTTCTGCAGCCGCCAAAAGGCTGGAATGCATTGCTCAAAAATGTAATTGTTGGGTCGTGGGCATAAATTATTTTTTTCCAATGGGTCCATAAGAATAAAGTTTGAAAACCACTGCCCCAGAAAGTATGATATAGGACAGTATACAAATATTTATGTGAAATACACAAAGTGAGAGGCTGAGGCTATGTACACATGAGAAACTTGTCCCGCAATAAGTTATTGTGGGACAAGGAAAGCGCTATAAATATAGCACTTTCTCGTGTACACACGTGCTGCTTCTATCGCAAAGGAGCTGAGCTAGGGGGCTGCAGGACTTCGGGTGGCAGCGGGAGCTACGGCACCTGCCCCTGCCACCACCCGAAGCCCCGGGGCTGAGCTGGGGGCTGGCCCGAACCGGCGTGGGCAGCCGGTTCCGGCCAGTCCCCTAGCTCAGTCCAGGGGAGCTGCCAAACCGGACAGCTCCCAGAATACTTAATTTCACTGCTCTGCTAGAGCAGTGAAATTGACATATTTGACAGCTCCAATGTCCCAGAGTGGCGTCGATTGGCACTCTGGGACATTTCCGGAGGCTGTCTATTGCGCTAAATGAGTACACACGAGCATTACCGTGGAACAACTGTTCTGCGGTAATGCTACCACTCTCGTTTTGAGTGGTTTAACTGTTGCACAGCAAGAGGGTGTTGCCGCGCAACAGGGAAATTGATCGTCTGTACGCTACTGGCTTTATTACGTGGTAAGGAGCCTTACCGCACAATAAAGTGATCGTGTGTACATAGCCTGAGAATGAATTTTGAGAATCTGTCATCTCTTTTATCAAAGTGCTTGCAGTTTTCACGGTTGGGTACATAAGAAAGTCAGTTTTATATCCAGAGCAATTTAACAGGTTAAATTAATTCTTCTTCTTTTTTTTAATTGTTCAGGGTGTTTGTGGTAAGAGCAAGAATCTAGCTAGACCCACTAGCTTTTGCCAGTTCTTATTTTAAATATTTTTAGTAGATCTTCAGCCTCATCTAACTTCTGCCGACTTTGAAAGGAAAATAAAATATCAAAAATAAATAAATCATCACTGTTCTACAACTTCCAAGTGACCTACCAGACTCTGAACACTTCTTCGTGCTCTGTGATCCTTGTAGTGTGGTCGTAAAATCTTACTATGCTCCAGTAACTGGCGTTATGCTCAGCTGGGAACTTAATTCAGCTTTTTTCCTTTCTCTAACCTTAACTGATGATATCTGAATTACAAAAGGCTCCAGCAGACTTTTGACTCTCTTCTTCCCTAACCAGTTTCAGCAGTTCACTGCTCCTTACTGGTGGACTTAGAGAATCTTTTTATTATCAGATGTTCCTTAAAGTTCCTTCCTATTTTCCTCTTCTTTTTTTAAGCTCCTCCATTTTCTCAAGAGCTCCATGCCACGAACACATTTATTCCTTCATTTAGCCACTGAAAAAGCATCTCAAATGATTCTGTAGTGCTCTGAGGCTCTGTTTGTTCCTGGATCTTAGAACCTGAGCACAAAGCTTTTGCGCAGCAGAATAGAACATGGTTATTTGAACATGACAGTCATTTAAAGAGAAACAACCATGAGAAATAATCCATTTTCTAAGACCAGAAAGATATTAACTATCTTGATGAACTAATCACCTACTTAATACATGGGCTCTTGAGATTTAACTTCTCATTTTCTTTCCCCAAATTCCCCCCAACTTCCCAGTATCTGATTCCAGCTGTAACATTTCTCTTTGCAGGCTTAGAAGCCCAAGGCATTAGATCAATTGGTCTATCTCTGGGTTTTGTTTTAAGAGCTAATACTTCGTACTGAATCCCTTTTCCCCAACAAGGAAATTTTATACATATCAAGCAAGGGTTTACTCTTTCAGAAACCCTAAGAATTTTTGAGAAATTAAGAAAGAATAGGGAAGTTGGGGGGAGAAGCTTGGAAATGAAATGCCTGATGGGGGATATGATAGAGTTCTATAAAATTATGCTTGGTCTGAGGAAAGTAAATAAGGAAGCATTATTTACTCCTTTTCATAACATAAGAACTAGGAGTTACCAAATGAAACCAAATAGGCACCAGGTTTAAAACAAACAAATGGAAATATTTCTTCACTGTTGAACCCTTTGCCAGAGAATTTTGTGAAGGCCAAGACCATAATAGGATTCAAAAAAAGAATCAGATAAGCCCATGGAGGGTAGGTCCATCAATGGCTATTTCACTGTGCAGGGATGCCAAATCATGCTCTTGAAGTGTCCCTAGTCTCTGTTTACCAGAAGTTGGGAATTGGAGATGGGGTGAATCACCTGATGATTTTCTGTT
Source organism: Pelusios castaneus (assembly GCA_007922175.1). Lineage (NCBI taxonomy): Eukaryota > Metazoa > Chordata > Testudines > Pelomedusidae > Pelusios > Pelusios castaneus. Next base: position 6,629,235 of record ML685776.1, on the reverse strand, counting down.
CTGTTCATTCCACCTGAAGCACCCGGCTTGTTGGTTTTTTTGTGTGTCCATAACTACCTTGTACTGTAGTGTTTAGAAAGTGGATCCTGTGTGGAGTGTTCCAGGCTAAAGGTGACCATGGAGTGGAAGAGATTTCAACAATTTCACAATCAGTGGCATAAGACCATTGAAGTAAACTGAATTGTACATACTTACAGCAGTTGTGGATTTACCCTTAAAACTTAATAGTATACACCTTTTTTAAAAAAACAGGCATTTACTATTGTTCAAGCTGCTGCATAAAAATAAACAACATTCAAATAATGTTATTGTGAGAAATGCAAAATTCAGTCTGTCCTTTCTTGTTTGGGGTTGTTAAATGTACTTTTAACAGCGTCAGTTAAGGATACATTTTGAAAGCAGTGTGCTGTTCTAAATTATGTTATTGGGCTAATGTTATTGGGCTAAAAGGACTCTTTATCTGACACAGTATGGCTATTCTTATGTTAGACACAATGCATCTGAATAAGATGAGCATATCATTGAATTTACAGTGGATGGCAGACCATTTTTTAAGTCTTCCAGAAAGTGAATAACTACAGTTAACTCTCTTGATCCTTAAGGTACTGTGGCAAAGTACCCTCCTGGGGTTTTGCCGAACAGCAAATGTCTCCCTTGGTGGTAGAGGTCTGAGGCAAATCTGTCCCATCTTGAACGAAGCTTTGGCTTTTTCCCTCAGCACCCTTTTCTCTTGTGGTGTCCAGGACAGGCCTTGGTTTCGGGCCTGTCGGGCACCCTTCAACCCTTAGGGAAGGTGAGTGGTTCCAGACCACTTAGCTAACACAGAGTCCAGGGAAGTACCTTCTTGTGACTCCTTCCCAGGGCCGTCGAGGCAATAGCAAAGTCCTGGAGAATCAAGGTCTCATTGGTCCTTCTTGCAGGCTGGGGCCTGCATCTCCCTTCTCTGCTCCCCAGCTGGGGAGAAGTACTGTCTCCTAATTCTGGGGAAGTCTCAAACCTACTGGAAGTTTCTTTCTTCCCCCCCTTCCTCTAGCAGAGGCAGGCATTTTGTAGACCTGGAACAGTCCTTAATTGGATCCAGGTGCCTCCAATTGACCTGCAGTACCCTCAAGATATTTATTGAAGATGCAAGTTTGAAGTCAGGACATCCAAGAAAGCCCCAAAGTTGTATTAACTTTTGGGTCTATTATAGATTGTGCGCATGTTGGTATGTCTTTCATTTCATGTCATTTTTATATCTTAAGTCATATCTTATTTAAGAAAGGGGTGCTTAAACTGTATTATGCAGTGTTCTGCAGAAGAGAAAATATGTGATGCTCACAAAAATTTAGTTTCTATATCCTCTCAATATTTGTAACCTGGAGTTTCTGCCTATTTCTGATGAGATCACCTCTTAAATGTTTGATTATCCCAATGGGGCTTAGGCATGTGATACATGGCTGTGGCCATGCTGACTGGCAGATTTTTAGGGGACTTTATTGGTGGAAACACATGCATCTAGAGAATCTGGGTGCCTAAAAGGTTGGATGACAACTGAGCAGGGGTTTTGAAGATTTGGATTTTGGACCTTATCCCTTATAACATAGTTAGACATCTAAATCACTTTCTATCCTAATGTATATTAAAATATTATTTGGCCTGCTTTTAAAATCTAACATTAATAATTTTCCCTATTAAAAGTAACATAAGGATAATGATACATTAGCTTCCTACTCACTGAAACATATTATGCAATACTTGATGTGGGTGCTTATCCCATCTCAATCAATCAATCAATCAATCAATCAATCAATCAATCAATCCCCACAGCTTTGGCAATTCACACTACAACCACATCTCATCAAGTCCATATAATGTGGAATATAAATGAGGATTATCTTTAACTACTGATTTCTGAATAGATAATCTGTTATAAATTCCCACTCCTGGGTCAAGCTTCAGTACAAAAAGCAAGATAGGAACTTTTCAGATGAAAAATTTAAGCCATCAGTTTGAGCAGGAGGCATCATGAGCCAACCATGCGGTAGAACTTAGAAGCACTTAATGGTTCCAGCTCTCAGCTCATATCTAAAGAGAGGTAGTACTCTCATATGTACAAATTAAATTGAAAAGTATAATGACATAAGAATTTCAAAACCCATAGTTCTGAGGAGAGGAGGGTAATGATGGTCTGTCATAATATATATCTTCAGAGAGGAGCAATTAACGTTATTTCCTCTTCACCAAAAAATAGTTGTCAGATTCCCTGCTTAGCAACTAAAAGGCTCCAGGGATGGTTCAGTAACACAAAGATATATATGGCAACGTTAATAAGATATAGAAACAGGCTGTAGTCAGGAGCCTCATCAAACAGATGGCTCCTAGTGTGAGTTTGAGAACATCATTGACTGGTTAACTCATCTTCTAAGGACTTCCCAACATTTCAAGTCATTATCAGGCATTTTAGTCTATCCATTCTTTTCTCTGAAAATAACAGCCTTCCCCATCGGGTGTGTGTGTGTGCGTGTGTGCGTGTGTGTGCCGGGGTGGGGGGGCCGGTAACAATATCCCTAGATAATAGATACGCCCTATCCACCAACTTTTGAATAACTTGGCTGATAGAAAGATATTAGCAAACTTCCTTCACCCTCTGATCCAGAATAAGGTGAAAAATAGAGCCACTGCAAAGTATGTTGCAGTCCTAAGTAGTCTTTATATGAAGACTGAACCTCAGATATTCTGAGGTGAAGGGAAGTGTTGGTTTCCCTCTCTTATACAGAGAAGAAATGCTTGTCTTTAGAAAAATCCCTCACTTCCTCTCTGTTCATTTAGCTCTTCTGATAATTTTTCACTGGACCATCCTCCTTCTCTCTGCAGAATTAGCAGAATGCAATATAGTTGCAGGAGATGTGAGCATTGAAACTGCAGAAGTAGACTATGAAGAAAACAAGTGTCTTGATGGCATCAGTATCTAGTAGATGTATGGGATACTAGTCTTAATTCTGATACTTTAGGATCTCCTACTGCACTGATTTTTTCGGAAGACCCTTGATGTTGGAACACAGCTTCTGGATGTCTAATTCGTTAGTATTTCTACACTCCATCTCAGAGTCAACACACTTGTGCCAGTGGGGCTTATGCTAGCTAAATGTAGATGTGCAGATGTTATGGCTTAGACTAGAGCTAGGAATGTCAAAAAGCTTGAAAGCCTGAACCACAATGTCAAAGTGTTGCCTACATAGCTATGTTTAGCATGATAGTGGGTCTTTTAACCCAGTCTAGGAATCTTGCTTCCAGATGCTGTGTAGACATACCTTTGTGAAATTCTGAAAGCTGCAGCAGTCTGACTGAAAACAGATTTTGGTCTGATAAGTATCAGAATTATCAACTTGCATGGCATATTTTTTCCATTTATTTATAAATCTGCCCCCTTACTAGAAATAACCATCTCCCAGAAAGTGATCAGGGACATGTAGGGAGAATGAGTGAGTCAGGGAATGGGGGTGTGGGCAGGTAGGAAGATAGAGGTGAAAGGACAGGGAGTAAGAATGTAGGCTTTAGGGGACTGTGAAGGGAAGACAGAATATGTCAAGAGTGGCCAAACAGGTAAAGAGTGGCTCATGAAACCCCCCCAGTTACCCCCTATTCTCTGCCTACTAGATTAGGGTGGGGAGCTAGGTACTGGGCCAGTCAGGGTAAGAGACTCGGTTTAGGAGAGGAGCTTGAGAGGGTATTGAGGAATAGGAATAGGCTGAAGACAGTGAAGGTCAGGCTGGAAGGGATGTCAGACATACATTCCTGCATTCAGATTATTGACTTGAAAAGATGAGAGATTAGGGGATGTTGTCCATGGTGAAGGAGACATGAGAGACTTGAGGAAGAAAGATCAGGAGTCCATATAGCATCTGGCACCTTACAAAAGGTAGACAGCAGCATAAAGAGTACCTCAACCTGTTTGCTACAGCTCTGCACCCTCCCCACCCCAGTGCACTAATGAACAATTGGACTCAATGTTCTGTTCTCATATGTAAACATTATACTTCGGTTACACCTAGTTTATGCTTCATATTCCACCCTGCTAACTGTCTCCGCTCTTCTTTCTTGCGATATAGTGGTGATGTGCACAATATAGAAATAGCACCTTCTCCAGGAGCATCTTCCTTGGTGACTTCTTGGTTAATATTAACCCTTCCCAACTCAGGGTTGTCCTCTTCTAGAACATTTTTTTTCCCAACAGCCTTTCCTAGGGCTGGGCCTTTACATTTGGTACTGGCAACCAACTGCAGTCCCAAAGTGGCTGTTTTGCAGCTGGTCTACTGTGTTTTTCCTCATTTCCTGCTAGTAAGTACTCTCAAATCTTACGTCCCCTTCCCCTTATTTATTGTTGAAAAGATGGTACATTCCCACAGGGGTTCCCTTGAATCTACTGGAATATTTATACAAATAAATAAAGTCCAGAATATTTCTTCATTTTAAAATCTTTTGTCCAATCATCTTTTTAAAGGAGTTTTTTTTTTCTTTTCTTTTTTAAATGAATCCATTTGTAGGAAATAGTGGAACAGTCACAGTGAATATTATAGCTTCACCAGGACCCTCAAAAATATTAAATCCTGTAAGCCTATTGCTGCTTTCAGTGATGAACTACTTGCTGACTATATCTCCCAAGGCACCTGTTGTAGATACTCTAGTTTCCCTGCTTTGTAACATAGAAAACAGGGCAATGTCTGCAATACTGTTATATAACATTGCCCTCACTCTGAAAAAGATAATGATTCTTCAGCAGATAAGACAGTAAAGGAAAAAACTCCCGCAAATATCAGTAATACCATCATACCAACAGACTTGCTTATGCTGACAAATTATATGGCATTTCTTGTTACGGACATGACCTTGAAGTACTAAGAACTCCTTTGCAAACTCAGGTGTGAAAGTGATACTTTATTTGTTAAGACTTTCTATCTTTGTGTATCTCTTTGATCTTTGTTGTTGCACTGGTCCAAATGAGTTAACTGGGTGTTGATATAACTGTTACTCTTATTTATTTATATAGGAGTATTAATTAATTAATAGGAGCTAATAATAAAGAGTTGTGCTTTATAAGAAGAGAAAAATCTCTAAACTGCTGCAGGCTAAATTCTCCTCTTTGTCCTGTGGGGAACAAAGCAATGGGCAGAGAGCATTGGGGCTCTTGTTTTTTTCAGTGGAATTGGGTAGCAGCAAGGCAGGGGAGACAGCTAGTGCTGCCTGAAGTGTTTAGAGGAATTAGGTTAACGTGCTTGGTAGCTCCTATGCCTCCAGGAATTGTAGATTGGATGAGTGGAGTAACCAGGCCACCCACCCTCTTTTGTACATGCTGCAGAAAGCAAGAGGTGCCTGAGAGAATGCATACTGTTCTTTGTTTTGAACAGCAGTAGAGTGCCATGGAGCACATTTCCCCCCCCCCCCTTTTAAGTCTTTCTGTTCTGCACTTGCAGCTACTCAGCTGCTAATCAGTTTTCTCTCCACCAGGGGAACGTTTAGCGATCTAGGGCAATACAATGCCCTAACTTTTAGTGAGTGTTTGCTATTATCAAGCAGTTAAACAAAAGTTTGCCTCTAGGTGTAATAGGTCTTTTCCATCTCTGATTTCCATGACCCATTACAGTGTGGGGACAAGTATGTTGAGTCTTTGCATTTATTGAACCAACTGCAGATCTCCATTTTGTAAATAGAAACTGAACATTTCTATTATTTCATCTTTAGCAGATATACTATTTGTGATAAAATCATAACATTTAATTGCAACCTGTGCTGGTAACGCCTTTAAAATTGTGCACCCCTGAATTGTCATTCAGTCTACCAGAGACACAGAAGGTAAAAATGGTAATTTTTAAAATTTAATCTCTATTTTTTTTGTTATATTGTACTCACTACCAGATAATGTCTATTTTCAGTTTATGACTCGGAGAGTTATTGGTCAAAATTCTGATCCATGGGATAAATTCGGAGTAATTGCAGCAAAACAGAGCAGAATCCAGTCAATTTTTATGCAAGGGTTTGTGGTTTCATTCTATCTGACATATTTAAATGTTCAGATATCCAAAAAAATTCACATTCTCTTCTTAGAAGTTGATACTTGTGTTGCCTCTTTGGAACAGTCTGTATGAAATTCATAGCTAGTCTAAAACCATGTGGGTTGTAGTAAAGAATATTTTTAATAGAAATTGAAAATCTGATTAAAACAAAAGAAAAGGCTTGCATAATGTATCTACATTGAAACCATCTGTCTTGTTGTGGGATAAACAATAGCAAGTTTCTCAACAGTGCATCTTATCTCATGTTTCTCCTTTTCCTAAAACCTTTTATTAGGACATTCTTTCAAGGGCCCAACTTTCATTTGTAAGTATTTTTCCTTCCTTCCTTGTTTCTGTGGACTTTCCCAGTAATACTTTTCAGAATTAGATTATTCCGATCAGTTCTCTTGTGACATACTTTTCAATATTAGTTTTTCCAATGTCCTTTTAGATTTAATAACAACAATGTATTATGAAATCTACATCAGATCTTTTTACATCCATTCAGGATATATATGTTGCACTACAGAAATAATTTGTGGTTCCTCTTTTATCAATACCACCTTTACAGTGTAAAAAGTTTCTTTGGAAAGTGTGTTCAGACAGTGGTGATCTCTTAACCTCACCTTTTCATCTTATTTCTATCTATGCATTCTCCTTTCCAAAACACGTTTAATTTTCCTTTTAGTCCAACAACGATGCTTTGGCATGGTACCCTTCCTGGTTTAATTTACCCCAATTTATTGTTACCTTAAATCCACTTCACTTTCTTCTACTAAAGAGAGAAGGATCATGTTATTTCATAATTCCCCATTAACTTTATATTATAAAACAATCTATATTAAATGTAATTTATTGATATATTTACAGCAGTCTGCCAATAAGTTTTTAATGCATTTATTATTTGCAATGTGGGGGAGGAGGGGAGAAATAATTCTGCTGTTATTGCACCTGTTAGTGCTAATTACAAATTTAATTCTAAAGGAGGAAGTTCATTAATATCAAACATTATTCCCATGGTCTGAAGGATTTCAAAAGCAGAATCCATTCCTCACAATCCACGGTCTATCTTTCTCTCTCCCTACACATACTACTATTTTGAGATGAGCATACGGGCAATGTTATAGTCAAGTTCCCATAGCTGGGTCGCTAAATGAAGGCTCTGTCAGTCAGGTTGTAAATTTTAGCCTCCATATCTGAACGGATTCTAAATAAAAACAGATCTATTTTAGGTTAATTTACAGTATTGTAGAATTCACCTTTAAGTGAGCTGGAATTTACTAGATGACACCAGCATAGCATCAATTCTAAAACAGCTTGTCATTAAGTACAAAAACGAAGGGGTTTCTAGTCCACATAGGAGAGAAACTGTGTATCAAGAGAACAAAGGCAATGATTCCCAACAAAAATGCTAAAATTCTCCATATGTTTCTTCTTTCCCAAGAGGATTTTTTAGTCCTGTTTTAGATGCATGAGTTGCTAATGAGTCTTGAAAGAATAATTTATACCAATAAAAGTTTATAATTGACTTTTCAGTTAATTAACATCAGTGCACTATTTCCTATATTCTTTTTACAAATCCAGCAGTAGCATTATCTATTTGGCAAATGCAGTATTATATAGATTCATGTGAAAATCAATTCTCATTCCAGGAATCATCACAAAACCAAAATTGTGGAAACAAAAAAACCTAATAATGCCAAGTAGGAAAGACCTTTGCACAGACCATTTCTGAGAGCTGTTAAGGGTAACCTATACAATATAATTTTGATGCTATAGCTATAACTCTTCTGTTTTCTTAAAGCCGTAATATATGAGAGTGCATATCAAAATGGAAATTTCTTAGAAAAAATATAATGCAAGTCAGTTATACTATATCTGTTGAGTAAGTTATTTTTGCCTCAAAGTAGGCACGTTTAGGTTAAGGGAAAATACATATTTCCTATTCTTAACTGAGAACTTCATCTACTTTCAGTTAAACCAGTGTAAAACCAGTTTAAATTATATAACTAGCAGCTATATATGAGCTGGACCTGATTCTCCACTGGTTTGTATTTGTAGTGTTTAGTTACATCTGAGAAAAGTAGCTATAATATGTTGTTAGATTAGCTATTAGCTACACAGGGGAGCAGCAGCAGGCTAGTGTCACATCCACAGAGAAAACCAGTGGCTGCCCCAAGAACTGCATGATGGGCGCCTGATACTGAGTTAGAGAATCAAAAAACCAACAGTCTGCATTAACTTTCCTGAGGAATCAGTGAGAGGATTATGGCGTTTTCACCCCTTAGGCCTCCAGAGTGATCTCTACAGGGTCTGGGACAAGGGATGGAGAATTCCACTGATGCTTGTGACCCTTGTTTCCAAGTGAGAGGGTTTTGAAGTGAGAGCCTACTTGCATGCAGATCATAAGGGCATAACTGGGCCTAGACTGTAGTTTGCAATAAAAGAAGAAGCTGTTCCAGTCTCAGAATGATATTCACAGTGCAATGGCATCTCTCAGCAACGCAAGCTGTTGTTTACTTATCTGTAATCCAAATACTTAGAAAATAAAAAGGAAAAGTAATACTTGACTCGTGTCAGCATTCAGAGCAAGACATCAAGGGGCATCATTTTTATCAATACTAAGCCTTATAGTCTCTGTAGGTGTTCTTTTTATTTGGTCATGGTCATGGACTCTCTTTCCTACTTTTTATTTGACAGACATTCAATCTCAGAATAAGCCCACACTAAGTCTTTCTTTCTTTCTTTCTTTCTTTCTTTCTTTCTTTCTTTCTTTCT
>ML685776.1:6555655-6620415 GCA_007922175.1 Pelusios castaneus | reverse complement strand
TCTTTCTTTCTTTCTTTCTTTCTTTCTTTCTTTCTTTCTTTCTTTCTTTCTTTCTGTGGCCCAGGATTGTTCTCCCAAATATTATCCCTCATTCCGAATATTGCAGTTTTGTGCAACTTCTGTTGGTGATCAGTAACAATCTTTGTTTGCTTCATGCTGTTTATAAAAAGAAAAGAAAAAAAATCTATGGAGCTTTATTCTTCCCTCAGTGCATGCACAGAAATTCCATTAATGTTAATGGGAGTTTCATGTGCTCATTAAATCGTAGAATCAGTTGGAATAAAAAGGAACTCTAATTGGTCCATCTTTTTGCTGCATGGCAAGGTTCAGTTCATTATCTGTAAACCAGCCCTAATAGGCAATGTCACGTCTGCAGTCCAGCCATGAATATCTCCAGTGAAAGTAATTCCACAACCTTTTTTGGCAGTTTCTCCACTGCCTGAGGGAGAATAAATCTCTTAAAAATGCAGTTCTTTCTGCTCTAAGGAAGAAGGTAAAGCCTCTGGAGCTGACTGTCCTTTCTGTTGCTTGCACGTGGCTGTCTTCATTCTCTGCGTCTCCTTCTCAGTGTCCCTTGGATTCCTCTTCTTGGACTGACAGACTCATCCCAGAAGTAAAGAAATAGAAAATGCCCAGCGACAAGGATTCTAATGCATTTATAAATCCCAGTTTAGCTACCTTCAATCAATTCAAAGCTCCATTGTACTTTCTACACCATTGCTCATTGGGGTCTGATGTTCCTGAAAGGAACTGTGTATGAAGCAGGCTCACTGCCCCAAATGTACCATACGATCCAACTGCTTTGCCCCTTTCTGAAGGTTCAATCAGTTTAAAACTGGTTTAGTCAGATATCTGGGAATTCCCTATTAAAATCAATTGCCTTGTACGTGAGGATTTTAGTAACACAAGCTGTTTATATGTTATATATATATATATATATATATATTACAAAAAGTGGTTGTGTGCTGAATTAAATCCCTGGCAAAGCTGGAGCTATTGGAAAGTTCTTGGCAGCTGCCCTGATGACACAAGTGCACCTAAACTAGAACACTTTGCTTCCCCAACCACAGACTTTGACCCTAAAAATACAAACTTAATACTTATCACCCCTGTAGTGCTGTCCCTGTTCAAACTGCTGTACAGATGTAAGCAACTCAATTGTACTTTCAGTGATGCCACTTGTAGATCAAGATTGTCTCTATTGTCTCAGTGGAGATACACCAGTGTAAACCCAAGTGAGGAGAAAATCAGGTCCATTCATTCTGTAGGGTAGAATTTATAAATATGTTCAGCATTGACCTAAAAGTCAATTGTGAAACTTCCATTGCCTTCAGTGGGTGCAGAGTTAGGTCAAAATGTAACACTTTGGATAATCCTACCTCTTTAATGTTCACAATTTCCTTCTGAGCAGAGGGGTAAGACATATCATCCCCTTTTTACAGGTGGGAAAACCCAGGCAGACAGATAAGATGATTTATCCAAGATTTCACATCAAGTAAGAATTAAAACTCAAGGGCTATGTCTACAGTGGCAATTTAAGTTGACTTAAGGAGGCTTAAGTCGACTTAAATTAAGCCACGTCCACCCTAGGCTTTCATTAAGTCGACTTAAGAAATTCCTTAAGTCGACTTAATGAAAGCTTAAGTCGACTTTATAACTAGCACTCCTTAGGTCAACTTAAGCCTCCTTAGGTCGACCTAACCCTTCCTTAGCCCAGTGTGAACGCATAAGTCCACTTTGTTAAGTCGACCTAAGGGAAGTTAGGTCGACTTAACAAAGTGGACTAAGTCGACTTAAAGTGTTGCCACTTGTGAAACTGACTTAATAAGGTCGATTTTAAGTTGCTTTAAATCAACCTTATTAAGTTGACTTAACAAAAGTCAACTTAACTTTTCTAGTGTAGATATAGCCAAGGATTCTTTCCTCCAGTCCTGTGCTCAGAGTACCTTAGCTCCTCCCCAGATACATATTATTTCCACTACAGATAACACATACATGGGGTCAGATTCTTCTTTTGTTTACCCTTCTGTAAATTAGGAGTAATGCCGCTAAAGTCTGTGGAGTTTCACTAGTATAAAGCTCGTGAAATATATAAGAAAGATACAGTTAGATCTTAGTCAATATTTTAGTGCCTTGTACATCTTAGTTTAATATAGGTTTGTCCTGTATATTTGTGTTATAATTTATGCCAAAATCACTAATCACAAATGTTCAGTCACACTAGGAAGACATTTGTTGAAATATGCACTTCAATCTAATGGGGATTAGAAACATAATACAAAAATTATAATATAATACATAAAACATAATAAAAGTTCATTTCACAATTTAGCAATTAATTCATGAACAGTTATTTTTAAGGGCTTCTCAGTTTTCTTAACTGGTTATGATTATAGTGATGCTGAGCAGGACCTGTGAAATGACTTCATAAAAAATCTCCATGCAATCTGAGCTGAATGTGTAGGTCTTTACTTATGCAACTTTTATTAAATGAGTTAAGAATACACACCATTGATTGTAATGTAGGTTAAAAATGCTTGTTGGGTGGCTGAAATAATATTAAAGAATTTCTAAAAGAAATGAATGCACATCCATCTGATCTTGCCAGGAAGCATTTATAACCTGCCATTATAGCCTTTCTTATTTTACAAAATGTAGGACCTGATTCTTCACTATCCTGTACCTTTGAGTAGTATTTACACCTGTGCAAACTGAGTCTAATGTTGGCATAATAATCTATCAGAAATGTTTTACACAGTGTTCACAGTTTGTAAATGATGCAAGGTGAAAAAGAATTAATCCCTTGAAGAGGGGTTTTGCTATGACAAATGGCTGCGTGAGACTGTGGTGTTCCATGTTAAATTGTTTCTGAGGAATACTATATTAAAGAATTAGAAATATCTGGTCAGAATCTCAGGTAGTATAAACAGAGTAGGTTCACTGAGTTCAATGAAGATATGCTAATTAACCCTATCTGAAGATCTAGTTTATGATTTTTCCTCTTGGTCCTACAAACTTAACCGAAAGTCAAGCTGGGTTCACTCTGCCTCATGCGTAATCATCAGTGTGATGTGTGCCTGTCCCTTACTCCCGGGAAAGGGTTAAGAGGGTCCTTGGAAAGGCAACCAATAGGAAGGAGTTGCATGGCAGTCAATCAGGGCCCAGGAGACCAGTATATAAAGAACAAGAAAACAGAGCCAGGACAGTACCTCCCAGAAGCTCAGTAGTCAGAACGCTGTATGGAGCAGTGGCTGGCTCCTGGGACTGAGTGGAGCCAAAGGCCCTGAAGCAAGGGTGGTGGAAATACTGGATCTGCAGGGAAGCAGCCCAGGGAAAGCTACAAAAGAGTTGGGGGAGAATTAGCGAAAGGCTGCCACACCTAGAGTCACAGGGCCAGGACTGGAGTAGTGGATGGGCCTGGGTTCCCCAGCCCCAGATTGCCATTGCAAAGGAGGCAGGACTGCTGTGGCCGCTAAGGGATGGGGCATTAAACAGACTGCAGAACTCCCCTGGAAGAGGAAGCAGCACAGACTGGGACTCGGGCAGGGGAACGAGTCACAAAAGCAATGGTCATTGAAGACAGGTACAAGACACTGCAGAAACAGGTGTCTAGCCAGGCTGAGGGCTGATTTCCCCAAGTAACCAGCAGGAGGCACCAAACCAGGGGGTTGCACTGTACTACAGTCAGTAATAAAGAGTTTGCAGGGCCATTAATCTTGTGCACTGACATGGTCTTCCGGCTCTGCCCTCAGTTGCATCTGGCAAAACTCATTGTCTTCAATGTTGACCTCTAATCCCTCACCATCAGGCTATTGCTATATGGGAACAGGTGCCTATCAAGGGGAAAACTGGGAAAAATAGCTGTGTGTGTGTATTAATATGGCAGGTTTTATGTAGGGAAGTGGTGGTTGTGCTGAATAGATTTTTGATTTAGAAATTATCTAATTTGGGGAAGATGGGACAGAAGAGGCTCATAAAATTAAATAGTAAAAACAAGTGGAAAGTAACTTTGGCCATTCCCCAATGATATTGTGGGCTGTGTGAAAGAAATTAAAGGAAGAATAACCTATTCATCCTCTAGAAAGATATAGCAGGTTCTAAGTCCACTGGGTTGTAATTGTCTCAGGAATTCTAGCACTGCAGCAAGGATATATTTGACTTGGGAGAAGTAAGAGAGTCCTACCATTTCTCTGGTGGCTCTGCCCTTTCAGAAATACCATTCCAAAACATGTCAATGTGTGAGCTTTATCTGTGTAAAAACTCATATCAAACTTGAAGCTTGAATGGTAGATTATTTTTTTTTTTTTTTTTTGCCAAAAGCAAATTTATAATTATGTATTTCTTTTTAAAATTCACTATTTACATTCTGTTGGTTAGTTAAGTCAGGGAATCAATATCACTTGAGGTACATAATTAATCAATGCATCACTAATTGTGAGTATAACAAATTCAGAAATTGTCTGCTGACCAAGAATTTTTCACTGAGGAGATGCATGAATAATTTTACCTAAAGAATACAGGGAATTTCATGAACACTTCATGAACAGAAAAGACTCCATATTTGTAGACTTTATAAGTAATAGTGAATTATTAATCCAGGACTCTAGCTGATGACACAACTGGTCTAACAAAGATATGTCAAGCAACCAAGAGTGTATTTGCAGACACTTTTTCAAAATCAGGGCAAGAGGTTTTTCATAAGACCCACAGAAAATGCTCTCATATTGAAATAATACTTCCTGTTGTGACTTAATGCCCCTTCTCATTCTCAATCACTTTCTCTTCAGAAAAGTTAGCTGGGTGCAAGGCTAATATCTTTCAAAATATTATATTTCCCACTGGTAGCCTGAGTTTCTCAGAGGATGCATTTACCTACATGCTGGTTTGGGCTGTGGCATCAGACTATACTTTCACCTACTGTAAGACAACTTATCTTGGACATTAATGGTAAGGAAATTGAAAAAAGTCTTTACCAAAGAAAACTTTTAAAAAATGGTTTTCTGGCTAGTAGGAGGGAAAGGAGAGCAGAAAAGAATTTATATTCTGTACATGAAGAGGTCTTACTCAAGCAAATACAATTCTTAGAGCGACAGAGTTTGAGGCAACCACACAGTTTTTAATGTTTCTCCAGTACCACAAATTGCTTACTATAGATAGAAGGTATAAAATATTAAGCCTCATAGTAAATATATATCTGATTTGTGATTGTACCTGATATAAAGGGAGAAATTAAAGTGGAAGGTGTGGGAGGAGAAGAGAAAGATACAGTGAAAGAGGTGTTAAGAAACTGCCAGAGAAGCAGGGAGAGAAAGGAGTTGTAAAAGTCATGGGATGACAAGATATCAAGAAGGGATGGTATGTCAACAGTATCAAAATGCAGCAGGAAGGATAAGAATGGAGTCAGAGGTCATCAAACTTTGCCAGAAGATCATGTATGCCCCAAGAGAAAGTATTTTCAGTGCAGTGGAGAAGGTGGAAATTAGAATGAATGGATTCGAGAATGGACTTGGTGGAGAACAATTCAAGGCATGGGGGGGAGGGGGGGAGGGGGAAGGGCGTAGACGGTCCTAAATGTTAGTTTATGACCATGAATACATTTGTAACTATGGCTATTAAAATAGAGATAATGAGATATCATGCTGTAGGAGTTAAAATGATTGCTGCCATTGTCAAAGAAAGTATCTTTACCATGTATAGAATTGAATAACAGGATTTCATGAATAATAACAGGATTTCAGTCTTTGGAAACATTGAATAATGGCTACTGAAGGATGAAGAATAGATTCTGATCTGCATGGATTAATTGTCTGATCTGGAATGTGAATCCTGTGAGATTTGAAATATTTGTCAGTTTGAGGGACAAGGGGTGGATTAAAAAAGTAAATATTTATTTGAGGAAAAAGCCTACCCAAAAATGTGATAGCTCTTTGGAAATTTGAAACAGAAATTTGCATTTATTTGAATTTTTTTTTCTCTATTTCATGCTGGGTTTTATTTGTGTGGCCCATATGTGCAGCACTGTAAAGGCAGTACTGAAGTTTTTGCTTGGAGAAATGCTCACATATAATACATATAAATACTTAGCAAACAGATATAAAATAGATTTACTGTTCACATTACTAATTATGGCACTGTTAGCTTTGATTTTCTCTTAAGTGGCAAATCAATATCCAGACTAGCATATTAGTATTATAGGTCTGAGGTAATGAAGGTTACCATGGTCTTATCTTTATACCTGGAATAGGGGATACCATTAACTGGGTGGAACATTTTGCAAATATTGAAAATTTTAATGGTTGTTCCAACAGTAGCATTACGGATGGACCTGATTTTCTTTTCTGTACAAAAACCTGGAAAACCAGTTAGAAAGTGGGTCCATTTATTTATTTAATAGCAAAACGCTCATCTTAGCTCATGCACCCAGGGCATTATAGGGCAACAATAGTTTCATGGGACACTAAACCTTGCCTGTGAGTTTATAGAAACTCCTTCTAGCAAATCTATGCAGCCAGGTTTCCACCAAACAATGAGGCACAGCTTGGGGCACCGTACAGCAAGGGAAGGCAATGTGTAGTCACCCTGCTCCACAGTGTTCTCCACCTTGGATGTGATATATATAGATACACTATCTGTTGAGACAGGAGGTAAACTGAATCCCATGCGGCTGCGCACGAATATCTCCTAAGTCAGCTGTGCTCCCGTAAGGGAACAGAGTGGAATGCTTTCAGTAAAAAAAAAGAAATTGGCACTCCACCCCTGGAAATGACCCAGGAATCACACAGCTGTTACTTTTATTTATATTACCCTAGCTTATTGAGGCTCCATCAAGATCGGGACTCCAAAAGAAGGTCCCTGATCCAAAGAGCTTATAGTCTATATAGAAAATGGACACAAAGGGTGGGATTGCAGATGTAGAAACTGAGGCTCAGTGAGATTAATTAGCTCTCTGTTCTGTTTTCCATATGGATCTTCAAGATTCACAGGATTTGGAAACTGCAGCCCCTCGCACTGGAGAGGCAGAGAGAGAATTCATGAGAAGAACCCCTAGGGATTTTCAGCAGATATTTTTCTACCATGAGTTTTTTCCACAGGAAGTAAAATATAGCCCTTAGAAATTAGTATTTAGGATCAACCTATGCTTTACATCAACAATAAGCAGTTTAAAGCATAGGGTGTTAATTTAATATTTGATTGAACTTTGTAGTTTGCTCAGGAAATTTTTTGTCTGTTTTCCAAATCTCTGTTAAGCCTAATGATAACCAAAGGTCTGTCCCCAGTTTCCTCTGTTGACAGACATGATTTCTTACCTGTGTTGAGCTCTGGGCTTATTAATGCATTTTATTTTTATGACAGCATTGATTTAATGTTTTAAACGACATGTTCATGACTAATAAATCTGCAAAACCCTTTTCAGAATTAATCAATGATTTCCCTATGCAGTTCTTGGAACAGTCAATTACTGGTCATAGTTTATAAATTAATAATTCAGAAATAAAACACAAATACATGTTACATAATGAAAAAATGTAGGACTGGAACTGACAGTGCTGGATCAGTAAACTCCTCTGGAATGTGTGATCTGGAATGTGTGATTTTGCCTGACAAAATCCTGCTTATATTATTACATTTAAAAGATAGGACTGCTTTATGAAGCTGAAGCATATGATCATTATAATAGCTTTATAAAGTAGACTTTTTACAAGAGGAACTCATTTTTATTTAATAGATATAAAAAGAAAGAAACAGAGTGAAGTTTATAGTTTTAGACAAGTTTTCTTCCCTTCAGTAGTCTGGATAGAAAATGTGCTTTCCTGACACTCTCTTGATAATGTGCAATAGCCTGACTATGATGTGATTATCTAGCAGTGCATGGTTACATATAAGAGAAAATCTCAGAGTTAAACTTCAAAAGAAAATTCTTACAGAGTCAAATAACATATGCTGTCGTAGAATTAGAAAGGCACCTGGATTTAAAAAAAAAAGAAAAAAAGTTAACTTTTTAAACGTACTCCCGCCCTTTCAAAGTCACTGGTCCTTTAGAGCAGCTAACCCATCTTGTAGTCTAGTCTAAGTCGACTAGTTAGGTCCAGGGAGAGCCAGCCCCATATGACCACTCGGCTCCCTTCTGGTCGGGACTGCTCAGGTCCCGGGTCCTGACAAAAAGGGAGCCGCCGCTTCCTTCTTGCTGGGACCCACCTTGGTCCGGCTAGAAGGGATTGCGGGTTTCTTTCTGCCGGGACCCAAGAGGTCCCAGCCAGAACGGAGCCCTGCGGCTCCCTTCTGGCTGGAGCGCCGGCAAGAGTGTGGGGTCCCTTCAGCCAGGACTGCTTAAGAATGCTTAAAAAGTTGACTTAAAGTCGATTTTGAACTAGGTTTAATAAGACAACAGAGTCCTGTGGCACTTTTAAAGACTAAAAGATTTATTTAACGCATGAACTTTCGTGGGAGAAGATCTTGTTAGTCTTTAAAAGTGCCACAGGACTCTGTTGTCTTTCTACAATAGACTAACACGGCTACCCCTTTGGAATAGGTTTAATAAAGTCGACTTTAAATTTCCTTAAGTTGACTTTAAGGAAATGCCAGTGTGGACACAGGAGTAAATTAAATTGACTTAAGCCTTCTTAAGTCAACTTAATTTACTAGTGTAGACGCACCCTCAGATATATATGTTGTATATGACTTTGTTGTTTCAACTTTTAAGAACTTTGGAGAAAGTTTTCAAAAGAATCTAAGTCATTTAGGCTCCTCTAGCCCATTTTCAAAGCAACTTAGGTATTTCAGAGCAGAAAGTCCCATCGACTTTCAATGAGACATAGGCTCCTAAGGACCAGATTTTTAAAGGTATCAAGTGCCTAAAGTTGTAGAAAATCTCTTACTGGAATTTTTCAAAGGCACTTAGGTACCTAACTCCTACTGAAATCACTTTGGAAAATGGGACTTAGGTGCCTTTGAAAATGTTACCCTTGGATTATTTTAATAAAAAGATAATTATATCAAACACACTTAAATTGCAATAGGAAATAGAAGTGAGAAAAGTTCATGTGCATCCTTTGTTGTTTTTTTTAAAGGTGGGATTCACAGTCTCTGTTTTCACAAGATCTTTTTGAAAGATGGCTCAGAGAAACAAGGCTCAAAGACACAAAACAGACCCCCCCAGTGAGATCTTGGCCCCATTGAAATTAAAGGGAAACACCTCATTATCTTGTGCAATGTCAGGATTCCACTCTGTGTTTTGTGAGCTTTTCACATAGACTTTGACTGATACCAAGCTAGTCACCTGCTTAGTACATGCAAAGAGGCATTCAGTGGGGTTCTGCCCAGGATGAGATATTCATCTGCATACGACAAGTTTCAGGATTGGGGCCATACTCCTGAACTTCTCGGCCTTAGTGCTTTGCTCATTGTTTATTATTAATTAACAGAAATACTGAAATGATGAAGCTAAAGGAAAGTAGATGTAGGTAGGAGCAGGAGGTACCATTGACTTTTTTTTCCCCATGTGTGAGCACATCCACTTCAACTCAATATCTCCGTGCAGTCTGATATCCTATGTCTGATAGTTCCAGTATCTAATCTTTCATAAGACGATACAAGAAAAGTGGCTAGTTAGATCCTTTCCTTTTAAGCCACATCAATTAGTTGGCTTATTCCCTGAAGTATGAATTTATGTTCCTTCTTAAAAAAAAAAAATCCTGTGAAATGTAACTTTGAATGTTTTCATTCTTCCTTTTCTGGTTGCTAATCAGCACCTGGTCTCCTAATGTCTTGGGACAATGAGTTCCACCCATTAATTTTACATTGTGTAAAATTGTATTTCCTTTTAGTGGCATTTGAATGTATTACCCTTTCAATTACATTTAGTGTTCCTTTCTCACTTTTTTTTTTTCTAATTATTCAACGATAAATAGGAACCACCTGGCTTTTCATGTGGCTTTCCCTTCCTCTCTGAGCTCTCAAGAGCCTTAAACATTAATCCCTGGACATGTACACCAACAGTTTGTTCATTCATCTGAAGATTCCCCTGTCTAGTTGGGTTTTGCATGTGAAACTGAAAAATGTTGAGAGAATGCTACCGCAGAGTCCTGGACCTTTCTCTAGTAACCCAAATTAAGCCTGAAGGATCTTTCTTGCATCTTTATATTTCACTGGTAACATTCTGTATCATACCACAGTCATTTCATGAGGCCTCCTTCAGGCTCACTAGCAGTTTGAGATCCACAGCTTTGCACCCAGGACACAAGTTACTGATTGGTTCTTGTGGTCACCCAGGCTGAAACCATTATCACCACAGTCTGTCTGTATCTCACAACTAGAACCCTATCTTTTGAAGCTATTTCCTTCGTGTCTCAAGAATGATCAACCTTAACTACTGGAAGATGGAGCTCAACAAAGGGAGTTTGTCCCGCCCCCCTCACTTTGTCCTGGTTTTTCCAGTTGCAAGACTGGACCATAAAGTTTTGTAGTTGCTGTCTGATATTCATATATGTTCTCTCTAAAATTAACTGTGTCCCTCTGCTCTACTGGTACAGCAGCTCCAGCCTCAAACAGCTATATTTAAACTCAGAGGGGCATGAGCTGTTTGTGCTACTTGCTTGAGTGCATACATGCGTTACATGGACACAAAGCAAGTGGTCATACTCTGTGCAATAAACTGGGTCACCACATTATGTCTAGCTTTCTATCTCCACAGTTAAACAGGACTGACTTGGTGCTGGTTTGTGTTAAGTTTTATCTTTAAATTAGAAACTTTTAAGAAAAGAAATCTCTAATAGGTTTCATTTATTTCAATCCAGTAACAATTACTCAAACTGCCTACTGGCCCGCATTGCCAAACTTCAACTCACTGCACATTCCCCTGTGTTCACTCTGTTTCCTATCTCTTTCAGGCCCCATTTTTCTGAATACCATGAAAAACTCTTTGGTTCACAAATAACTCAACTCAGTATTACCCGCACAATCTAGGGCACCCTCCCTATACCTTAGCATGGTCTTGAGGTGTGACCTAGTCAGTTTAGGAATCCTTATTATTTCCCTTCTGAGGTGGGACATAAGTCAACTACCCTGACCCTTCACAGCAAAACTCATCAGTTTAAGTACCTGCTCTTATCCCTTTCCCTTGGGACTCAGGGCTTTACAGAGCCTCAGGACCTCTAAACAGTGGAAGAGTCTTACACAGCTGTGCTCTAAACATTTATTTATTCACAATATACACAGAATACGCATGCCAAGCAAAGCTGTTATGCTCACCAACCCCAATGTATAGACAAACTTCACTCAATGGCCAGTCAGGATTCACTCATCTGTGGGTTCTAGCAATGCCTCTGCACATCACAGTCCTGCACAGGGGTAAACATTTTAGCAGCTTGCTGTTGAACTGGAGTCTGGAGATGGTTTCCAAAGAGCATTTATTTTTATTTACATTATATAGGTAAAACTAGCTATCTCCTTTAACTCTACCAAACTTTTCACATTGTCTGATACCTCTAGCTAACAAATTTTAACCAGTCACGCATTGGCACCTGTATATCTTCCTTCCCGCCCAATTTGTTTTCGCTTTATTTTTTATGTCCAAATTATAACTTAGTTATGACCTTTTCTGTTTGTGCAAAGGATCAGCACAAATTTCCTGATCAGAGTTTATTTTATTTGTTTACTATTTGTGGGGGAGGGGTTGTATTATTTTTTTAAACTTCCCAGCACCTGGGTGTCTTTACTTTACAAACCTGGCTGCTTTTAACTCTTGTTAAGGACATTTCTGAGTTGGGAGTGTTTTATCTGCAATTGAATATTCTCTCCCCCTCTGCTCCCTCCAGCCTCCCAATTTTAGTAGTGAATTCCTTGAGTTTCACCCCAGGCTGGTCAAGGCTAATTTAATAAGGGGGAGGGGGTAGGTAGGTTCAGGGCCAGGCCTATGGTAGACATTGAAGTATAATTCCCTTGCTTTTTGACTTACCATTCTAGGAAAGTTAGTCAGAGTCACTGACCCATACAGCCATTTTCCTTGAAATCCTTTCATTTACCTGTTATGTGTCGATGGCAGCCAAACAAATCAGCAACCTGAGCATTATAAAAACAACGCTTCATAAAACATATTTTAATTACTATTATTGCTTGCTAATGCAATAATTTACACTAGTCTTAATTCATATGTTGTAGTTTGTTTTTTTTTTTAAATGAAAGGCTTGAGGTAACATTCATTTCAGTCTTGCTGGCCATTATGTAATAAAGCATTTTTGCTTTCAGTGCAGGACATTTACTGTTATGCTACCTGATCCAATTAGCCAATGGGCATTTTAAAAATGAGTTTAATAGTGTACTAATTGAATCTCTATTCTTGCTTACAAATCTGTAAAGTTCTAAAACAACATGCAATCTGCAGCCTCCTTACAGACAAAGTCAGGCTGCAGCACAAGTTTCCTGCTTCTGATCTGCTAGGGATCTTGGCCATGGAAAGGGTGAAACCAGAATATCCAGGAACTGTTCTGATTTAGTGCACTTACCAACACTGCTGTGACTGCTATGGAAACCCTAGCTAATTTTTTAGGTTGCCCTTCTCTGGTGGAAGAAGATGGTACTGACACTTAAACGTACATACATAAACGAGATGCATGTGTGAGAGTGAAGTGCACTGCACCAAACATTATTCCAATTAGTACATTTTTTATTTGCTCAGGGTTTTTTTTTGTTTTTTTTAAAGTTTCTAACTTCATTGTGGCATTCAGGCATTAAATCTTATTATGCAACATAAAATATGAAAATAGTACATTCACCTGGGCAGAGGGACTTGGAGATGCACTGCAAAATCTGGATCCAGATTTCCAACCCTTTCCCTTTCCTACTTTCAAAAAACATTGATTTTGACTCATCCCGTTATTAAAATGGGGGCATATAAAAAGCTCTAATCTAGATTTTGAGGAATTTTGGATCTAAAGCTTTGACTGAGCTTCATAAAAAAGGAAGGTGGAAAAGCTATTGGAATTTTCATAGAAAAGTGATAAGATGAGAAAGCAAATTTGCATTTAGTCTTAGCTTTAATTTACTTGGAAAGAGACCTTCCCCACTGTAAAACTCTATGCCGCTGCATAAATAGAAATCAATTGAATTGATTTTCGAAAGACTTGCTGTGCTGCTGCCATTTCAAAACTCAGTTAATGTTTAGTGATTAGGTCATTAGAATGACCAACAGAATCGTTTTACTAAAGGCATAAAAATTTGCACCATGCAATTTCAGAGTGTAAAACAGTTGGTACTATGAATCCACAATATGCATTTTGAACCACTGTATTAATGAAGTTAGTCTATCACTGTTGTGTGAAAGCTTTACATGGGTAGTTTTTCATTATGTATATAAACTGTACTTTTGCTAGGCATCCAAAACATCTAATGTAATGACTAAAAAAAAATCACAATTGGAGACCAGCCACTTTCCTTGGCATCATGCTACTTTAAACATGATGAATTTCCAGTTGTCTTATTATTTGAAGGGAAATCCTCCTTCATAATGAATCCTAGGGAGGATTCAGGAAAGTTTGTGCATGGCGCTATAGGAATGGGTTGGGCACTTGGCTTCCACACAAATGCCATGGATTTCCGGAATCCTGAGATTTCCCTGCAAGCCCTGGAATTAGCCATGTTCTGTGTTGATTATGATATTGTGAAGAATTGCACAAAACAACCTTAATTATAAGTTATTTTTTGTCTGGGCGGGGGGAGGAGGGGTGAATTTCCCATTAATAAAAAATAATGTATGTAAATGTAGGGTAGAAGATCTACAGCTGGGAACTGGCTTGAGGGGCTTTGCCAGAAAGTGAGACATGGGAGCCAGTCAAATAATCATATATCCTCCATTTAAGACTTTGTACACTCAATGAAGAAAGTGTAACCATTGCCCAGCTTCGTCTGACACTCAGATTTCTGTTATTTAAGACCACACAAGTTATTCTCCTAGGTGTACTCATTCTTTCTTACTGAAGAAGTCCATCCATCCATCATCTCTCCTGGGAATGATTTTCTGACTTTGTACCCATTTTTGTCCATCTTTTTTTTTTTTTTTTAAAACTTCTGACTTTGTGCTACATACCTTTTTCTTTCCAGTTTTCTCTTGTACTTTCTAGTAACAACACTACAATTTTTTTTTCTCCATTCATTGCATCTATTATATGATAACATTATTTTTTGTTATAATGGACTCTGGAGTTTCCTGTATTTAACTGGCCCATATTATTAACAAGGGATCAATGTATTTAATATTATGTACTAAATATTTCACATGAAAGACACACCAGCTGTAGTCCTCCCTCGGTGGACTAAGTGAGAGATCACTTGATTAAGACCTTTATCTTTCCAAATGTCTTCTAGTCAATCCAGTTCTTCTGTGGCTTGTGCCTCAGTTTAGCAAACATGACATGCACACACATTCTTTGGTTTCCTTTGATCACATACTATCTTCAATTAGCTTGGTTTTGGCAATATATAAGCTTTATTCTTCTGACACCTGTTTTCAGATCCAGTTTTTCTCATAAATTAACCCATGAGTTTATAAACTGCCTGTAACCTCAACAAAATCTGAATTTGTCAGTCAAGTGATTTTCATCTGGGATTCAATGGGGACTCATTCATTATCTGAGTAGTTTATTTAATCTTTAAATGATATTCTCAAGAGAAGTGATGTTGAAATTTAAAGAAATATTAGACTTATTTACTATAGCAATAATAGTCAGTAGTTGTTTTTTTGTAAGTAATGGAAATTAGATCTTATCTTTATTTTAACTGTACTCCCAAGAGCTGAATAAACCTTGCCTGCTTTTAATCCATTTTTTGAAAATATTCTCAAAATTAATTACAGGTAGGCCATCTAAGACTACATATCTGGTTTTTCTCTGAAGTGCAGTCAAAATGCTTTTTATCCCTGGAGTCAATAAGCAAAAAAAAAAAAAAAAAATTAAATACCTCAGGAGTAAGGAGACCTTTGTTGGATTTTTGCAGAATCCAATAATACCATACTATGTACTGGGATGTTCTTTAATATCCAGGTTGAGAAAAACAGAGATTTGTATCATAGGATTCACCAGCAGTAGAAGACCATTCTATACCTGGGGCTTGTCTTCACTGATGCTGGCAAATTCACTGACATCAGATCTACCTGATCAACTGATTAGGTCTGTGAAGACCCACTCAGCTGATCAGGAAACTGATACTGGAAGACTACTTCCGCAGAAGGTGTAGCGGAGGGAAACGGTTTCCTTCCGGCCCAGGCTACTGAAGACAGCGCAGTAAGTAGAAGATAGGTGATCTGAGTGAGATACACAAGGAATTTTAAGTAACTTGTGTATCTTCCTTCAATTGCTGCCAAAATCACACAGCAGTATAAACCGGCTCTTGGATTCCCCAACTGGAGGAGTAAGTACCAAGTAGATTTGTGAATGCTTGTGAATAAGCGGCTCCAATTCAATTTGTATCTGTTTGTATGATGTGCAGGGAGGTAGGCAGCATGCTATATGTTACACACAAATATTTGAGTATCTCAGAATGTGTTCATTTATCTTAATTTTTACCAATCTTTAAAGCAGTTATAACATAATAGCTAACTTCAATGAGGTTCTGTACAGTTGCAGTAGCCATTTAGGTGTATCCAGTTGCATCATTCAGCTCTAATATGAGGACATGTCTGTTCTACAGGTTAGCTGAAATGTAACCAAGGAAACTTCATTAGTTGTGGGGAGCACTTTGTAGAAGACTCTACAATATATCTCTCTAATATTTTGAAGCCTAATTGTATGAATTGCTTCCTAGTTGAAATACAGTAAATACACAGTCAATCTTGTTGTTATGTCATTAAATTACACTCTCTTCTGCAGGCTGTAATATACAAGTTAGTAAGCATCTGTTTAAAATTATTAAAATAAAAATAGACCTTGAAGCACAAAATATGTCTGTGTTCCTCAACAATAACCAAGTTTTAACCTATACATAAGACCTGCTTATTTCTTCCAAACGTATGAAGCTGCCAGTTAATTGTTAAGACTTATTATTAATATAGAGGTAATAAGATAGTTGAAAATACATGCTGTATAGCATCACCCTGTATAATTATTAGAGCTGGTCAAATAATTTTGGTGACTAAATTTCACATTGACTCAGTGATTTTTTTTTTAATATTCTCCCACCCCAGTAATCATAATTCTGGGGCCAAATGCTGCAGTCATTTAAAATGATGTAATTTCAGAGTAGTTCAATTGATTTAAGTGGAACTCTACACTCCCTGGTATAGCATAGCAGAATTTTTGCTTGGTAGTGCTTAATTTTACTTAGTCTTCCAGTTAATTTAAGTTTTTAAAACTCACGACAGATTAATGGATGGATATGGCTGTGGTGTTGACATGGAATAAATCATTAAAGAAAGCAAGCACAGTACATTCCATTCTCATCAGTATAATTCAAATTTCATCTTATTCAAGGCCGCACTATGTGATTCATTCTGCTTTCTAGGTATTATTATTATTATTATTATTATTTTATTAGTGACATGATTAATGAGGTACCAAGACAAGTGTCCTGTTTTATTACTTGGCCAAGGTGAAATTGCCTACAAGACTTTATAAAAGAGACAAGTTACATTACAAAGGAAGATGCCATGCTTCCACTATTATAAAGAGATTACAAGATGTCCTGATCTTCTCTTTTTCTCGACCTAAATTATAAAATAAAGTAAATCCGGTAAAGTATTTAGTAGTCTAGATGGTAACGTGAAAAGTTTATATTTCTAAGGCTGTAAGTCCACTCTTGGATGGTATTTTATTATCAGTATCTATAAAGGTATCATGAGCCTACATCATGTTGCTAGATTTTGAAGGGCACTGGTGCTGCCTAGCCTCTTTCTTTTGACCACAGGACCAGAATTTTTCATTTGTTCTTTGGCTCCTCATCCTCCTTCTCTCTGTATCTCCATCTTTTGGCCTCCTGCCAAGATGGATGGGATCGGTGGCTGAGATTCCTGGACAATCAATCAGTAACTTCCTTGCTGTCAGTTCTTGCACTCTTTTCTTCTAAGATAGCTAATGGGATGGGGGAGGAGATAGAGCTAGAAGCTTGGAGAAGCCAGCAAGGGAAGAAGCAGACAATGGCCCTGGAGCAATTGGAGCAGCTGAGCAAGGAGCTGAACCATTTAGTGAGGGACGAAGTGAGATATTGGAGGAAGAGACATGGGGTTGTATGAAAAGGACTGAGAGGCTGGAGGCAGGGAAGGGAAGATGATTGTCTGAGTGAGAGGAGACAGGGACTGGAAAGGGAAGCAGTCTAATAGATTGATGGAGAGGAGGATTAATGGACTATGGGGAAGAATAGAATTGACAGGTGAGTAGATTAACTAAGGAAGGAAGAAAATATAATGCATTTTTGAGAAGAGGGGAGATTATTGAAAGGAAGGCAGAAAATTGATGGCATACTGGGGAAGGATTAATGTATCTGTGTGGAAGTATTGAATGGATTTGAAGAAGATGTACTAGGTTGTCCTCTCTGAGACGTTAAAATTTCCATAATATATACATATGTTAATATCATGCAAAATTTCCTAAAACAGTTTGCTGCAGCAGTATAGGCACATCCCTGGTAATATCACCAGTTCTTATGTTGTCCTGATATGAGCCCTGAGTGCTGATTTCACTGGCTATGTCCACACTGGCAAGTTAGGTCGATTTAAAGAGGCTTAAATTGACCTAATTTAATCCCTATCCACACTAGGCTTTCATTAGGTTGACTTAATGGGCTTCCTTAAATTGACCTAATGAACGCTTAGGTTGACTTAATAAGAACAGCGGGGTATTCAACCTAACCCTCCTGAGGTTGACCTAACCCTTCTTTAGGTCCACCTCAGCCCAGTGTGGACGCATAAGTCCACTTTCTTAGGTCGACCTAAGGGAAGTTAGGTTGAATTACTAAATCCCGGTTAAGGGAAATCACTTTGTTAAGTTGACTTAAAGTCATCCTTATTAAGTTGACTTACCTTTTTCTAGTGTAGACATAGCAACTGTGTTTAGACAACACATCTCACATAATCATGCTCTGCCGTGTACAGAGTGAAAGTGCTAGTGTACTGGTCTGAAGGGCTCTAGTGATAACTAATCATTTTCTAATGTGACTGTGTAGATAATACACTTTCAAATAGTTAAACAGTTCTTTTTTTCAAGCATGTGAAGTGTTTGGGGTCACATGAATGTTAGCTGCTGTGTATTCACAG
The DNA here is from genome assembly GCA_007922175.1 of Pelusios castaneus. Taxonomy (NCBI): domain Eukaryota; kingdom Metazoa; phylum Chordata; order Testudines; family Pelomedusidae; genus Pelusios; species Pelusios castaneus. The sequence continues at coordinate 6,602,180 of ML685776.1, read as the reverse complement.
TTACAAAGCAAGTGTATTGATCTAGATGTGAACTTTACTGTGTGTATTTGCCATTTTCTTTAGTTTTTCCACTGCTAAAATGAAATAAAAAAGGTGAATTAAAATATAAATCAAAATCACTCTTTATCCTTCTTGACCCTAAGTGGCTGCATTATTGCTTAAAAATGGAGTACAATCAAAGTTGCAGGTTAACTTCAGATATAATTGCTATTAATTGATAAAATGTGATTTATGTTTTATTTCTAAAGTTGGAAGAGGCATTAATAAAAGAAAGCATCAGGAAATGAAGGTCATGAAACTGTTATTCCCAGTGTGTAAAGGATATGGAAGATTGAGAATAATGTCTTTAATTTCTAGAGCCAATAAAAAGTTTCAGATATAAATTGAAAATGATAAATTTTGACATTTTCCCCAATTTTGCAAAAAAGTAAAAAGAAAATGGGTTTTGGTGGTAAAGTTTCATAAATAAGAAGACTATATTTTTCCCATATCAGAGTTTTATGTTTCAAGAAAATGTCTGCAATATTCTCAGAAGGAAAAGGAAGTTAGACAACTGAAAACAAATATTTTGTTTGTTTATGGAAGTTCTTTAAAACAAACAAAATGATCAGATCTACTACTACAAAATATTTCACAAATCCAAAACCAAATATTTTTTTCTTTTATATAATTTCTAACATTTCTAAGAGATTAACCATAATACTGTTGTGTTTCTAGGGTGAGTGACAACAACATTGGAATACTTAATGAATCATATCTTCAGAACACTGTATAAATGCACTTTCATTTTCTCAACATCCCTCTGAAGCAGAAAAGTATTAGAATCTTAATTTTTCAGAAGAGGGAACTGAGGAAGGGAGGTTCTTTGCAAGTAGTGGCAGAGCTGTAGTTAGAATAGGAGCTCTTACAGTTGTTTCCCAGTCCTTGCTCTAACCAGTAGATAGTGCCTCTCTGTTCCAAATATACCTGTGAATGCTAAGCCAGCTTTTTTCAAACTGATGATTATGTGCCCTTGATTCTAGATGAGAAGGGAGGATCTGTCTGCTCAGACCTCATTGCAAGCTCAGGACCATGATGGCTATGTCTACACTAGGAAAAGTTAGGTCGACTTTGTTAAGTCGACTTAACAAAGTGGACTGAGTCGACTTAACTTTGTTGACTTAGTCCACTTTGTTATGTTGACCTAACCACTCTTCAGTCAACTTAACAAAGTGGACTTAAACGTCCACACTGAGTTTAGGTCGACCTAAGCAGGCTTAAGTCGACCTAATTGGTGGTTCTTATTAAGTCGACGGTTTCATTAAGTCGACTTAAGGAATTTCTTAAGTCAACTTAATGAAAGCGTAGTGTGGACGCAGCTTTGTTTAAGTTGACTTAAACTGCCAGTGTAGACATAGCCATGGAGTTTATATTGAATAAACCATCCTTTAATATGCACTGTATTATACAGTTTCTGAAAATTCCCATGAAACAGTGGGGCACATAAAAATCATATTTATGCTCTTCAAGACAAGAATGATTTCTTGTCCAATTTTCAAGGCAGGATGAGCTACATAATGACAATACATGAAAGTGTGTGATTGCACAATTTTTCTGTATAATTATAGTCATTTTGTAGTAATTGTGGATAAAGCACAAGTTAGGGGAGAGTGTGAAATTGTGTAAAGTTAAAAGGCTGGCTGAATTCTTCATTAATAATGATATTCGTTATGATTTTTTTGCCTTTTTTTGTTAGTAACTGATCCCAAATTTCTCTGAATATATTTGCTGAAGAGTTTGTGTGAATAATTTTCCAAGTTGTTCACGAGCTTCATGTTTTGACAATCTCTTACCTTTTGAGGTTGATCATTTAGGTTATTTGCTATTATTTGTGCTCATTGATTGGGTGACTGCAATGTTTAAAAAGATACTATCAATGAGCAAATAAAAGATAGGGCTTGAACTTGACTCAGATTTGGGGTAAAGACACAGGTAAGATCTTATTCCTCTGAACTTGTTCATCTAGCCTTTGTTCTACTATTTAGTACTGTATATGAACTGTTACAGATGCATGTTAGTCAATTTGCCTGTCTGTCTAATCACAACAGTAATCATAATAGCACTTTTTGCTACCATACAAATTAAATTATCTTAAATTCTGTTTGATACACATGTCATACAGATGACATTCATGTATCAAAACATGCATAGTATTATTTGTTCCAACATTTAAAATCTATTGCCACCATTTTAAGCAGCCTTGTTTGTCTCTTACAACGGTTGGATTTGATTTTCCAACACACATCTGAGAAATGGTTAGGATATATAAGCAAGGTTAAGAATCTGTGCACTGCTCTTGCTTAACAGCTAAGCAGGGAGGGGGGCAACTGATTTGCCTGGGCTTTGTATTTGTATGATACTCGGCATAATTTCACCCAGGGGTTGGGCATGATGGGAAATGGTATGTGTGGCTGATTCAAATCCTCTGAATCTGGTGTTTTCGCAGAAGGGGGAAGTGAAATATTGCCTTTTCGTGAAATGCTACCCTTTGATTATATATCTGCTTATAGACTGAGAAGCTGATGGAAAAGTCACTATTAGCAACAGAGAACTTGGAAAAGTGAGCAACCTTAGTTTTCAGTGTTAAATTAGTTGTGGAGGGGGATGAGCATTAGCTCTGCTGGAACTGTGCCTTAGGGCAATGCCTACCCCTCCCAGTGTTAAAGGATAAACTTAAAGATTCCTTGTGGAGTTTCTTTTGTTATTTTGATTGAGCTGAAATCACCAGAGAAGTGAAAGCTTCTCTAAGGGCTGAAATCACTAAAAAGCTGACTGAGATCCAGCAGAAGAGCATCTTGCCAGCACAAGGCAGGTGTGACCAGTAGGTGGAGCCAGTGGACAGTGGGCAGTACCAGCAGATGGTGGGTGTAACCAGCAGGCGGAGCCAGTGGACAGCAGGTGGTGCCAGTGAACAGGTGGTATAACCAGCAGGCAGAGCCAGCAGCTGGTGGGCGGTGCCAGCACACAGCAGGTGGTGCCAGCAGATGATGGGTGTGACCAGCAGGTGGAGCCAGCAGACAGCAGGCAGTGCCAGTGGATGGTGTGAGTGTCCAGCGGGTGGCGTGAGCAAACCCTGAGGTGGCAGAAGATAATTGGAGGGCTGAGGGGGCCCTCCTCCCCTTTTAGAGGTGGATAATAAAACTTTGATGGTCATGAAGAAGTGAAGGACACACTCTATGTACACTGGGGGGTGGAATGGGTTTTGTGGGAATCCTGCTTTGCACTGCATCCCAATCAGTGCTGCTTTTGATATTGCCTCTTTAGAGTCTGAATTAAAAGTTTTGTGTGCTACACTCAGACTTGTGCTTGCGAGAGGAAATATTGCCCTTCTAGGACACCCAGGGAGTAGTGTGTAGTTTCCCAGGAGACTAGGTGGGGGCTCAAGCCAAGTGGTGTTGTAGCATTGTTTGGGAACCCCTAGACAAAGAACCCGCCTTTTCCTGCCACCGTCTAGGCCTGGCAGAAGGGTTACAGGTATATTCTATAAGAGACCTCCAAAAATATTCTCCAGTAAGCTGGTGGAGTTTCAACCCTGAACAGATGTACCTGAATTCAAAGGTGATATATTCTTAAGACAGTTCAAAACAGAAAAGTTGAAACGAAAGACACTAAAGGGGATGGTAATGGTTTTAGAGCAGATGCCACAGGTACTGTTACAACTGCAAGACAACATAAGATCATTTTTACTGATGAAATTGTTATGAAGACTAACAATTATAAATCTACCCCAAACACAACTGTAATGTTTATAGTGTAGGCTTCAGGCTACATCTGTTAACATTTTTTTTAAAAATATGCAATATAAACAAAAATATTCTGAGAAACTGTTTCTTAGTTTCCAGGAGATCTGGAAGTTAGTTAACACCATCTCTTTCTCTTTGTGTTTTGTTACTGTTGTTAATAGCAGTTCATAAAGCTTTCCTCCTCCATTCTGCTCTACTGAACTAAATCGAACGGAGATGATGAGCTCTGAAATATATTCTTTCTGCCTATTCTGTGGCTGCAATTTTATACCAGTCAGGTGACTAGATAAAATTTATACCAGTCAGGTGACTAGATAAAAGTTCTAGTTTGTGAAACCAATTTGAAGCCAGTTTTTTTTTTTGGGTAGCTCCAGTGTTTATTTTTTGCCTTGAAGAAGAAGGTATGACCTCTGCTTCTTGGCCATTGGGACTGACTAATTGAAAAGAACTGGCCCATAGTGCAGCATTTCCTGTTATGGAAATGAAGTAATTGAAATACATTTTATATTATTATTATTTATTTACTTTTCTCACTATAGTGCCTAATTTTTCATTTTACATTTTCATTTTACATTTTTTCTGTAAATTGATCAAAGAATCTATAGCTTAAATTCTCATGGGAGGCCTGAGTCTACTTTGAATCAAATGTAGAGCATTTTCTGTGTTGTTTAGTTCAATTGAATGTGCAATATTTAGCCAAATTTCCAAACCTATGTTCAAGGTTTGCTCAAATGTGGTTTCTATTGCTACTTAATCACACATCAGAAACTACGGACTCAACATACCCGTATTGTGTGAGGTGGTGGTGACCAAACATTCAGATTATATACATTGGGTTTGGGAAGTGTGGAAAGAGGGGAGAAAATCTTAACGCTTTGTGCTCTGCCTGTCCATGAGAACAATGGAAGTGTGGAGTTTTGTAAGGTCAACAGTGGGAAGGGTATGACTGACTTCTTGGGGATGGCAGGAAATGGATGATTTGTGTAGGGTGGATGCAGGAAGCGAAGTGAGAGGCTGGGTTTTTTTGGAGATGCTTCCACATCTCTGATGTTGGAGCCAAGATTTCTCTTGGATGCCATTGCTTCATGAGCAGACCTGGTCATTATAATCCCACTTGGTAATCAATTTTCCCTGAGCAGAGCATTTGCTGGAAATTTCACAAAGTTGAAACCTGCCATGTTTTCTTTTTTCTGGTTCCTATACATGTTTTCCATTCAGTTTTTCCCTTTCCGTGCACTGTGCCATGAAAGAGCATGTGGTAGAATTGTATTTATCAAAACAAAATTACAAAATGATCTTATAAAACAGGAATAGAAAATGTAACTTATTTAACTGAAACATAACATAATTATCAAATTAGAATTTATGCAGGAGACTGGTTAATATCTTTACCAAGGAATAGCCAAAGTTACGATTCCCAAGTCAACTATAGCTTACCACCTTGCATATGTTTTAGTTAGTGTTTTGTATTACTAAATAATGCTTTGACCCTGCTGCAAATTATACATGTGCTTACCTTAATGCACTATGAGTTCAATAGCTGCTGTCTGTGTAAAGTTGAGCAAGTGTAGGTCTTTGTAGGCCTATGGCGTTTATGACTTATCTGCAATGGAACTATTTTATGGTTGATTTGGGAACCATCATTTTAAAAGTTATGAATTTTCCTGGTATAAAATATCAACAATAATGTTGCATTACAATTTTTAAATTTTATTTTATTTACATATATTCAGAGTGATTTTAAATAGAAAATAGAAGACTGAACTAGTAAGTTTATTTTAATATTTGATATGATATTCATTTAATCACATGTATATTTCAGTGTGTGATGTGCAGTATATTGTTTTCTGAAAACTAGATACTTCAGTAAAATTCTATTAGTCAACTCATGAACAGTCTATAGTATTCTGGGTAGTTAGGTAGAAGTAGCTAGCTTACTAGTACGGAGCTAGAGTGGTTCATCCATCCCAACTTTCTATAAATGTTTTTATCTTAACCTTAACCTAAGGGAGAGCACACAAGTGATTATACTGAGAACAAATTACATGGCCTGGATATGTCAAATGGCAGGCACCACTCCTTGCCTTCCCCAAACATATTTTCCAATTCCATTTCTGGGCCAACTTCTTCCCTTTCCCTTTTCACTTTAAAGCGAACTCTTCTCATTCTGCCAGTGTTGCTCTTCCTGCCCACTTATTCTCAGCACCAGATGGTTGTTCTTCATGGAGTTGCACTGGGATCAGTGGTAGAAAGTCTCTGCCAGCTAGAGGCATAAGCAACCCAACTTACCTTTTTCCTTCTTAGACTGAAAAAGTGAGAATTGGAATCCAGAGGAAACAGGTGAGGGAAGTGGGATTTTCTCCCACAAAAGCTTATGAGATAAATAAACTTGTTAGTCTTTATAAGGATTCCTTGTTTGTTAACAGTGATGGGTGTGTCTTGTGACAGTGGTAAACAAAGAAGAAAGCAACTTTTTCTGACAAACACCGAAGAAGGAACTTTATTAGAATATGGAAAACAGTAAGCTCCTCCAAGCTACCCCCAACCCCACCGCCTTAATAAGAATATGAGGCTGCCCTCTCAGATTTCTTAGTTAAACAGATTCCCTTGTATTCCCGAAATAATGTTTCCAAACCACAACCCAGACTAGGGACAAAACTAAATCTCTGCAACTCTATTGAAATCACGTTCTCATTTAAATAAATTCAGGGCAGTGTTTTTCCTTTGCCTTTCATTTAGTTTTGGGTTTGACCAAGTTCTGTGAATTATGTGCTTTCTTCAGTTGTTTCCTCTAAATGACCATCATTAAGCACTCATATTTTCCTTTTTCCATTGATCATGGTGGTCAGGCTAGTTCATCATTTATTTTTTGAGCAGCTTCCTTCATTGATCAATTCTGTAGCTATGTCTTTGAACAAACAGTTGCCAGCTAATAAACTCAACTTATTATTTTAATTGTTTCATTCAAGCACATACGCACCATCAGTTCTATACCTTTTTAACTTCCAGTGCTACTTCTTGTTGTCTTGCTAGAGAAGAATCATTCACTAGAATAATTATGCTCTACCCTGGGACTCCAACATGCTGTCAGGAATTCTGCAAAAGTAATTTCCCCTGTTGTAGTCTTTGCACTTTAGTACCCTTCTCAGAAATCCATTGGTGGAAATTATTTAACTGATCCCAGTCTGGATTTCAGTGAAATCCTTTGTGTCCCATTGTAAGATTGCAAATCTGATATAAATATTCTAGTAACCCCCATTACTCAGAAATGTTATTTGATGATGTTTCTTTGTGAAAGGCAGGGTTTTAAAATTACAATTTGTTTCTGAAAGTTACAGTGAGTGAGAAGGCAGGCATCTTAACACCAAAGAAGCTGAGTAGTTAACTGTTGGTTCATATTTATTAGTTATGTGAACATATGGAACATCTATGTACATGAGAGCAGAATTCGGTCTCGTCAGTATAAATTAGATTTTGTTTTTTTTACATTTAAGACCTAGCGGAGGGAAGAAAACAGTAAAAATATTGTGTCTGTACATTAAACATTTAAAGATTCTGCAGTATGCCCATTCTGTTTTAAAGGATCTAAGAACACCATGAATGACACATTAGAGGGGAAAACATTATTAGGTGCACCAGCAGTGGGTGAAATGAAAACTGCAGGAGAAATGATGATAAAAAAACCCTCAGTGAGCAGGAAAGTAGTTGAGTGAGAACTGCAGGGTCTGTTCTGAGAAAACTGAGTGCAACCAACCTCCCCTTTCCAAAGCAAAGCGCAGCCATAGCAGGGATCAGAGGCAAGTGACACAGCCTCTCCGAAGCGCATATGAAGTGCTTATATCTATCTGTACATACGTATAATGATAATACAAATTCTAGTAATTCATAGTTAAGTCATTGTTAGCATTAGTTTAAGATCGACAGTAGTAGAATCAATGTAACTGTTAAATTTGGGGTGGCGCAAGCAGCCAAGTATCAAACATTCAAGTTTTCCAGGAGAGGAGCATGCAACAGATAAAAATATTTTTGGAAGAACTGGGTAGTTCAGCAGGTTACAACAGAAGCCTTTCATTTTTGGGGACATGGATGATGAAATTCTGGCTCAGTGAAGTCAATATTTTTTTCATTGACTTCAATGAAGCCAGGATTTCCCCCTGGTTCACATTAAAAATATTTGGTGTGTCATAAAGGAATGTGAATTTGGTGTCTTGAAGCTTGTGATAGTACAGCCTGTTCTGTACCTGATGTCTATGGCCCCAGTTCAGCAAATATTTTAAGCATATGCTTATATCCATTCCTGCCCATCAAAACACTGAAGGACACATTTAAGTTCAATTACATGCTTAAGTGCACGTGCACTGTGCAAATGGGGCCTCGAGAAGGAAGTTTAATCCTTAGGGCTTAAAGCATTTCATGAGAAATATCTCATACAGTAAAGGAATATTGCAAAAACACAACAAAACAAATAACTTTCAAAGGGGTAATAAACCAGGGGTTCTCAACCTTTTTTCTTTTGCAACCCAGTTGGCAGTGGAGGCTGTCTGTGGTGACAGAGTAGTCCCTCCTCCCTGCCCAAAACAAAACAAAACAAAACAAAAAAAAGTTCCTGCTGGTGCTTTTGACAGCAGCACAAAAAACGGGAGCCCCCACTGAATTAAAAAAAGTCGCCGCCAGGAGATTCAATGGAAGCTTTTTCCCTCTTGTTGACCCTGGTCCCCTCCACCTCTCACTGCTGCAGGGGGCTTCTGCAGCACTGCTGACTATTGCTGCAGTTGGAAGCCCTCCTCTGCTTCCCCTGATTGCTGCTGCTCCCTGTGGTGTGCTTTGAAGGGGTGGGAGAAAAGGGCTTATTGACAGTAGTATGACCACAAAACACAGAAAGGTGTTTTGAAAAAGAAGATGGCCTATATCGTGAAAATCTTGATCAGTGCGGTGTAGATCAGCAGTTCCTCAACCACTGCGTTGCGACACAAAACTGTGTCACGAAGAGCCAGGAGGGTGGTTGTCAAAAACTGGCAGCTACCCTAGTGCTCCAGAGACCCTCACAACCTTGGGAGTGCTCCCAGCCCTATTGCTGCCATTGCTGGTTCCCCTCGCCCTGCTCCCAGACTGAGCTGGCCTAGGGGAGCCACCGGAAGTGGCAGAGTAGGCTGGGAGTGCTCATGAGTCTGCAGAGGGTCTCCAGAGCACTACAGGTGGGGAGTCAAGAAAGTGGGGAAAGTGGCAGCAGGGTGGGGCAGGGGTCAGGGGAAGCAGTGGGTGATCTGGGGAAGTGGCAGGAGGCTCCGGCCGGTGTTGCTTTGCAGAGGGATGCCTTGGTAGGCATACGGTAAAGTGGGAAAATCCCAGACACCAAAAAATATTTTAAAAGATCGGCCAGACAGAGGTTTAATGTCCCCAAAAGAGGACATGTCTGGGAAAACCTGGGCATATGCTAACCCTAATTTAATTGCAAGTTGTGAGGATCTGAGTTTGGTTTTGGACATGCTTCTTCTCTTTGGAAAATGTTGTAGCCAGGCTCCCAAGTGGAGTAGATGTTTTGCACATGTATTGTTTTTTGTGATTATGGATTAATAAATATGAAACGTCCAGCAGAATAACAAAACAGATTCATTACTCTGTTTCTCATTTCCTTTTTTGATTTTTCCTTTAAATAATTTACCGTGTTTTTGGCTGTGAGAGAACTTTAGGATAACAACTTTTAAAATACTTACTATATATTTCAAAACTGAGGCTGCTTCGTGCTGATCTGCAATGTAAAATAAATGAGATGGAGGGGACCTCATCTGTTTTTTGCACAACTATCTAAAGCAAATCTGAGAGGCAAATCTATTGCACAGAGTCCCCCTTATTGAATAAGCTAAATCAGTTCATTTCAATGAATATTTTTAGAGAGCAAGGAGACATGCTTCCCTGGATGTCGAGTACTTATTTTCACAGTTATATCATCTCGTGCTGGTGCTGGATAGTGTTGGTAGCCAGTGATATTCAGGAGGTCAGACTTGATGATGGCCTTAAATTCTGTGACTCTGTCACAAAGCTTCTAAAAGACAGTCACGTGCAATAGCAATTCTGTATCCTAAAATGAAATGGGAAGAGTCATTATTAGAAATAAACAGAAATGCTTGCAGCAGCACTATGAGTTAGTTGGTGCTTCTAATAATTGTGACAGGATGAATAGAATTGAATATGGGCTACCAGCTTGGAGCTGTGCACATCAATATATTTCCCTTTTCAGGAAAGTTTTCTGCTCCAGAAAGACTCATATCAAATGTTCCCATCTCATATTTAGTGACTGCAAAACGGCTATTGAAACTAATGGATATTTCAAAGGGACAATGAATATTTTTTATTAATTTTATTTGCCTCCTATGAATCTTATTACTTTAATACACAGCAGACAAGAATTTCAAAAATAGCAACTTGACTTTAAGGACATAATGTTATAGCTTAGACACCTAACTAAGGCTATGTCTACACTAGAAAAAGTTAGGTCGACTTTGTTAAGTCGACTTAATAAGGTCAACTTTAAGTAGACTTAAAGTCGACCTTATTAAAATCGACTTAACAAAGTGGACTAAGTTGACGTAGCTTTAAGTCGACTTAGTCCACTTTAAGGCGACATAACCACCCTTAAATTGACTTAATAAAGTTGACTTAAGGGTTACGCCACATCCACACTGTCCTTAAGTCGACTTAAGGAGTTGCCTTAATTAAGGGTTAAGTCGACCTAATGAGTGGTAGTTATAAAGTTGACTTAAGCTTTCATTAAGTCGACTTAAGGAATTTTTAAGTCAACTTAATGAAAGCCTAGTGTGGACGTGGCTTAATTTATGTCAACTTAAGTCGAGTTAAATTGCCAGTGTAGACATAGCCTAACTGACTTATATTTCTTCATTAAGTTGATGGGAATAGCTGGATGCTCAGCACTTTTGAAAGTCTGGCTGCTTGTTTATTTGAATGTTTAGTGTGACCCAAGGCACCTTTTTAAAAATCATAGCTTCTCAGTGTACTCTGTCTCTCATCAATAGATCAGGTCAAATTCATCCTGTGAAACCATAGGTATTTTTAAACGTTAGTTCATTCAAGGAACTTTCTCTTCTCACATGGAGTTGTTTCATTCAGGAAACCTTCCTAAAGTAAGTAATAAACTGGTATCTACTGACACAAGAAGATAGTATGGTAGACTCCGTATTAGGTTAATTATTTAAAGAAAGCAAAAGAATCAAGAAACAATAAAATGCAAAGCACTACTGTAATGTGCAAAAATTGTTAGATATTTAAAAAGCCATGACCCTAAAGCTATATTTTTTCAATTTTTTTCTACCAGGTCATAAAGCTTATCTGTAGTTGTTTCCATAGAGCAAAAGAAAATTCTAGTAAAACACTTGATATTTTCATCAGTGTGTAATTAAATATTAGATTGCATTAATTTAGAATAGCTACAACTTTTAGGCTCCTGGAAAATGATATGTACTTTCAGATTCCCTGTAATGTTAATTTTGCATACATAGATTAATGTGATCTATGGTGTGTTATCTGTAAATAGGCTCACAGATATATAACAATACCTTGCCACCTAGTGCATTGAATATTTAGAGGCTTGGAAGCATTTTTAAGATGTACATCCAAAAGTCATATGTGAGTTTTTGATTCACCTGAATCTTTATTATTATTATTATTATTACTACTTTCTAGTTTTGGCTAAAATAATTTATTTTGGAGCGTTTTGGTATTTGTGCTTTCTACTGACCAAAACTAGAATATTTAAAAGAGACATTAATTTTTATAGACTTGAAAATGAGTTGGTATGGATTATATTTGAGGATTACAGGAAGATTATGCTAATTTTTGTTTCATGCAATCTGGTTTTCCCACTCCTACTTTTATGATGTCAGCATAGGATCAGCACTTTTTCACTAGCTTTGCTGAATAAAAGGTGTTTGGCTGAACTAAATCTTGAAAGAAATACAGAAATCTGTAAGGTTCACAGTCTCAGAAACTTCCCACTCCCCAGATGGTCTCCTTTGCAGTGCCTTTCTCAAATTTTGGCATTTTTACTTCCTCTTATTCTAGTTTTCTCCTGCACTATTCTTTTCCTTCTCTTTTGCACTATATTTTCTTCTGTGACCACACCACCTATTACTGGCTACCTATGTGATCTCTCTGAATCAAAATGTGAAGAGTACAGCTGAGGAGAAATCAGATCCACAATGTACTTATTTGATTCCATAGACTTACACTGTTGTAAATATGCTCAGATTTCTCAGCCAATCTCAGATTTCTATTAGAACTGTTTTTCCAGACATTACCATGAAGTCATGTCATACACACAATGTAGATGGGCATAGGCAGGCCCTTTGGAAAAGAGTTTGTCAGACATTCCCCATAGATTTATTTCAGAGTTCTCTGCAGACGTTTTGGAAAAGATTAATCTGATCAACCTTTCAAAGAACAGAGTACGATAGATATAGTGTGTGTCTTGCCACTATATTTGGCATGCTGTGCAGGCCATCAAAAATAATTCAGATACAATAGAAGAGAAGATCTGATACTGCACTTAATTTTCAATAGGGTCTGTTGCACAGCAGGGCTGTTGCCGAATTTTGACTGACTGCAAATTCATGTTGCTACTCCATATTCTTTTATTTGTGGAACTAACTTGAAAAGAACAGATTGTTTCACTTTTATTAAGTCATACCAGTTGGCAGGGTTTTATTTTCCTGCAAATAGTTCTGCAAGGGGAAAAAACCAAAAACTTAGATGAAGTCATAGGCTCTCTCTGATGGGCATAAGCATCTGAGTGTGTTCTGCTGTTGTGCTGCTTATTTTTCCCTAAAGAAAACAAACACAGATTCACTGAAAACAGACAATATTCTAGGAAGGAAGAACTCTTTGGAGAGGGCCAATGGTCAAGCCAGGGTCAAACAATATTGAATTTGTGCACAAAAGGAGAGACAAATATTAAAAAGAAACCTGAAAGAAAAAAACATTAATGGAGGAGAGGAAAATCTTAGCTCTATAAAACAGCAAGAATGTACAGTAACTTAACGATTTGGAAGAAATAGACTTAGAAGTGGCAATAGCCACAGAAGCAATAGTCTGAAATGGCAGCAACAATTTCACCTCCTTTCAATTGCATACACAATGAAGGGGCAGATGTGGACTTGGCCTTAGGCCCATTACCGCAGCAGGTGAATTATTTGTCAATTACATGTGCATCAGGAGATCTACATTCCCTATTCTAGATCAATCTTTAAAATAACTTGCATTGATATTGCACTGATGGTGTGATATTGACTAAGGAAATTGCAATTGTATTTACACAACAGTATCTAGAAAGAGATCAATAAATGTTCATCTGATTTTATAGATTTTTTTCTACTTTGGTAACCAGATATTTGTCGCTCCAAGTAAAAAGTATGCTTTCTGTAGATGTCCAATCTTTGGTCTTATGCTTCAAGTGCACAATTAATTAATAAATGAAATAAGAATAAGCTTTCAAAACCTGCAGCAATTCAATTCAAGCAATGTGATTTTTATTACTATTCTTTTTATTTTACTTATTTTATTGATTTACTATTTTTATTTTAACCCTTCATTCTTTGTTCTCTCCTCTGTTGTTTTCCGTCTTCCATTTTCTTTTTTTTTGTTCCTGTCCTTTCTATTTTGTTTTCTTCTCTTGATGTATTTTGTTGCATCTATTTTCCTCTCATCTTTCTTTAACTCTCCAATCTGTTTCCTTGATATTTCTTTTAAGTATTTTGTCTTTGCTTATATCTCCACACTGTGTGCTCTCATACTCATTCTATCTTGCTGCCATTTTAATAATCTTTTCTTTTGTGCCTATTGTCTTTCTCCCCTCAGATCTTTTCCCCACTGCATTTTTCTTTTTCCTTCCTCTCTAGTGTATCTTCACTTCTTTCTTCTCTCCATGGATGCAAAGTGTATTTTGCCAGCCAACTTGAAAGTGACAAGTTTATGAACTATCTGACAAGGCAGAGATTTTGTTCCCAATTTCAAGCTGCTTTGCTGACAGTATTAGTTACTTTTTCAGATAGGAGACAGAAGATCTTGGGGGGGGGGGGGGGAAGTTCACTAAGCTATGTGCCATCAATAGGTTCAGGCCTACTCAAAGAATACTAGAACACTTTTTAATTAAATTCAGCCACTTAGTTTTTCTCATTTACTATTTGTTGAGAACCAACAGAGTGCAAAAAATAGAGATATGGTCCCTGCTCCAAGGAGCTTACATACTAAAGTCCACAATACAAAGCCACCATACACTGGCCGTCCAAAAAAAAAAAGGGGGGGTGGCGGGGAGAGGGCGGGAGAAGAAAAGATTTTTCTCTGATCTTCTGTGTTGTGACATTGTGTCTTCTTTCCATTAACCTACTGTTCTCAGTTGTTTATTCCTCTTTGTCCATTTGTGTTCTTTTCTTATTCTTTTAATTCTGCTGCCTCTGGACCTCTTCATCCTCTTGCTAACTTTTTCTCCATATCACTTTGTCTCTCTTTCCCCATTTCTCTGTAGCTCATTGTACATCATCTCTCCTCCTCTTCTTCATTGCTTTTTCTCTCCTTTACTACTGTACTACTCCTTTATTATTTCATTGTTTGATTCTTCTGGTGAAAATAAAGTGAAATTTAATACTGCAGTGTGTAAGAATAGAATAGTCTTCCTTTAAATAGTTTGTGGGCTTGCTCTATTCCTATAACTACAAATACTACCTGAATTTCAAAGTTACTTCAGTGAAAAGTATCTGCTGGATGTTTCTTTGTTGCCTCTGTTCACTGATGCTTCTTGTTCCTGACTGCACCACCATTCCTGTGCTTTTAATCCCAAAGTATCCACTGATTAGAACTGGGTACAGAATGTAACAATATAAGGTGAGTCAGGTCAAATGCTGCCTTTCAACTATAAGCTTTGTTCAAATTAATTTTTTAAGTTGCTATCTTCAATGTAAATTATCTGATTTCAAATTGTATAATCAAACTCCTGGTTTTTAATCTTTCTCTAAAATAATATCTTTCATTTTTCATAAAGGCATAATATTTATCTTTGATAAATCTAAAGCAATGCACATTGGTGGGAAAATTGTACCTTCTCATACAAATTACAGAGTACTAAATTAATAATATCAACTATGGAAAGAGACCCAGGTATCACTGTACACAGCTCAGTGCTAAATGTGCAGCTCTGATTCAAAACAGAAACAAATGCTAGGGATGCATAAGGAATGGGATTTCATGTGAAGGGGGAAGAGGATCATCCTACATCTGCTTATTGAGGGTTTACTTGCATTATTTTTCTCAGGTATCTGATGATGGACACTCTCATAGACTGGTATGAGATTAGCAGACAGAAGCAGGGCAATTTCCTGATCCCTCTTCTTCATCTTGCTATTTCATCCTTCCATCCAAAGGGTATAGATTTGGGTTAGGACATGATTCATGAAACAAAGATGGAAATGAATACTGCAATACAGAAACCAACATTTACTAAGCAAAAGAGTATGAAATATGAGTTATGCATCATGTTCCTTAACGTCTGGTGATGTTTCCCACTTTCTGATGTATTGGTAGTATAGTTCTATATCTCTCTGTAACTCAGCATCTTCTATAGCACTCATCATAGTAATTTCTAAAGCCTTTCCAGGTAAATTAGATCTGCATAGCAAGGTCCATAGCTGAATTCATGGAGTCTTCTGCTTACCTTAACCTTAGTTATAGGAGGCTCTGCATGAACAGAAATAATTTATTGCATTTGTTTGCATTAAAATAGATTCTGCAGCTTTGAAGAAGCTGTTGGAGCAGATATCATTAAAACAGCAGTCCAAGCCATGTGCATAATATAAAATGCATAGGCATATTGTGTCACCAGTGTAAGGAGAGTATGGGTACTTTTAAAGACTAACAGATTTATTTATCACATGAGCTTTTGTGGGAGAAAATCCCACTTCATCAGATGCTTTGAAGACAAATCATGTGACCCTTACTCAGACAAAAACCCCTTGAAATCAGTGGAAGCTTTGCTTATATAAAAGTTTATAAGGACTGAAGAATTTAGTTTTTCATATTAGGAGTTTGACACTATGGGAGATCCTCAGCTGGATTAAGATTAGCTACTATTCTCTTAGCTGGAAGAGAAAATCCTTATCTGGGCATAGAGAACTGCACAGGTGCCAGGCAACAGGACAAATATTCTTAAAGTTCACAGTGCATATTGCAAATAATGAATTGTCTAGAACAGTGGCAATTCTCTAGCAATATTTCTGTCATCTAAACTGTAGCAGTTCAAAGTTAAGAAGTGACTCTAAATGACTGAACTGATGGCCAGGACTGCAGGCTGCTGAGAAGCTTCAGGCACTCAATCTCTGTTTAATTCTGAACTACAACCCAAATATTGCTAAACTGCTATTGTTCAAGATGGGCAATTCCGTTGTTGCAGGTCATCAAATCTTGGTATCCTTTACTCACTTCTTTTGTACCCTGACAAACTCCCACTGAATTCAAAGTACATGTTTCTGAGTTTGCTTGAGTGAGGACTGACTAGAAACTGAGTTAGGACTTCAGGATGTCAACTAAGCACCACTTGTTTAGTTGACATTCTGAAGACCTACCTCAGTTCCACTTGGTTCATTGACTCTTCATTACATAAGAAGCCCTAAAGGACAAGAGGAGTCGGAAGTGCCTGCTTCCTGGCCTTGGAAGCACTGTGCTTATGTTTTACTGAATCTACAAAGCAATTTGATTGATTTCTTTTCTAAACATTTGGAGATTCTTAAGGATAGAAGCATTCAAAAATGTCATTTTATCACCTGCTCAGATATTAGACTGTGTATATTTGTACAGGGTAATAAAGGGGAGGGATAGGAAAGAGGCTCAGTGCCAAGGTTGCATCATGCAACACTATAGAAGAATTGTTCAGGTACCCTTAGTTTTTTAATCCAAAGTTTCATTCCTAGTTGGAGATATCATAGTGCTTTCATCTGACATAGCTAAAAGCGGTTGGTAGTCCTTGGCTGATGCTGGAAAATTCTATCCATTGGCAAGGTCAACTGCATTAGTACACTGTGTTTGTGGATCTACGGCAGCATTTAACTAAGGCGGTGAAGGTAAAGCCACAGCTCTTTTCACTGTGATAATGGTGTGGTACTGAGTTAATGGTAAGTGGGACAACAGGAGGGTAAAAGGAGGGTGCCAATTTTAAAGTTCCTTTTTATTGCTGATTCGCTGAAATAATATTGAAACCGTATCACTGGGCTTTTAGTTCACAGCTGGGACCAATAAAAATCTGTGAAGAATTTATGTAAATTGTGCAATTCTGTAGGGGGCCTAGGAAATGTTTTCTCTCATTTCAAATAAACAGTCCCCCCCACTAACTTATTTCTAATCATGCAAACAACAAAGGAATTAAGTAGGCCATTTCCATACATACGAAATGTAGTTCACCAGAAATTTGGAGATAATTGATTTAGAAGAATTCTCATTTTCAACACTGGGGAGAAAAAGAACATTTTATTTTCTCCAATTTTATATCTTATTCTAGCATTTAAAATGAAAAGACTGAGGGCTCAATATGTGTGTTCTGCTTTCATTGTAAAGCAATGGGGTTTGCCAATAAAAGAAGACAAATTATTTTGTCAGATCTCTGGATAGTAACATAGATGCCAGTGACATTGTTCCCAAGATATGAAAACACTGAAAATATCTACAAAATGACCTGCTTCTATCAGCTAGATATGGAAGTTTCTAACTTGCAGAGCCAACGGACAAAAATCAACAGTATTTGGGAGATTTTTCAAAGTATTCACTGAGATGATTTTTACTATCTGAGCCAATCTAGAAAAGATAAGGAATGACCTGAAACTGTGCATTAAACTTTAGTCAAACATTTGTTGTAGGGTCCTCAAGGTTTAAGAGGCCCTCCTGAATGATCCATCAACTAGCAGCAGGTCTCCTCTTAGTGAGGATTTTGGCAATTCCTCCCTCTCATTAGGACTTCATAGAAATGCAAACTTTTTGCTCCTTCAACAATAAATTAGAGACAGCAGGATCCAGTAATTCTTTTTCTGTCTTCTCTATTTTATGACATTATGGGATTTAGACACATCTTATAAGCCTGAGTGCAGTTCAGGATTGAAAAATCCAAAACTGCACGAGTTTCTCCTCCTCTTGTCATCCTCCCCTCCTTTACCCATGACTCTGGTAGCTCCAAGAGGCCTGGTCTACACTTACTTTGAAATTCATTAGCAATTGACTAGACTCACACAAACTACGCAGAGTAGCTTGTGCAAGTACCATAAACTTTATAATTCCTCTTCTACATGGCGTCTTCTCTGCACTGTGCCAATGGGAAATGCATTCCTGCTGATGCAGTGCTATTCCACTTGAGGGGATAGTCTTAATGTGTTGACTTCCAGGTACTTACGTGTCTTTACTGACACTTACTTGAATGTGAAAAATCGATCTTGCACTGTTGGCGCTGCTGGAAATGTAGACATAATGGCTATGTCTACACTTGTGTATTTAAGTCGACTTAGTGTGTCTTCACTGAAAATTAAAGTCGACTTAGGGGGCAACTTACAAAGTCGACCTAGAGCATCTACACTGGATGCTCTAGGTCGACTTTGTGGGGCTAAGGAGACCTAGGGCAGGTCCCACAGGGGCAGGGCGGGCACCCCTTGCCCAATGCCAGAGGGCTCAGCCTTTGCCCCATTGTACATGGGTACAATGGGGCAAAGGGGGTCAGGGACCCTGGCAGGGCATAGGGGCAGGGTGGATATGCCAGGCTCCCCCTGTGCCCCCTCTCCCAGCAGGGAGGGCATTGGTGTAGCCCTGGGGTAGCCCTAAGTTGACTCTAGGGAGTCGACTTAAGCCTTAGGTCTACTAGAAAGGAGGCTTAATAAAGTCGACTTAATTTTAATTAAGTCGACTTTATTTTCCTTAAGTTGACTTAAGCAAGCTGCTTAAGTCGACTTAAGCAAAGTGTAGTGTAGACGCAGGGTAAATTAAGTTGACTTAAGCAAGCTTAAGTCGACTTAATTTATCAGTGTAGACGCAGCAAATGTGAGAAAAGGAGGGAGTAATTTTGTATACTCTGTAATACACAGCACTCTGCAATGCATGAGAGTGCTGTAGCATTTTGATTTATTGTATGTATGGGCACTTGAAGTACATTTAAGTCAGATCTGGTCCTCCATAGCAAATGAGTTTGACACCTCTGCTATAGGGTGTGAGATATGAGGATGCTTCTGAATAAAGACAGTTCATTAGAGGAATTACTGAAATGTGTTTGCTCCATTAGATGTGATGGGGGGAGGAAGGGTGCGCTGTGGACTGCCTAGACACATCTCCTCTGGGACAAATCTCAGGAATGGGGGAAGGGTGACACATGTAATGGGAGGAATAGGAAAGAGGCTGGTGATGGAACTCAAATATTTGAATGGTTCACACATAAGCTTTGGAGAAGCACTTAAATGTTTGGATGCTTATTTGAGCTAATCCTTCCAAACCATTTTTCCTGCTATTTCCCCCCTCCAGCTGCAAAAGTGCACAATATTCCATCCAGAGTAAGTTTTCAAATGAAATCAGTGGGCACATCTGATACTTTACTCTTATCCCAACAGCTCCAGTTTTGCTAGGATGTCTGTGCTTGGGCTTAGCAAGCTATGCATACTACGGTACGGTAACATATATAACTGCCCATTTTAGAGTTTGCCTAGTGGTCTGTGTAGTACCCAGCGGAAGACCTTGTGATGCGATAAGCTTTAGTAGGTGGTGTCAGTCATTAATTAGCCTTGACCAAAAGTTAACTTGGTGTATAAGAAAAACAGAGCTGGTACTGACCAAGGACGTACCTTGCTCCCACCAATTAGCAGACATAACTTGCAAGCTCTGTAAAACAACAAGGTAAGACTGGGGCAAAGAAATGTTGTAAATAAGTGTGGAAAAACACCAGATGTGCATGCCTTTTACCCACTTAGTAAGCTCAAAAGGTATAAGAAGCTGGCTAAGCCCACCCCACAAATTGGAACCTTATTATCGGGGCAACTTCTATGTTGATGCCACGAGTCATTGTTCCTCATGCTCCACACCCACAGTCATTTAACTGGGGTTCCCATCTGCTGGTGCTTTCCTATTTCTTTGCTTTCTTGTCTGTATTTTTAATAAATGCAGTTTGCTTTTATATTTTGTCTTGTTTCCCAGTTTTGTACCTACCAAATTGATTGAATCTTAGGGCCTGAGCTATAGGCTGTAGCCTGTAACCTTCTTATAACTGTTTGTGCAGATGCCAAGCTGAGCTGCAGTGATTTCTAGCTCTGCCAGCTTGTGTGGTAGACCAGTGTGATGATTTACAAATCACATAATGCATTGCTACATGTCAGCAAAATGCATTGTACCAGAAAATAATGAAATACTTACGAAATAATTTTCTGGTTTTAGGAGACATCAGATCAGTTCAGATGGTTATTTCTAATCAGCAGTGGACCAAACATCAGCAACCCACAGAAGTTTAATGTTCCATAATTTGAGTGAAACAAAGAAAGATATTTACAATAAATGGTAGTCAGTACAAAACACAAAAGCCATGTCTACACTTGGCCAAATAAGTCGACTTAGCATGTCCACACTCAAAAATTAAGTTGACTTCAAGGGGACCTTGCCAAATTGACTTAGAGCATCCACACTGGATGCCTAAGTCACCTTGTAGGGGATAGGTGGACCTGGGACTGATCCACGGTGGCAGGGGGGCACGCCTTGCCAAGTGCCAGGAAGCTCAGCATTTGCCTCATTGTATGTGGGTACAATGGGGGCTGAGCGGGACAGGGGCAGGATACAGGAGCGGGGTGGGCAGGGCTGTGTCCTGCCCTGTTGGGGGGCACACCAGGCTCTGGCTGGGCCAGCCACCCTGGCAGGGAGGGCAGTGGGGGAGCCCTGGAGCCCTTTAAGTTGACTTTAAGTCTATTTAGGGCTAATCTGCATCCACACTGGCTAAGTCCACTTCATAAAGTCGACTTAGCCAGTAAAGTCGACTTTATACTAGGTTTTATAAAGTTGACTCTAAATGTCCTTAAATCGACTTAAGCAGTAGCTTAAGTCGACTTAAGGGAATTGTAGTGTAGACGCAGATTAAATTAAGTTGATTTAAGCAAACTTAAGTTGACTTAATTTGTAAGTGTAGACGCACCCAAAGTGAGTGCTTGTTTCATTTCCTTCATTTCAGTTTAAAGGGGACCAATAAAAAAAGCCATTTTTGAGGAATCCTATTCAAATATGAATGTCTATAACAAAACCCCCAGAGGTTTACCCAGTTGGTTCGCCAGCATATTGCCACTTTAACAATCTCATCTTTATAGAAATAATAGTTTTTGGTGTAAGCCATCCATAATAGCTATGCATTTAAAGACAATATTGTTTCACATATAACATAACCGGTAACAAATCTATATGGATGGGTTGGGGATGAGTGCCACTACAGAAAGAAAGGACTTCCATATGGATGAGCCTGGTTTTTGCAGAGGTGAGTTTGGGGCTGTATATTTTATTAGCTTTCCTTAAGGCACTAACAGGCCTCCAAGCATGGACACCTAACCCTGCAATTTCTGTGTAGTTCTAATTACAGTTATTATTATTTTATCAAACAGGCCTTTTGACGTTCCCTTGCTTTATCCTCATCATCTGCTAGGTTTGAGCATTACTGCACAACATAAATAGTGAGTTTAAAGGAGAAATTAAATGGTTAGACTGAGCAGTGTAATATAAAGGTTTGTGACCATATGGTGCAGTCTAATGGTACAGAATGCTCCCATCTTGATCCCTGCCTGCATCATGGTCTTGTCCTGAACTGGATTTTTACTGATGGCAGTAGAAAAGAAGAGGTAGCCCAAAACTGGACTGGTGATATAAGTAAAAAAAAACTGAAAGAAAGATAAAATAGAGCTGGAATCATAATGAGCATCACAACACTGGAGAGAGGGGCTCCAAGTATTTATTTGGCTGGTATTGATGAGGAGAAAAAAGGGAATGAGGTAGGGGTATTGTAGGAAAAAATTGCAATCCTATAATTAAAAAATGCATCATAACACAAACAACACGGTGGGAGGGAGGGTTGTGACTAAAACAGGGTGGAACAGGCAGCCTTAATTCCTGCATTTCCTAACTTTTGAGGCTTGGCTATGCGACTGTAATATTATTTTAATGTAGTTTTTTTTTTTTTTCCAGTATAAATGACTGACAGAGTTTTGTGAAATTTCATGGACATTTACAAACACATAGCAAAGCAAGGCTCTGGCCTTGAACACCTTACAGTCTAACTCACAGTAATAGAAATGATACACAGTCTGATGGAAATGTGGATGTAATTAGAGGAAATCTAGATCTGGAAACTAAAAAGCAGGTTTTAATAAGAGATCTGAAAGAAAAAAGAAAGATATGCTTTGTATATTATCAGCAAAACACCGTTCCAATCACAGTGTCGCAAAGGCTGCAAAAGCCATGTTAATATATCTTGTCTCATTGATGTCAAAGAGACACCTATCATTAGTGAAATGTACTTATGTGAGTAAGACTTCCAAGGATCAGGCCCACAAAAACTGAAAAAAGATGTGAAGTCAAGAGTTGGAGAAGAGAGACTAGTTGTAGGCACTGTGTAGGACATGGTGGTAAGAGAAAAGTTATTCATTGGTGTAAAATGGAGACTGTGATAGGAAGCTCTGGAATCCATTAGATGCTTTTTGTGATTCTTTAAAATCGAATAATCTGAGAGCCAGTGAAATAGAAATGCATTTAAAATGCCAAATTCAAGTTGCCTTTTTCTCATAACTGCTTCTATTGAGTCCATTGGGGTTAAGTAAGGAAAAAACAGGATATAGTTCATAGTAAGTTTTCATACCAACCCTTTCATAAGGTTTTCATGGTAGGTTAATTTCATAAATATAAACTAGACCTAGATGAAAAACATACACAATACTTAATTGATTTTAAAGATTTCCCAAGTTATTCAAATGAATTATGCAACATATATGTGAGATTTATCATCTTGGAGACTGAGAAAATCAAACAATTTATTTTAAAAATACCATGAAAATGGCTCAATATTATTTGACCAGAAAATTATTTCCTCCAGAAAATTATCTCTTTAGCCCTTCATCCTTGTTGCTTTCAGTCAGTACAGTCAATTTTGTCTTTTGTAAAGTACTTGTCTGATTATTCGGTTTGTTCTAGGCTGTTCAATAATGGTAACATCTTTATTTTCTGCTAATTGGGCGGGTTCCTAATACTCAAGGTGGAATCTTTTATTATGGCATTGTAAACAGTCCTAAATTCCTTACAGCATATTCTGTAACATCTATAAAGTATTATTCTCTGGAGCCTCCTAATTATTCCCTTCTGGCCAGACATAGTTAGAAGACTTCCTTTGCTTCAAGGTCTTTTTTTAGTTAATTTAATTAGTTAGTTAATTCTCAGCTGTTTAAAGCTATGGTGATTTATATTGCCATGACTAATAATATTTAGCCTTTACTTTGTGATTCTCTTCTGGATTTTAAAGCACTTTTTTTCTCTTACATGGGATTAGACCCTTGAATAAAGGTTGGCAAGATTGGGCCCTATACTTAGAGGTGTATATTTCTTTGGTAGTCAATAGCAAGTTCAATTTGGTCACACCATTAATATTGAGGCTAATCAGTCATTTTGAATTTTTAGTATTTATAATGCACAGAGTTTACTGTTCTCGCCAGATCTATGTGTATGGGAATATTCATTGGTTAAAGTTTCTAATAGGGCTAAGGCATTTAGGAGCTTAAGATCCAATGACTTTTTAAGTGACTTAGGACATTGGGTAAAATTTTCAAAATCCTAATTTTAAAATGGTCTTTGGGCCAGATTTTCAAATGTATTTAGGTGCCTTATAATGCAGATAAGCACCTATTGGTATTTTTAAAAAATATCTAAGTAAATTAGTCATGTAACTCTCATGGATTTTCAGTGGGTGATTAAGTGCTTTTGTGAATTCTATTACATGCCTATCTACATCTTTAGATGCCTTTGTAAATCCTGCCCTAATTCCCTTTTGAAAATTGGGTTTAGGTTGTTTTTTATAATGAACCTTTGGTCTCATCTACACGGAGGACATTGACTAGCATAGCTGTTTCAAAATAGCTACTGCTGAATAACTTCCAGGTGTAGACATTTTTTGTTTCAGGATAAAATCACTTTTATTAAGGAATAACTACTTCACTTTGTGTGTAGAGTAATTAGTCTAGAATATCATCACTTATTCCACAATTGCGTCCACACAGGCTATGTTTACACTTACCAAAGTTAGTTTGAATTAGTTAATTCAAACTAACTAATTTGAACTAATTTTAGTTAGTTCGAATTAATTTGAACTAGCATGGCCCCACTAGAATGCTAGCTCGAACTAAGCAAGTGCCATGCATGGCACTTGCTTAGTTCGAATTAGTCAGTTGCGTTAAGCTCAATGTGCCGGTTTTAGTTTGAATGAAGCAGTTAGTTCGAACTAATATGGCCACATTGACTTAATTCGAACTAACTAGTTTGACTTAATTCGAAATAACTAGTTCGAATTAAGGGTTAGTTCGAAGTAAAACGAGGTTTTACTAATTCAAACTAACTTTTCCTTAATTTAACTTAAGGAACTGCTTAAGTCGAATTAACGAAACTCAAGTGTAGACACAGAGTAAATTAAGTCTACTTAAGCCTGCTTAAATCGACTTAATTTACAAGTGTAGACGCACCCACAGGGAGCTATTCTACAATGTCTATGCCAAGCATTTCCCCTGTATAGGCACCTATGTTATTTAGACTTATGAAAAAAGTACTTAGGTGTCTAAATCACTTAGGTGCATAAACATGTTACCTTGAGAGTCCTAAATGATTAGTCACTTAAAAATTTTACTGGGTATGCATTACACAAGTATTATTGTATAGCCTGATGCCCCATTTAGGGTAATGGACTCACTGCTAGTCAGAAAATGGTATTTCCTGCCCTCCTCCCCAAAATAAACAAACAACTATTTGGGTTTTTGTTTTTTTTTCATTTTTTAATGGAAATGTTCAGGGATTTTGAAGGCAAAAAATTGAATTTTTTTGGTTTTCAAAAATTGAAACTCCAAAATGTATACTGTTTCAGATTTATTAGCTATTTAGTTATTAGCTATTCTACTATTAAATACTCTACTAAACATATTGTAAATTTGGTTTTGGTGAAGGGTTATAGACATACAGCTTTGTTTCATGAGTTTTTACCCTGAGGATCACAGTTCCCATGGAGTTTTGGAACATCAAGGGATCACAATGAACCATACCTTCTCATATAACTAATTGGGACAGGGACTGTGGCTAGATCCTAGTGAGCAGGGATAAGCTCCAAGAAGGGACCTTGATGTGGAAAGGCTGATAACCACTGCATTATCCATAGATGTGTGGTCACAATTTCCTGTGTAAATCTAACTTTGGGTGTTCACCTTGAGACAGCTAGGGTCTCATTTTCAGAGGTACTAAGTACTATTACAGCTCCCAGATGGAGATGTAGGTCCTTCAGACCTTCTAATGATCAGTCCCAAAGTGTCTCATATTGGATGCTCACAAACTGAGGTACCCAAATTTAGGAGCAATTGAAAATGTTTGATTTGGCTCAGCATAGACAATGGCAATTTAAATACTGATTTTATTTAGTACTGATAAATGAATTGTGATTTGAAGAGAAAATTGCTAAGTTATGAGTCAAAATAAAATTTCTGCCAAAAGAAGTCCAAAAATGGGGTTGTGGGAGAATTTGAAAATGAATATAAAAAGCAAGCAGTGTTAAATCTTTTTTAGGTTTTCAGGTTTTTTCTACCATATAAATAGTCTCTTCCTATCTGTGGTATTCTAAAAATTGCTTGTAGGAAAAGATCTTTAATTAGGTTATTCCTCCACTTCCTGTGATTTCCAGTTCTAGTCCCTAATTTCTCTACAATAAAAATATAATAGCACTGCATATTTTTTCTTTGCATTTTCAGCTGTTGTAGAACTGAATATATAGGCTAGGGAAAGGAGTTATACTTTCCGTGGTCTGAGAGGTAAGTGAGTGTTTAAATATGCCCTTTTTTCTCCCATGGGTTGTAAATAGTTGCTAGGACACACTTTGGAAATTGTAGTTAATTGGCATAACATGAAAACTGTTCAGCAGGTGGCAGTGCTACATGTTTATAGACCACCGTGTCTCCAAAATACACTGTTGAGACATGTTTTAATACTCATGCAACAGTCTCCTGCTCAGCCTTACTTGTCCAATAGGGACTACAATGCAGGCAGAAAGAATTTATTTTCACGTGCAAGTTGTAGCACAATTTGTGATGCATTAAAGCAATGAGCCTTCAATGTGCTGCCCACGATAGTGGTTCCAGTACATTACCCACGGTACAGCACAAAGGGATGCTTTGCAGTGCATTTCATTGATAGCAAAGTAAAAGTGAATGGTGACGTCTATTTTACATGTTTTATTAGGAATTGGTATGTTCTTGATATATTGTTTTTTATGGATTTAAAGTTATAACCCTTTATGTGAATTTGAGCATCATGGCACGCAAACAAGGTATATTTGCCCCCTCAGGATAATTCTCTCTACTCATACATTCATTCCTTTTTTACTCCCTCTTCAAAGCCTTATATTCAGGCTTCAATCCTTCTAAGCAAGCACAGAATGACTAGAATTCCTTTTGAACAGACCATCAGTGCCACTCTGTAATCAGCCAGAGGGATACCTATTGATTGAAGGGTGGTCTCCCCTCCTTCAGGAAACTGTGGATGCTGCTTCAAATTTCAGTATGTACAGTATGAAATGCAGGCATGTATTTACAGGATGTCAGAGATGTATTTAACCAGTCCAGCTCTCTGCTACTGTTCCCTGTTGTATACATTCTCACGCTCGGTACATTCGATGTTTCAAGCAATACAGCTTCTACCACTTATCTGGGGAAGCTATTCCACAGCCTAAACCCCCCTGTCATGAAATATTTCCTTGTATTTAGCCTATGCCTCCTCTTTTCTTAATTTCACCCCATTACTAATGACTATATCTCCCTGACAACACTTAAATCTCTCCTCCTATTTTCATTTCTTTGGATTGTTTCCTTTTTAAATGCTATTCCTTTGTTTAACATACGCTACAATAAATGATCTGCAATCATAGTTACATGTGGTATATGGCAGGAGACAGGGGTTCTTTTTGTGGTTGGGTGGTAGAATCCCCCCGGAAGGGATGAAGGTCAAATAAAGATATTGTCTTTATCTTCCTTAAATAGGAGAAATAAATAGGAGTAACCTGAGCAAGAGCTGCTGTCTTATACCTTTTCCAACATGGAGTCAGTCTCAGTCAGATTTCCTATTTCTTTGCCTTTCTGCATAGTCACTTGCAAGAGTTTGACTGGAATTAGAGACCATACATCATTACTTGTGCAAGCTGATCATGTAATGACATTGTATGATGCAATGCCTTCAGCATAGAGGAAAGTTCAGTTATTGGAAGTTGATGTTGTTCATTGGTATCTTTCTTTGTCATATTGGCAGTGGCAGGTCATGGCAAGTGCTGACACCAAGCTGGTCTTTTGAAGGAATTATTTTGCTTGGCTGTTTGCCAGTGACCTTTGTTCTTGTAGCTGTAGCAGCAAAATAGCAGCAGCACTACATTCCTGTCAGCTGCTCTCTCTAAGCTTTTTGGCTGATGTTCCAGAACCCGCAGCGTTTGAAGGATTAAGGCCCATAATAGTAGACATAACCAAATTTCACTTTTATGATTTTCCCTTTTTTCGTTATGTTTCACACTGAGCTTTGTTCCAGTCTAGTAGCCTATGGCAATAAGCTGAAGACTGGGACTGAAATTGCTGAAATAGAGAGCACAGAGAATGAAAATGTGTGGAAAAATTGTAATGAGAAATTCATGCTGTAGTCAATTTAAATTCCTCTCCAACATGTATATGAATTACAAGCAGGACTAGGTTCTCTGGTGATTGAGGGTATGGCAGATACATCCTCCTTTAAATATTGAAGACTCTTAGAAATGATGCCCTGGCACTAGGGGAGCAGTCATTTTGTTTACAGATATCTTTGAGACTAGAAGAAGTCAAAGTGTGTGAATGCAATGCAGTGTGAAGGAACTAGGGCTAGGGAGCTCCACAGAACCGTATGCCTTGATTACCTGATCCATCTCCTATTAATGATAGCTACTCCATTAACATCAATAGGAGTTAGATCAGGCCCTCAGAGAACAAATAAAGGAAGCAGACCTGACAAAATAAAAACAAACAGATTCCTGTGGCACTTTAAAGACTATCAAGTTTCTTCGGGCATAAGCTTTTATGGGCTGCAACCCACTCTGTCAGATGTATCTGCATCTTCGTCAGGTGCATTGTCAGATGAATCTGACAAAATAGTTTCACCAGAAATGATGATTTGTCAAATTTGAACTTCACAGAAACATCTCAGGTTGGATGAAATGTTGTTAAACCAGAAGTAGTGTTCTGACATAACCCTGCCTGGTTTCTTTGGCTATGTCTACACTTACCAAAGTTAGTTCGAATTAGTTAATTCGAGCTAACTAATTCAAATTAATTTTAGTTAGTTTGAATTAACTTAATTAGAACTAGCATGGCCCCACTGGAATTTTAGTTCCAACTAAGCAAGTGCCATACATGGCACTTGCTTAGTTCGAATTAGTCAGTTGCATTAAGCTCAATGTGCCAGTTAGTTCGAACTAAGCAGTTAGTTTGAACTAATATGGCCACATTGACTTAATTCAAACTAACTAGTTCGAATTAAGGGTTAGTTTGAAAGGTATAATTGAATTTATTAGTTCGAATTAAGGAAGCCCTTAATTCAAACTAATGAAAGCCTAGTGTGGCCAAGGCTTAAGTTAGTTCAAATGAAGCTTCCTTAATTCGAACTAACTTGCAAGTGTAGAGATAGCCTTTGTGCGCAGCTGTGAAGCCCATGTTTCCAGGGTCCACAGCTCCATGTCCATGTGCTACCTTGTGGACCATTCCAGGACTTTCAGGTTCCCTGCTGTGGATCCAGAGCCTGCAAACCCTAGAGACTCTTCTGGCTTTCAGGCTAACTTCCATGGAGCTTGAATTCTCATATTTGACCAATGTTTACCATGTGGATCTGGAGTAATAACCCTGGAAATTGATGCTAAGGCTGTTAAGGCCTCCAAGCTCCATTCTGCAGAGCCAGGAAGACCAGGGCTTCCAGAGGTTCTGGACACAGGGCACTGCTCATGGCAGGGACAGCAACAGACCCTGAAAGCTCTGTGGTGCAACTACTTCTTTTGAGGGGTGCTCAGCCATAAAACTCAAGAATTATATTGGTAGCAGGCCCACCCCTCAATGCTCCTCGCTGTCGAAGTGAGCCCTCAGTGCATCCTGGATGAGCTGTGCTTGTCACTGGCCCCACTGAGTCTGGGGTAGGGTGTTGTCGGGCTGCTCGTACTGCACAGCGAGCCATTCGGCCTCAGCCTCCCAGATGCGGGGGAACCTTTCCCCCCCCATAGCTCGCGGAGGTTGTGCAGGCAACAGCATGCTCTGACAACCTCTGGGAGGTTGCTCTTGCTGAGCTGCAGGCAGGTCAGGAGGGCCCTCCAGTGGGCCTTGAGACGGCCAAAGGCACGCTCGACAACGCTGCAGCACCGGTTGAGACGCCGATTGAAGAGGTCCCTGCTGGCATTCATGTGGTCCGTGTATGGCGTCATCAGCCAGGGGAGCCAGGGGTAGGCAGCATCCCTGAGGATCAGAACTGGCACCTGCACGTCCCCGATGATGATGGTGTGGTCGGGGAAGAAGATGCCCACCTGCATACACCTGTACAGGGCGGAGTTGCACAGGATCTGTGCCTCGTGTGCCTTCCCCGGCCAGCCCACATAGATGTTCTGGAAGATTCCACAGTGGTTCACGAGGGCCTGCATGGAGTACTACCCCTGGTGGTTGACATAGTCCCTGGTGTGGTGTTCCGGGGCTTGGATGGGGATGGTGGAGGCGTCCACAATGCCCCCACAGTTGGGGATGCTGAGTTGGGCGAGGCCAGTGAGGAATTTGTGCAGGTTGCCCAGGGTGATGAGGTGGGCTAGCAGGACCTGGTT
Source organism: Pelusios castaneus (assembly GCA_007922175.1). Classification (NCBI taxonomy): domain Eukaryota; kingdom Metazoa; phylum Chordata; order Testudines; family Pelomedusidae; genus Pelusios; species Pelusios castaneus. The sequence continues at coordinate 6,572,255 of ML685776.1, read as the reverse complement.
CATTGCCCTGCAGACCTGCCTGAGGGTGGTCCCCATGGTGGCCTTCCCGAAGCCAAATTGCTGGGCCATGGAGCAGTCAGAGTCCGGGGTTGCCAGCTTCCACACTGCGGCGGCCACTCGCTTGTCTATGGGCAGCGTGGGTCGGAGTTGGGTGCCCATGCGCTGCAGAACCGGGGTAAGCTTGCGGACGAGCTTGAGGAAAGTCCGCTTGCTCATCCTAAAGCTCTGCAGCTACAAGTCGTCATCCCAGATGGTGAGGACGATCCGCTCCCACCAGTCCCTGTGGGCCTCCTGTGCCCAAAGGCGACGAGGCACGGAGCTCGGTGCAGGGCCCGTGGCAGGTTGCTGGGGCAGCAGGGTGGGGGGCAGGCTGTCATCTTCCTCCATGCTGGTGAGTCACCGGACAGGCCTGCTCCACAGCTGAAGAAGCCTTACCACTAGCTGGCAGGTGTCGCTCAGCTGGCTGACAAAGCGTAGGAGAAGATCCATGACCTGCTCAGGCTCCAAGTTGCCAGGCACAGTGGGAAGGGGCTGAGCCCACTTCCTGTTTTGAAGGTGTGGCCGGGGGAGGGGAGACCTTCTCTGCTGCCACACTTCCCACAATGCACCCCTCCAGCCCCCCCCCCCAGTCAACTTAGGAGTCTAGTGTGGACTCTCTATGTTGACTTGATAAATTCCGCCTTAAGTCGACTTAGGAGTCTAGTGTAGACTCTCTGCGTTGACTTAAAAAGGTCGACTTAAAGTCGACTTAATAAAGGTGACTTACTAAAATCACCTTAACTTTCTAAGTGTAGACATAGCCTTTGAGTGTGCGAATCCCTGTTCAACCTCCAAATATTTTGCGGACAACCCATGCCACTAGTTGTTTTTACACTCAATTTTTTAATGGAAGTCTAACAAAAATAAAGAAATAATATGCACTCAGTAAAAATTTGTAATGTGCACACCTTATATGAAATTCTTTTTTATTTGAAATTGTATATTTCTTTGGTGAGGATGTTATTTTTCTTTTCTGTGGATTCCTAATAGTAGCTTCGCAGACCATAGTTTGGGAATGACTGTAATAGAGTAAACAACTTTAACTAAACAAGGAGTAACTATAAACTGCAGGGGAGTAACAAACTGCATGTGGCAAACTTATAAAGAAGTGAAAGTGTTTGAAGTAAATCCAAATGAAATCCAGTAAATGTAGGTTTCTTACAAAATTACACTACTCAGTTAGAAAGAGTTTACAGTACTACACAGATGGCAGAGTGGCAAGAAGGAAACATTACCCACAAAGAGAGACCTAGAAAAGTCCAGTACCAACATTCATACTGTACTATTTGCAAAAGGGTTTTAAAAAATGCTAGAAGAAACTGTTATGAGACTTTGTGAAATCTGCAGCCTGGAATACAAAATCAGTCATTGTTGCCCAATGAATATAATAAGCTGAGCTACTTCAAGAGATTTATTTGGTACTTCTGCCTGCCTGTCTTCAGGCAGCAATGACTATCAGATGATGATTCTGGAGAGAAGAGAGCCCTCACCTCCATTCAACACACCTATCTTTTTCTTACTTTGGAAGAAGAGTAACTCCTTCAGATAAATTAATGAATGTTTGAACTCTTTTAGTGTGTTCTGCTTTATTTATGTTTCTTATCTCTCAGACATGACTACCACTACTTCATGTTTAACCAGAAAACAAATGATGCAGATGGCTACTGTACTAATACAGATACACAGGGAACAAATGGAGCATGTTTCTTTTCTTTTAGAAAATGTTTTCCTTTCCTGCTTGCCTGCCCACTGGAAGACAATCCTGCAAGGCCTTGAGTGACTCATGCAAAACACCCTCAAATAACATTACTTCAGAAGAGGTTGTGGGTGCTCATCACTTCTCAGAATCAAGTTCCTTGTGAGTACTCCATATCCCAGATTACCCTGTCTAATCTAAGTGGTGAGTTAGATGGATTTTGTCTGCCATGCATGAATATATGACTGTAATCACTCTAGTGCTTCATAATATCCAAGTTTTTTAACTGGTTTGTTTTATTCTCTTCTTTTGAATTGATATATATATAAATATCAGATTTTATTTTTTTGGTTTACGTAGGTAGATTGTGTGTGTATGTGTATGAGCGTGTGTACATCCCTCTTTCCTGTATTTATCATAGTGTACGTAATGTTCTATCTAAACGGAGAGGTTTCAGGGAGATTATGGATGGGAGGCAATGAATCATCACACTGCCTACAAATTTGCAGCTTTTATCTTGCACTTTGTAGTACACAATGTTCTTTAAACTAATGATGTTGTTTTATAATTACACAAATCTAAATACCATTGATTTCAGGCCAGTTATTAAATTGGTATAAATACTCATACATCAGTATCTGGCCTTTCCTTTTTACACGAGCAAGAAGTTGGCAGTATTGTAAATATTCTTAAATAATTATTCAATGATTAGCAAAATAAACAAGGAGTCATATGGCTCTTTTAAACTAATAAAATTATTTGTCGCATGAGCTTTCATGTGTAAAATCCCACTCATTTTCATTCAGAATTAGTAAAAGCTAGTTTAAGTCAGAACATCTGAAGTGTTATTTTCCTTTTCTTTTTATTTACTAAAATGGTTAGGATACAAATTAGCTTTCTTTGTGAAATATTTAGTACTGTTTTACTTGCTTTGAAATGAGTACTTTAGTAAACTTATTGAAAGGTTCTTTAGTTTTATTGTAAATATATTCCTCTGTATTTTGTTTCAAAAATACACCTGGTTAATTTCTACAGCAGAAGTTTCTTGTGAAATAAAATTAATATTCCAGCATGTACTAATAGCTCCAGTGTACAATTGGGTATAATAATAAAAAGGCAGTTAGTGTCAATGCCATATTAGGGTTCTAGCTTTCTCTAGACTATATCACCTACTCATCAGACTGAAACAATACTATCTCCCAATTATCTTTGTGCTTTGCTGAGATCAGCAACCAGACAAAAGAATGGTTTACTGAAGTAGAATCTTGAAATAATGATGTGCTGGGGAGAGGAGAGCACTTTGCAGAACTTTGAACATCTACACTGGATGCGAGGACAGTCCACATCACAGTGTTCACTAAGGTCATGTCTCGGCTTGGAAAATAGACCATTTTTTTTCATATAACATTACTTAGCCTCTTTTAGATGTAAGTATCAGTGGACTTGAACGCAGTCTTGGGGGGCTATCAGGCATCCTATACCCTCAAACTGAAAGTCAGCAGCAGCTGTAACTTGGCCACTTCCTGTGATCCACAGTCCAGTCCTCACAGGTTCAATGTCATAGGCAGTTCCACCTCAAATGATCTGGCTGACAGTGGCCTTAGTGATTGTTGATTGTCTTGTCTCTACATCAGCCCATGGGGAGTACCAGGAAGAATCCAGGCAACAGTGTGAATCTCTAGTTAGCTGCCATAATCACCCCGCTGCTCTGTTCCTGAACTCCTCGTAGTGACCTCAGCTCTGACTTGGATTCTGACTCCCATTTGCCCCCTGGAACTCACACACAGGCCTCAATACCTAGTGTTGACCTTTGGGCTGATTCCTAACTCGGCCTCCAGCTGTCATCCTTAGCTTGATTCTTGACCCTGATGTTTGCTCTGACCTCTGACTTTAGTTCTGGAATCTCAAGCTTCTGCCACTAGACCTTCATACCTTTGCTCAGGATTCCACTAGTAAAAATATCAGCATAAAAGGAAATAATATAAATATACATTTTAAAAGATCCAGAGCTCTAGTCCTCACAGCCTGGAGGGAGAAGAGAGCGTTGTATGAACACACTTTATAATTTTGTGAGACAACAGTGTGATAGGATTTTAAAAGAATCTAACAGGCTAAGGTGCCAAATAATTTTATGGTAACAAGAAGATATTGCAACAATCAATGATTCTTTCACTGCTTTTAGTATGTACAGAATGGTTATTTCAAAAAATTAAAACATGATTTTTATTAGTTTTAAAGTCTGTAGTCAGTAAGATTTAAAAAATAAAAAGCATATCAGAAGAGGAGACTTGGTGTCTCAGAAGCTTCCAAGTCTTCCATGGCCCACTAGTATGCATCTGACTCAGAATTGGCCAAAAAATACCATTTAATGAGCTACCGGTATATGAAAAAAATGATAGTCTTACAACAGGTCTTTGTAAACAGTACTTCTGAGTGCAGCGCTGTCCTGTGGGGGGAGCGGGGCCCAGGGCCAACTGGCCCCATGCTGGAGGGGAGTTGGGCCGCTCCACCCCCCCCAGGGAGCCAGCCCGGGTGAGGAACCTGAGGCCGCCAGGCAGGAGCCGGCTCCAGCCCTGGAAAGGGGGGCCACCAGTGGGGGGAGATGGCTGCAGCCAAGACCCCAGGCTGCTGCGGCCGGTGCCCCAGCCGGGGACCCAAGGCCAGCACTGGCGAGGACTGGCCCTGACTGCATGGGGCAGACTGGCCCAGAGGCGGATCCCGGCCACCTGTCCCGCCCCTGGGCCAGACTGCTTTGCCCGGGGGTGCGGAGGGTAGCCCAGGGGCCGGGCTTAGTACTCCCTGCCCGCCCCACTGCCTTTGGGTCCCTGCCAAAGGCAGCGGGGAGTAGGGAAGAGTGTGCCGTGGGGGCACCGTGGTGCAGGCCCTACACTGCCCCGCTGGGAGCGGGACAGCGCGGGGCCTGTGTAACCGCAGGGCCCAGGGCAATCGCCCCGTTCGACCCCCCCAGGGATGGCCTGTCTGAGTGAAGCCTACAGGCTGGGATTTACATGCAGTGGGTTCACTCATGGGTGTGTGTACATGCGTGCACATACACACACACACGAGTCATTTGGAATTTCAAGTTTTTATGTACCTAACAAATCCCAGTGAAGCCCCTTGAAACTCAAAATCCATTGACTTCATAACACACCTGCCCCCTCTCAACCCCTAACAGCCTTTAATTTGTTAACATCCCCACATGCACCCATATGATATGGCCTAGAAACACCTTATATTACCAATGCTTCCTCCTACTCCTGGAGACATCTTGTTTGCCTTAGCATAGTAAACCTTTCCCCCACATTCAAAACATTTTCAGAGGTGCAGGCAGTCTGCTTGCATTGCTCCCTTATTCATTATAACAGAGAGAAGCTTTTCTGCTGTTGTTGCTTATGGACTTATTTCCTTAATTCTGGGTTACATTTTCTGTTCTAGAAATTTAAGAACTTTATTATATCACATCAAAATAAATATGCCAGTAAACAACTGAAGACTAATTTGGATACTTCTGATCACTGCAATATTCATATACTACATCTTTATATATTGTACTATTTCCTAATCTGCTCTAGCCTTGTGTACCCCATTAATTTATGTAGCTGTAGGTATTAATTTCCACATATTTGAATTGGTAAAAATTTGTGATCTTTAGTCTAACAAAGCCAAATGTTTTCCAGAGTAGAAAACAATGAGCTTCACGCTAATCACTTTAAGATTTTGCTTTGGGAATTTAAATTATATACTTTTTTGAGCTTTAGTCAAAAACTATTTTTCATTCTTTTCATTGGACTAAATCCCTAACTAGTACAGAGGAAGAAATGCGTTATTCATTTGTGTAAGAAATCAGAAATAAGAGGCATTTGGACAGAAGTGGAATTTGCTTTTCTTATTTTCAGTGAATCATAAATTTAGTTCTTATTAATCTTTATAATTGCTACAAGCCCCTTCAAGACAGAAGATGATCTATTGCCTAAAACACATCTGTCACTATAGTGATTTCTTTTTTAGTGTTATACTATTTGCTATGTTAAACATATTGCTTATATACTTTTCAGAAGTTTCCATCCTCCTTCCACCTCCAGTTTTTGGCAAACGAGCAAGCCTATCCTGTATATTCAGTCTATAGCCCAACACTATTTGGAGGAAAATCCCATAGATGGAGAATTATTATAGATTAATTCTATTTTAGAATTATTATAAATTTAATATTATAGACTAATTCTTACCTAAAATGAATTGATCTCAACTCAGGTTAATGATGATTATCTTAAAATATGTTAAAGAAAAGTTGTGGGATAGTTAATTAACTACTCATTATGTTAATCTCTATGATGACCATCTGCTAAAACTTGAGAGATGACTACAAAGACAGTAGGTTGGGGAAACTCCTAATTTGTAAGTAATGTATTTGAGTAATGTACCTTCCTAGTCCCAATTTTTAATTAACATTAAAGTGTCATTATTATTCTCCGTTCACTGGATCGGACTCTATATTCAAACTCTTAGATGGGAACACAATCAGGCTGAAAATTGGGTCAACAGCAGAGCTGGTCAAAACTGAGAAAATTTTTCACATTTTTTTAAAAAATTAGATCTTTTTTTGTTGAGGAAAAGAACTTGGAATGCATTGATGAGCTCTGGTCAGAAGTATTTGTGATCAAGGCATAAGTGTACATATGCAGTCAGGGCTTCTGAGTGTTCTTCAACTAAATTTTTTACTCTTTTCCTACCTTATCTAATTTAGCTAAAGTTTCAACTTTCATCTAATCACATGTGCACTAGCAGAAGAAATGAGGCATATTTTGAACAATATATGTATCAAAGGTTGCTGATTGTGGAATTAAAAGGATGACTGTTGTAGTATCTTTAAAATACTCATACATTCTTTTGGATAAGACCTCATTTCTTCATTGGAACCAATACCCATACTTATCAAAGCACTGATTGTGATAGGAGCGTTCAGGTGCTACTACCTACTATTATATATAATATTTATTATTTATTTTATGGGAGTGGCCAGATACCTAAGTCAGGATATCTGGGAAAACAGTTATGAGCAGTATGCTCAACGGTTGACAATGTTGATGTAGTCCAAGCTTCTGAGAAAAAGAGCAACCTAGCTCTAGTTAGAATTCTAACAGGGCATTGTGAATTAAATAGAAACTTATTTCTAATTATGCCTCATTGGTTTTTTGTTGTTGTTGTATGTGTTAATGTGTAACACACAGGAAATGATAGATCATATTTTTTAGGATTATAAAGATTATACCTATAAAGGGAGTGTTTATATAGAGAATTCAGATGCCTTAAGTAGCAAAATTTTCCTTGCAACATCCATCAAGAATACCAGGAAAACACAGAGGGGAACAACTCTGTGAGTACCAAAGAAGAGAAGCCACTCAAAGGATGGTCTGGTGGGGGAGCTTAAAGGGGCTTCCACTTACCAGATTCTCTTTTTATATCCTTTCAGGGAAACATTAGATCTAGCCATGATCTGGCCCTATATGATAGCAAAGTATGAATTTTGTATTTGTTCCTCCCCATATGATAGATGAGTTTATATGCGGGTACGTCCTTTCTTGCTGTGGCACTGAATAGTTGAGGATGCATTTTTGTTGTTATATCTTGTATATGGACACAGTAAGATAAAACTGAAAATGTGATTGTATAATATTATATACAAGTGTAAGATAAAGCCAGTGGTTCCCAACCTGTGGCTTTGGGGCCAAAAGTGGCCTGCAAGGGCTTTCAGTGGCCCATGACTCTCTTCCTGCTGGCTACAGAAAGGATCTGTTGCCTAAGGGCCCAGGCAGAGTATGTTTCCATGGCTATGTCTACACTTGTTAATTTAGGTCAACTTAGCTAAGTCAACTTAACAAAGTCGACTTAGCATGTCCACACTTAAATTATAAGTCAACTTTATGGGGACCCTACAAAATCGACCTAGAGCATCTACTCTGGATGACTAGGTCGACTTCTGGGGCTAGGTGGACCTGGGACAGATCCACGGTGGCGGGGGGGGGCACCCCTTGGCAAGTGCCAGGGGATTCAGCATTTGCCCCATTGTACTAAGGTACAATGGGGCAAAGGAGGACAGGGATCCTGGCAGGGCATAGGGGCAGGGTGGGGAAGCCCTGTGGGGAGCATGCCAGGCTGTGGTTGTGCCAGCCACCCTGGCAGGGAGGGCAGTGGGGAAGCCCTGGAGGCCCCTAAGTTGACTTAGGATTACTCCACGTCTACACTGGCTTAAGTTGACTTTCTAAAGTCGACTTAAGCAGAAAGTCAACTTAAAAGGAGGTTTTACAAAGTTGACTTAAATTTTCTTTAAGTCAACTTAAGGAAAGTGTAGTGTAGACGCAAAGTAAATTAAGTCGGCCCTTGAACCACTGGAATAAGCATAAAATGCTATCATGAAGTTCTGTTTTTTAAAAAGACGGGGTTTTTTTCAGCATTGATAATTTGCATAACCAAAAGATGGAAGCAATTCATTTGCCATCAATTTAAATTTACAATATATGCTTTTCTATTCTGGCACATATACTTCAGAAGAAGTGTTCCAATTTTGGGAAAAAATTAAATACTAGCATATTATTTCTAATTAAGAATGTTATACATAAAAATATGATTGTTGATTGAAAAATAATGGGTAAATAAATATATTTGTGGATAAATAAAGTAAATGGAGTAAAAGGTAAATGCTTGAATGTTTATTACCATTTGAGCAGATTTACTGAAGTATAAAGTATAGCACAGTTAAAGAATAAATGAATCAACACTCATGTAAAAAGACTCTTCCTCCATCAAAGATTTAGATACTGTAATTAAGGCTTCTAATTGTATGTGGGAGCTGATATTCACTAGCAACTAGTACCAGTAACCATTAAAGAACAAATTTTAAATAATGTAATTTTTCAGATTACAACTGAAATACTTAAACGCAAGGAAATGGAATGCTAAGATTTCTATATGAACTTTAATTCAATTATATCTCACCAATTGTCTATTGTATAAATGTAACAGGTAACAGTACTTCAGGCTTCTGGCCATGGTACACCTCCAGGATGGTGAGGTTCAAATCAGGAGGAAGTTAAAACCCAGCTCAAAATGTGTTATCCAATGAATGTTCAATAGGACAGATCTCAGCCTTCTATTTAAACAGTTCATACTTCAGCTGGTCTACCAGTAGAGGCATTCTGGGGCCCCCAATTTTTAGGGGCCAGTGTTCCGGGGCCCCTAAAAATAGAAAACCCAGGCGGAATGCTGCGTTCCTCTCAGGGGCCCCAGCAAAGCCATAGACTCCTGCTGCAGCCAGGCTGGGGAGATTCAAATCTCCTGCCCTGAGCATGCTCAGACAGAGTGTGCTCAGGGCGGGAGCGGCCTGGCCCAGAAGCGGCTCTGCCGGCAGTCCCTGCAGCTCCAAGCCTCCGGCCAGGTAAGGGGGCTGGAGGGAGGTGGTGGGCAGTGGAGCTGGGAAAGGGGCAGGAGAGCCGGGAAAGGGGCTGCGGGGGGCAGAGGAGCCGGGAAGGGGCCCCAGGCCTGATCCGACCACGCTGCCTGCCTGTGGTGGTGGCGCATGGCAGTGGCAGAGGGGCAAGATCAGGCCCGAGGGGCTGGCATGTGGCGGGGGTGGGAGCAGAGTGTGGCAGCCGGCAGCATGGCCTGATCCGGCCACTCTGCCGGCTGCTGTGCTCCACCGCCGCAGACCAGCCCTGGGCCTTTGTATCGGGGGGGAGGTAAGGTAAGGGGGGAACGTGGAGAGCGGGGGAGGGAATGGAGGGGTCCAGACTCGCGAGTCGATCGAGCAGGGGGTCAGGATGGGAGGACTGGGGAGGGAGGGATGGATGGAGTTAGAGGCCTGGAGAGCAGTGGAGGGTTCATGGGGACAAGGAGACTGGTGGGGGCTGGGGAGAGGTGGAGTGAAGATGGGGGAAGCTGGGGGGTTAGGAGGGCTGGAGTAGGGATTTGGGGGCAGGGAGCTTAGGTAATGTGGATGGGGGCTCAGGAGGACATGGGGAAAGAGGGGTCTGATGTGGGCATTAGTGGACAAGGTTGGGGTGATGTGAATTTGAGGCTGTGCTTCATTTGTCTCATGCAACTTCGAGGGTTTTGTGTCTTCCTCTGACCCAAGGAAGACTGAACTCATGGTAACTAATACACCTGCTGTTATAGTGAAAATTTGAAAAATATTTGCAATAAATGTTTTTTAAGTCCCTAAAGCATTCCTACAATAACTTTTTTCATGTAATATAAGTATCATATACAGAGTATATGGTGGATTGTAGTTGGCATAAGTTGAGGATGACCTGCATAACTCCTTTTGTCACTCATGAACTGCTTCCTCAGACTCATGATGATAGAATACTTATACTACTGTATCATGTATTCTCTATAGGAAGAATAACACCTGACTGTCTAATATTTTAGAAGCCCACTATTCTTAGTTGTTTATAAGAATTAACATTCTCATGTGGGCTGCTCACTCTCTGCCTCAAGCTCAATTTTTAAGTTCCAATAAAAGTGGCTCAGCCCTTTCCAAGAACGAGCTTTGTGGAAAATAGCTAATTTTGCTAAATGTCTTTTCCTTGAAGAACTCTAGTGCCTTCATGGTAAAACTGACAGAGTGATAGTTCTGGGGACAGAAAGGTCCCCATGAAAACACACCCAGATTTGGTAAAGGTATAAGCCTTTGAAAATCACCATTTGTGTATTTAGAGCTTGATGGATGTTTGCTAATAGAATTTCTGAACCTTCCATCATGAGGTTGATCTTGACTCTGTGCATGTAGGCTGGAAATGTGACGACGACAGGCGACAAAAACTGTGAGGTGTAGATGATGGTAGAGGCTAGATAGTCGCGGCAGCAAGTGTTGTCGCCTCACATTTGTTTAGTAAATTGATAAAACTTCAGTATTTCAGTTTAACATTTTTATTAAAGTTTGAATGAAAACACATCTATACATTTCTTTTGAACTGAGGTACTTAGGCATGCTGATGCTTCCGGTGCCAAAAAACTGTTGCCCATGCGGCGCCATGCCTCACAAGTTGCTGCTCAGCAAATACCATAACTTGCTCAGCTGCATCATCAGCTTAGAGGGAACATTGGTGGTATCCATGGTGTGTTCGCTAAAAACGTTCTGACACGCTGCACATGTGGTGTTACAGTGGTCAAAGGGAAATTGTCTACAGGGTTACGGTCTAAATAGTTTTTACTAGTGAATGGTTTAATACTCCTTAAGATCCTAATGAAAAATGCATTCATCTCTGTGCAAAGGTTTGCCGGGTGTGGGGTTATATTAGCGGCTAGTATTGTTCAGTGGTTAAAGCATGAGAGTTTTGAGTTCTGGGTCTTATTCCTAGCTCTGCCATGAAACTGCTGTGGGACTTTGGGCGAAGTCACTTCACAACTCTGTGTCTCAGTTTCCTAATCTGTAAAATGAGGTTAGTGTGTCCCTTTAAGACAAAGGTTCTCAAATGGGATTCGCAACCCCTTAGGGGGTCACAAGGTTATTATGAGGGGGTTGTGAGCCACCCAGAGCTGCCAATAGCTGTGCAGAAGCAAGGGAGGCAATGGAGCACTAAATTTGCTCTGAAAAGCTGTATTGATACAAATTTTTTGTGCCCACCAGTATTAAACAATAACAATTTAAAAAATAACTTCTCTGCGTCTAAAAATAATTCCATAAAAATGTGGTTTAGTCTTAAGTTCAAAGTGGTGAGAAAAGATAAATTCATTTTAGGCAGAAGGTTTGGTTATAAATTTAGCATTTAAAATAGTGTTGCCTAGAAAAAAATGTATTTTTAATTTGGCAGGGGTCCACACTTGGAGGCTGGCTGTGTGAAAGGGATTGCTAATGTGAAAAGGTTTGAGAACTACTGCTTTAGGAGGTGGTACAAAGCTTGGTTCATTATCCCTTGTAAAGTGACTTCAGCTTTGTTGATAGAAGGTGCTATGGAAAAGTGAGGCCTGATTTTATCAATCACAAATTGTGGTGATTTTAATTCCGTCTTCCCTTTTCTATCTATGTTTAAGTAACATATTTCCAATTACTTCAACCAGCACCCAAACTATTGGCAATGCTACAGAAGTCGTTTACTGGTGAAGTCTTCATTATAGCCTTGTGTATGTTAGCATTTTTTAGGAAAGTTCCCACCAGGGATAAGACCAGTGGAAACCATATGGTAGATAAGTTCCAAACGGGGAGCCGTGTTAGTTTAGTTCAGCAAAACAAACAAGAAGTCCTGTGACACTTTTAAAGACTAACAAATTTATTTATAGCATGAGCTTTCATCATCATACTTGAGTTAATGAGGCAGGGGTGGGGGTGATCTGATGGTCTTGTGTTATGCAGTGTTTGCTAGTTTGTGACAATAATTGCTATAGACATAAACACCATATAAAATTATAAATATTTTTATGGAGCGATAACCGATGCATGTGGTACTGAGAAGTGGTTGCAAATGTCTATCTGGGCTGGGGCCCGAACATGCATGAAGGGGGTCCAGACAATATGGGAATGGGGCCTGGAGATTAGGAGGGTTCCGGGGCCTGTCAAATTATACTTTAACCACTGTCTACCAGTGTATGGTCATCCTTTCTATCAGGAACCACATCTTATCAGCAAGCTAGTTCAGTCTCTGTGCTGCAACCCGGCTTCTTTCACACCAGGAGAAATAGAGTTCTATTTTCCTTTCTGGGCAGCCCTGAAATGGGCTGCCGCCTCCTTTTAAGTCACCTATCCATGTCTGACATCTGCTGCAGATGTTCTGGGTCCATCGAGTCCATAGTCTTTCATTTACCCTTTGATCCCCAGTGTGGGGTTATCTGCCCGAGCAGAAGCCCCCTATTAGAAACCCCAAATACTCCACAGAATGAATTAAAAGCAAGGTGTGTGGACAACTATGTCCTGTATTTGCATGTGTATATTAGGTGACAATGTACAAAAGAGCAGCTAGTCTGTCATACTGTGCACACTGTCACTTGAATTTTATTCACAATTGCAGTAACAGCACTTGATATTGTGTGCAGACCTCAGGCCTCCTTTTATTAAAACAATTTTGTTCTAGTATGTGCCATGTAGATAAAATAAAGTTACTTCTAGGGTGAATCTCTTCAGGCAGAATATTCTCAGTAGTGGTTGGGCATTCTAACAATTGAATTCTTTTACTAAATAGATTGGAATAAATCCATGCCAAACCATTTTTAGTGAAGAGTGTAAATGTCATCTTCAGATAATAGCTTTCCTCCAGTAGCAAAAGTTGAAGAGAACAACTGCATGTCATTCTCAGTTTGACAGGCAACTGTGAGGAGGGTGCGGAGTGGGGGAGAAGTGAGAAGAAGGGGAAGAGAAAGGTTCTAAATAGCAAGTGAGATGAGGAAAGATGCTTTCAAGGTTTAATTCAACATTACTCGTAGCTAATCCTGTAAACCCTGGCTCATGTAAGTAGGCCTATAAATGCCAAATAAAAAGACAGGTATGGATTAATCAATTAATTTATAAGATTGGTCTCTAGGCTTGGTCCTGAAAAAAGTATAAATGCTTCCTTGTCAGTGGGATGAATGATCAATGAATCATAGCATCCCAGAGAAGAGGACCCTACATTTTAGAGACACAATAGAACAGATAAATAGATACAATATTGTATTTACAAGATAAAATTATTCTTTACAAACACAGCAGAAAAATGTAACACTTATCTTAACTAATAACTCTTTGCTAACAATATTGCAGACTTCCATTTTTCAATCAAAATGAAATTTTAGCTGATGCTTTAGTATTTCAAAATATTCATCTACTCAGATATTCAGCTATTCTCTTAAGCTGTTCATTGATTACCAATAACTTCTACTTTACAAATGTAGTAATAGCTGGTTCTATATATTTTAGCACAAAGCACCATTAGATAACTCACCATCAATTCAGAAGCAGATTATTTCTCACCATCCTCTGAATAAATCAGATTTTCATATTTCAGTTCACTCAGTTTTGAAAATGCAACTAAAATATAGTATCTCTGATGTATCTGAAGACAAATATAAATAACTGCTGTATTTACTTCAGTTGATTACTTTTGTTTTCATTTTTCTTACTGGTAAATAAATCCTGATAATTCAAGCTTAGATTTCTATTTTTTTAATTAAACATAAAATGATTTATCTCTATAGTCCTAAGTAAAATGCCCTGAAGTTTTTTTTTTTCTACCTAGACCTTAAAGCTGATGAAATAGAGAGTGTATGCAGAAGATTGACTCTCTAATAGTAATTGGGCCCTGTCTTTTTTTTTTTTTTTTTTAACTAGCCTTTATTTATCCCTGCAGTCACTATTATTTCATGTTCCTCAGTTATTCCCAGACTGTATTCTCTACACACTCCCACCAGTTTGCAGCTATGCAACCAATTATTTTTTTTTTATGCCATTTACATAATTCACTCTATGGCACAGTATCAGGAGGGAAATGAAGCTGTTTTCAGTGAAAGAAGATTTAAGGGTGAACAGATGAGGATCTCAGATGTCCTTTGAAATATTTTAATGAAGCAATTAAAATAAATTCTGATTGGGCAGGAGGGGAGTTAAAAGCTAAGGTTTCTTTCTTTCTTTCTTTCTTTCTTTCTTTCTTTCTTTCTTTCTTTTAAAAATATAGAAGCATGAGTCTTTGCAGTCTAATGATTAGAGCTGCAGTTTTGGGGCTAGGTTTTGCTGGTGACTGAACTCCAAATGTATAGAGGGAAGAGGAGGCAAGAAGGTTTTCAAACTGCTTAGGTGACTTTGAGTGTGGCCTCCATCCTGCATTTGGATTTGTGCTAAGATGGCTATACATAGAATCTTATTGTTTTGGAATCTTGATGTGAAGTACTAGCAGATTCCTATGCAAAATCAAGGTCTAAGTGGCTATGTCTACACTTACTAAAATTAGTTCGAATTAGTTAGTTTGAACTAACTAATTCAAACTAATTTTAGTTAGTTTGAATTAACTTAATTCTAACTAGGAAGGCCACACTGGAATGTTAGTTCAAACTAAGCAAGCACTTGCTTAGTTCGAATTAGCGATCCCCATTCATTTCAATGGCCGGTTAGTTCGAACTAAGAAATTAGTTCAAATTAACCTGGACACATTGGTTAATTCGAACTAGTTAGTTCGAATTAACCCCTTAATTCGAATACCCTATTCGAACTTATTAGTTCGAATTAAGGAAGTCCTTAATTCAAACTAACTAAAGCCTAGTGTAGCCATGGCTTTAGTTAGTTCGAATTAACCCTCCTTAATTCGAACTAACTTGACAGTGAAGACATAGAATAATAGGGTTGGAAGGGACCTCATGAGGTCATCTAGTCCAACCCCCTGCTAAAAAGCTGGACCACTCCCCCTAAATTACCCCAGCCAGGGTTTTGTCTAACCGAGCCTTAAAAATCTCCAAAGATGGAGATTCTACCACCTCCCTAGATAGCCCGTTCCAATGCTTCACCACCGTCCTAGTGAGAAAGTTTTTCCTAATATCCAACCTTGACCTTCCCAGCTGTCATTTGAAACCATTGCTCCTTGTTCTGTCCTCTGTTACCCTCGAGAACAGCCTAGCTCCCTCCTCTTTGGAGCGACCCTTCAAGTAGTTGAAGGTTGCTATCAAATCTCCCTTCAGTCTTCTCTTCTGTAGACTAAATAAGCCTAGTTCCTTCAGTCTCTCCTCATAAGTCATGTGCCCCAGCCCCCTAATCATTTTTGTTGCCCTCTGCTGGACTCTTTCTAATTTGTCCACATCCTTTCTGTAGTGGGGAGCCCAAAACTGGACACAGTATTACAGATGCGGCCTGACCAGTGTCGAATAGAGGGGAATTATCACATCCCTCGATCTGCTGGCAATACTCCTGCTGATGCAGCCTAATATGCCATTGGCCTTTTTGGCAACAAGGGCACACTGTTGGCTCATATCCATCTTCCCGTCCACCATAACCCCCAGGTCCTTTTCTACAGCGCTGCTACTTAGCTGATTGGTCCCCAGCCTCTAGCAGTGCATGGGATTTTTCCGTCCTAAGTGCAGGACTTTGCACTTGTCTTTGTTGAACCTCATGAGGTTTCTTTCAGCCCAGTGTTCCAATTTGTCCAAGTCTCTCTGGATCCTGTCCCTGCCCTCCAGAGTATCTACCATTCCCCCCAACTTGGTGTCATCCGCAAACTTACTAAGCACGCAGTCTATTCCATCATCAAGATCATTAATGGAGATGTTGAATAGAACCGGCCCCAGGACCGACCCCTGGGGCACTCCACTCGTTACCGGTTGCCAACCAGACATCGAGCCATTGATTCCTACCCGCTGAGCCCGTTGATCTAACCAGTTTTTGATCCACCTTACGGTCCACTCGTCCAACCCATACTTCCTTAACTTGCCGATGAGAATGCTGTGGGAAACCGTATCAAAAGCCTTGCTAAAGTCAAGGTATACCACATCAACGGCTCTTCCCGCATCCACAAATCCAGTCATCTCATCATAGAAGGAAATCAGGTTGGTCAGGCACGATTTGCCCTTGGTGAATCCATGTTGACTGTTCCTGATCACTCTATTTTCCTCCAAGTGTTTCAGGATGGATTCCTTGAGGACCTGCTCCATGATTTTCCCAGGGATTGAGGTGAGGCTGACCGGTCTGTAGTTCCCCGGATCCTCCTTTTTCCCTTTCTTAAAGATAGGTACTATATTTGCCTTTTTCCAATCCTCTGGGACCACCCCCGTTTGCCACAAGTTCTCAAAGATAATGGCCAGCGGCTCTGCAATCACTTCCCCCATCTCCCTCAGCACCCTCGGATGCAGTTCATCCGGCCCCATGGACTTGTGCACATCCAATTTCATTAAGTGTTCCCTAACCTGACTTTCCATCAC